>CM040246.1:164709621-165009108 GCA_022545495.1 Chrysanthemum lavandulifolium
TAAATAATACATTTAAACCTAATAACAATTCAATAATTGATGATCCACAATAATTTCCTCACATTATTTTCCAATAAGTAATACCTTCAGCAATAATTATGCCTTATACTCGACTTAATTAAATATTATTTCACGTTAACTACCTTCCAACAAAATAATAATAATAATAAATTTTAATAATGTTATCAAATGTAAAAGATGTTCATGATAAATATTGTTTAGAACAAAATGTTAGAAAGTAGTTAACTCATTTTAGCGTTTATGGATTATGGTAATATTAATTATAGTTTTTAACCGTTTAATTTAACTTTTAATAACTTTTTAGTATATATTTGTTCTACTAAATCTTAAAAATAAAAACCACAAATCAAAATACTTATTTGCTTTTTCATTTTTTTGGATTATGGTAACATCAATTATAGTTCTTAACCGATTCCTTTAACTTTTAGTTACTTTTAGTATATATTTGTTCAACAAAATCCTAAAAATAAAAACAAAAAATCAAAATACTTACACCTTTTAGCCGTTTATGGATTGTGGTAACATCAATTATAGATATTAACCGTTTCATTTAACTTTAATTACTTTTTAGTATATATTTGTTCTACTAAATCCTAAAATAAAAATCACAAATCACACCCGATCCATCGAGACGGGTTTGCTATATATATATATATATATATATATATATATATATATATATATATATATATATATATATATATATATATATATATATATATATATATATATATATATATATATATATATTGTCGAGACAAATAAATTAAAGAACCAATCGATCACGTCTATTTTTTTATCAATGGTTGAAAATCATTGTGGCATTTATGTAAATAAAACAAATACAAAATGTAGTTAATAATTTGGATATGGGTATTCAAGTAATTTTACTTGGATCAAATTAAAACCTATCCTACATGATCTCCCCGCTCGCGATCTATACATTTTGTAACTTCTCTCTCAAAAAACCCAGCCACTTTTCATCTCTCCATTCTAATGGCCATGAGAAAAAAATGCACCATGCTTCATCCTCTCGATCTAACAACGCTGAAACAATGGAATAACCCCCTTTATTTCCCTCTACGTGCAACAGGCTAAAGCATAATAATTATCACTTCGATCTATATAAACGACGATGAAATCGATCTTGGTTTAAGCGTCAAAAGGTAATTGTTAAGATTTTGGTGAAATCGATCTTGCTTGAAATCGATTTAAGCCATGGGTGAGGTTATCACGGAGTTGTTTTGGTAAACTCATGCTTTATAAAACATAATTAACATATTGAGTACTTTTCAAAATATCTAATAAATAATAGTATTTTTTTCTCTTTGATGATAGTTTGCAAATATAAGGTTCTACATGTTTAAATGGTTAAGGTTTTAGTGAGTACTCTATGATGACAGTTTCTACGAGTTAGTATGTAAATCTGCAAATATGAGGTTATATATGGTGTCCTGGTGAATGTTTGGTTCTATTGTTTTGTCTATCTAGTTGCATATAAGAGTGGGTCTAAGCCTTGCCACATGTTTGACTGAACTAGTGGGTTATGGGTAGTAATTTTTTATACTGCAATAGTGTGGTTTAATTGGGGCTCATAATTTAAGTGGTGTTCATGTGTTTATGTTTAGTATTTGTTTCCAGTTGTATTGCACGAGTTAAATGATTAATATGTCTTGTTGCCTTTAAAAAAATCATGAAATTAAAGATCAAGATGAATCATTATCCTTGTTCTATTAAGAATATTTAATTGGGGCAATAGGGTAATTCGTGTCTAATGATAAAAAAAAAAACTAAATTACTTTGGCGTAAAATTTCATGTTCAATAGTAATTTTGAGGCGTGTTTGTTATTTCTTAAATTTTTAAAAGGCTTGGTTTAAAATTTCGTGAGAGAGTCTCAAATACATAATACATTAATGGAAAGTCTCAAATATATATTCAATGCTAGTTATTTATTTTCATTATAAATAAGCAAGGATCTAAGTTGATTATATATTCAATAAAGATGATAATTTTTATTGAATTTTGTAGAAAGATTAAATAAGCGAGGTTGTTAAAAAGACACAAGATGAACACATATTTAGGCACTATTGGTCCTCAATACAGGAGTTTTTGTTTTCTATTTACAAAAAGTATAGTATTTGAAATGCATATGTGTTTTTGAAGTTTCTGATGAATTTAATGCCTATTGTGCATGTGTGTTTTGGCTAAAAATGTACATGTGCAGTGTATTTATATATTTCAATGTACGTAAATATTGTGAATATGTGTTATGCTAATTTTTACTTTTAGCTCTAATGTAATAATGTTTTGTGTTTTTGTGATTCAAAGGTGCACTTGAGTTTTGTGTTTAGAGGTTGTAGTAATTTCTCATAAAAGTCAGGAATATGGTCTTGTGTGCACATGTGTATTGTACATACTATCGAGTGAGAAGAGAGAGTGCATATGTGTTTTGTTAGTTGTTATGATTAAATAATGTGTTTAAAATAATAGGAGAGTGCATATGTGTTATTGAGAGTGCATATCTGTTATTTAGAGTGCATATGTGTTTTTTCAGTTTCCGGTGAATTTGATGCTTTCTATTATGTATTTTTACCATTTCGGAGTTTAAATGTATTGAAAGTGCATTCTGATATATAAATTGTGAAAATGTGTTTGCTAGTTGATTATGCACATGTATTTTCAAATATTATTGCATCTAAATGATTATACACATGTACATTCTTTATTTATTTTATTTTAGTTTCATGATTCTGTAAGTTTGATTGTGTTTAAATGGTTTCTCATGGTGATTAACAGGTGTTAGTTACAATATGTTTGCTAGTAGTAATGTGTTTCTTTTTAATGGATCATGATGAGAAACTTTAGTTGCATTTTATTTGCTTTTTAAAATCGATGTATTGTATTTAATTATGTGAAGGGGTATTGTGTGATCATTTAATTTGTTCATAGATAATGAATAAATCTGAATCTTGTGGAATACTACGTACCTTATAGTTTTAAAGATGATGCCATTAGATTATACATGTGCATCAATACTAACTTTTTTGTGTGTGCTTGTTTCAGGTTATCGAAGATGATAATAGCATTGAAGACTAACAAGTGGATGCACATATAGATGCATGAAGATAATTTGTTGTATAACGTTTATCTTCTTTGTTAAGATGAGCGAGACGATAAAAACACATGTGTACAAGGATTAAAAACACATGTGTAGATTAAAAACACATGTGCACAAGGATTAAAAACACATGTGTAGATTTCATGGGTTCTTGAACCAAGCGAGGAATACATGTGCACACCTAAAAGATGAACCATTATTAAAGACATTGTAATATCTTACGTGCACGCTTCATATATTTGTAATAAAACTTATTTATGTAATAATTTTAATAATGTTTTGTTGTTTGTATAAAATTGCATCAATCTATTAATAAATGTTTGTTGTTTGTATATATTTATTTATGTAATATTTTTTAAAGATACATTTGCAAATACAAAACACCTAAGCTTAAACAAAAAATACAATTTTTACGTAATGCAAAACACATGTGCACATATTGATTTTTAAAGCAGTAAAAAAAATCTAAAATTTCGAAGAAAAAACGTTTTTAAAATAAAATAAATAAAAGATAAAATTAAAAAGAAATTTTACCAAAATACCCGTTTGAATTAAATATTAAAACTAAATATCCAAAAATCGATTGGTTGATTGTGGTTCTCAGAGTTCTACATGATTTATTTGGTTGAAAATAACCCTTCCTATATATATATATATATATATATATATATATATATATATATATATATATATATATATATATATATATATATATATATATATATATATATATATATATATATATATAGGGAAGGATCTAAGAAGAAAACTAAAATGAGAAGAATAAGAAGAATTTCTAGCCACATTTCAAATAAAGGGAGATTTTAAAGGGAGATGATCTATTTTATAGGTGCATCTAAAATGTGGTTGTGATTTCTTCTTATCATTCTCATTTTAATTTTTCTTCTTATTTGATCATAACTATATATATATATATATATATATATATATATATATATATATATATATATATATATATATATATATATACATTATATATATAAGAGGAGGCATGCCACATAAAATGCCATTTGACATCCCATAATGCCAAGTCATATTTCCATGTCATCAATTTAATGCCACCTAAGCGACTTTAAAATTTGGATTTTATTCCCAAAAATCATGATGTCGGATTCGAACTTGGGACATTACATGACATTTACATCCATGCTAACCACTAGATCATCAATGTTTTTTGGTTTATAGTTTGCAAACAAAAACCTATAAACTTTCCAAACAAACATAATCCACTAATTCGAGAAATTAGCCCGATTCATTCATTATATGTCAAAACCCTAATATCATTCAAACTGTAACCAACACAAATTCATTCGTTCCCATCCTTCTTCTTTGAAAACCTAAATCAAAACATTCATCACCGGTTCGTTACTACCTGTTTTTCTCTCACTTTAATTACATATAAGTGATTAATTCAGATATGCTACTACAAATATTTTTTTCTTTATGTTTTGATGTCGTATTGCATATATGCAGGTAAGATAGCAATGATGTTGCCTCACTTGAGATCCAAACACACACTCAATTCTTCCTCTGATGGCTGGGTTACTGATTCTAGGTTTATCACACCTTTATGTATATATAACTTTATGATTATATTTGGTAGTGCATGTATTGTTTTACACCGGTATATTAGTTTAACTTTCCTATGTTCCAGGTTCAAACACCAGAGGACATTTATAGTAGTGCACACCCACGTTATAAAAGAATTAGTGTGTTGTTGTGCTGCCAGGTATATTTCTAAACCAAGTTCTACATAGCAACTCATGATATTATGGATAAAGAAACAAAAGATTATGGTAGACTCAACCTTTCAAAGAATTAGTTAATGATGGTGAGCCAGATGGAGTCAATAAATTTAGCTAATTTTTTATTTTCTTTTTGCTATTGATATGGGTATTTTTAGTGATTTATTTATTAGTTTTTGTTTTTGTTTTTAATAGCTAAGATGTGGACAACTATGATAGATTGGTTGAATAGCACTCTTCCAAATCTTAATCTGCCAGTTAATGCTTGGGATGAATAGCTTAAAATTCTTTTAGTTGATGATACTATTCTCTTTCAACTTATGAACAAACTTAGACCAGGACCTGCTATTGAGGTAGAGTCTTCTGATTCAGTCTAAAGCAAGTTATGATAAAATTTAAAGACTTCTCACGTAAGATGTGATTATATTGTCGTGTTGTATCTTTTTGTTTAGTATGGTAATCCCATCATTCATAAGAGGCATCGTCGGAAAATGTTAAAAAGTTCCTTGCATCTATGGATGAAATGAGTCTACCTCATTTTAATATATCAGACCTGGAGAAGGTACCATGATTTATCAATATCATTAAAGATGCTATTAAGGAAGGCAAATATGGAAAAGGTCTATTGAACACACTACAGCCGCATGAATTTGATGCGTGCTTAGTCCCTCAAACTAACTAATTCTGACTTAATGAAGTATACTCAAGTTACAAATGTTTCTAAATGATGTGTGCTTAACTATAGAGGGGATAATTTGGAAATATCCATATTCGGAGGCAAGTGGCAATGGTGCCTGTGACGTCAGTATCTGGTTATGCACATTCTTCATATCAGAGGTGATTTTGCTTAATGTAGTATGAATACATTTATGTCATTGATCTTATTCTATACATGCCGAAATGAAGGTATATGTATTGGTTATAAATAAACTAAAGTGCCTAGCAATTCATATATTAATTTGCATCAGTTTTTTTACTACTATTGCGCTCTATCTCTGAGAAAATTGATTACCTCAAGGATAAAGTTCAACCTACATTTGTCAAAGAACATCGTGCCATGAAGTTCCTTCACATTACCTTTATAATGTTTCAAACCACATAAACAATCTAATCCTTTTACATCTTTAATATTTATTTTCATGGGTTGCAGAGAGAATACAAATAATTTAAGATTAGGATCATTGCACTTGTAGCAAAAGCTTTGAAAGCACCTTTAGAAGGTTGGATCATGCAAGACGGGACACCATGGCCCGGGAATAACATAAAAGATCATCCTGGAATGATTTAGGTCTTTCTTGGTCAAAGTGGAGGCACTGATGGTGAAGGAAACGAGCTCCCTCGTCTTGTATATGTTTGAATATTATGCAGAAGATGCAAAGAAGATCATAGAAATAACATTGATGTGAAATCAGTCACCAGCGTCTGCAAGGCCTACAATGTCTGAATTTGTTGCATTTTTAAGTGATAAATCAATAGACGAACTGCCATCAGTAAGGTCTGCCTTTCAAAAGTATGGTGTACATATACAAGTTGATGACTTGAGACCGTTGAATTCCAATGCCACTGCATCCACTGTTAAGTGATAAATCAGTAGACGAGATTGCATTGTTCTTGCCAGAAACACAACGTAACAGCAACGGTTTGTTTACTGACTTGATATAATATGTAGATGCTTATGAAATACGTTGCCCGTTTATTATAAGATATATTGGATAATCCTAATTGAAATTGCTTTAATCAATTTCCATGCTGCAATTGAACAATTTTTTACTTAAATTTGTCAAAGATCAGATAGTTCATTAATTCATTTTGTTTGTTTTTTTGTGTATCAGAATATAATTTTCTCAAAACCCTAATATCCTTTTTTCCTCACAATCATTCATCTAATTTTTCCTTTTTGAATTGCAGGATCTTATTTATAAATTACAGTTCGGATCATATCAGAAAGAATCGGCATTGGTAACATTACTAAGCTGACCTTTTATAGTTCTTATCCTTACTATCTTTTTATTCTTGCATATGTTTCTTAACAATGATTTTTGTTTTGGTGCGATTTGGGAATTGGGACAGATTGCAGATCAAGTTGTCGCAACGCATTAAATATTGTTGGTACATTGAATGTAAAGTAACCATTGAAGAATCAGGTACAAATCAATTTTTTTACAGTTAGCCGGTTATGTCTAGAGTGATTATCTATGTTTTCGATTGCTTAATTATTTGATTAAGAATTAAGCAAATAGCAACCTTCTTTTTAAGTACTAATTACTATTTAATACGCACATAATCAGTTTAACCAACCTGTTAGAACTACTTATAGGTTAAATTGATAAGCACTTACATAATCAATCACAGGCAGGTTAACTGGGGTTCACTCTTCAAGACTGGATTGGTATGAGTAGTTCTATGTGGAGCTATGGATAGAACAATGAAAATTTATGAGACCGTGGTTAGTACTCAAGTCAGTAAATGACACTTAGGTTTTTTTTATAAGATTTTAGGTTTTAAGTCGAAGCTATTTGCAAAATTTGCAGGAAAAAAAGCTTTAAAGTCACATCTATTTGCAAACTTGACAGGAAAAAAGGCTGGAATAATATTGTAGATTGGGATAGGGACGGGTCTTAATCTATAATATTTTGATGGTGCCATGAGGCATATAGCTCACCAAGACCATGGTGCCAAAGTTGGCCTCGATGTTGCAATAAATATCGTTGAATTGGATGAGTTGGAAAGGAACGTGGTTTAATAATATTACAGTTCCTTTAGGGATGTTTGTTTAAGCTTATATGTGGGCTTATGAGCTTATTCCAATTCGGCTTATATTTCATAAGCCCCAATGTCTTCTTTTCATCTGCCAGGTGTGAATAACAGAGTTTCTTTTGGCTAGGTAACTTTTCTTCGTCATTTATTATACTTATCTCGAATTTGATTCCATAGGGTGACAATGTTCCCGCTCCAATTATATCATTCGAGTCCGTTGGATTCCCCAGAGTTATTGAGAGAGGTAAGTTATTCCTCCTGGGTTAATAGAAGCTGTTTAGAGATATATAGATGTGTGCAAGATGGGGGATAGTTGTTCTATAAATTAGTGAGGATGCTCTCGCCGGAACTGATTCTGAAACCATTGATCTTAAGGTCTATTTAACTGTACAAAGTTGGTATGCATTTTTAAAAAAGACTTTGTAGGTCAAATTTTATATGTACTTCATGTTCACCATGCCTAGCCTCCTAAATTCAAAATTGGATACATAAAAGTTTGTGGTCCTTTTGTATTTAGGCTAAATGGACTGAATCATCATTCGATTGGTAGTCTTCTGCCTGAGCCGGGTCAACCTCCCAAAATTTGTCAACTATACATAGTTGACGCAGAAAATGAAGTTGCAAATAGAAAAAGAGTTGTGAGGTATATCAATAAGTATTCCATTATGATATTTACAATCAAATTCATCCACTTTCTAAAATTATTATGGCACATTATTTATTACAGGTCTGATGAAAGAATATGTGAAACTAAAGCAAATACTATTATACCGGAATAATAGCGAACGTGAAGGATGTTTTGTGAGGTATTATCCGGAGATCAAGCAGGAAAGACACCAGGTAATTTTAGTATTTGATAAGAAGTTGTTTTTTTACTTAAAAAAATTGTGTAACGGCTGAAATGTAACATGATGATATCCATACAACGATTGCATAACAGTTTCAATGAAAATCAAGCAATACCATCAAATCAATCTTATTATCTTAGAATACTATTGTGAACTCGTAATTTCAGGACATTTCATATAGACTAGATTTAGTCTACACATCATTAGTAACATCATTTCATATCAATTTATGCATGGGTTTTGCATTTTACATTAAACGTCTATTTTCTTATTAAATAAACGCTATCGCGTAAACATTATTTGAACATTTGATCCGACACTTCCAAAAATTATTCCGATATATTTTTGTACTCATAATAAGATTATAAAAATAATATTATTACTTTACCCGATGTTTTCAATTTATTTTGTATATAAATTGTTATGTATAAAATTTTACGACGGTTTCGTAAATATTACACGATAATTATTATTTCACTCAATTTTTGTAAGAAATGTATTTTATAATTTTATGACTTCAATATATTTTATTTTCTCCGTTAAATCTATTTTAGCTAACGCTACCTTAAATGCTTAAATAAATACACAAGTTATTAATTATCCTTAATTAACTACACATTTATTCTACATTAATATACTTAATTACTAAATACATCTAGTCATTTTTTTTCTTATGAATGTCGACCAAGTGAATGACTCACACCATTTCTATACTAAATATCTAGCTATTACTATACTTATATTCATTTTATAATTTCTACAACACATACAACTAAAATATCACAAAGTGTAAAAGCTCTATCCTCTCTTCCTCTCCTTCATCAAGAACCGGCCACAAGGTATATCAAGAAGGAATTCACCAAAAATTTTCTAGTCAAGTTTATTACAATCTAGTTACACTTAGTTAAGGTTTTGAAATAAAACCTAGGGTGTTAGGATTAACCTTGTTCATTTAACCTCATCAAGTTACTAGTAAGCATTTCATGTTCATATTCATCTTTCATATTTATTTTATGTTCATTTCATCATATTTGAGAAAAATATGCAAGTCATATGGATAGCTATACCACTTTTATTGTTTTAAGTGTTATAAATATATATTCATCATCCTATAAATTATCCCTTGAAACATATCACTTTTGGTGATGTCTAGGAACCCATGACACCCTAAAAGGTGTATGGTAGGTTTAGAATAGCTCGGCGTTGGTTTGAAGTGGTTAGAATAAGTTTTACGAGAAAAACTCATTTCGACAAATATATTTAAGGGTATGACCTTTTCTCGTGAAATCTGGAATTTTCGACAGTTGATAAAAATATTTGGGCTAGATATTTGGAAAATATACTTTAAAAGCAAACGTGGCATTGAATGGGTTAAACGAGTTATAACGAAGAAGTTATGCTATTTTTAAGTTTAACGATTGAAAACTATTTGTTTCGAAAAATTCAGCATGTATTCTCAACTTTTACGGAGTCAAAATGAGTCTTAAGCGCTATAAAATGTGTCGATTTATCAAAAATATATTAGTATACTTTAACACGAAGCTAAGTACATAAAAAACGTAGAAAACGGACTTGTAACGATTAAATTACACGCGTTTAAATAAAGTTGCCGTAACTATATTATATAAGCAAAACTAATATATTTCAATTAGACAAACATTACGGCCGCGAATGACCATGTTGAGGGTCGTTTTTAACATTGATGGAGTACTTTTTATGAAACGATGTCTTCTAGTAAAACTAAGTTCGTCTAGCCTATTTTCCAAAATGTCCAACTGTTCGTCAAGCGGAGTCGTAACGAATAAAATACGGTCACTTAAACTTTGCCGAAAACCACCCTTAAACAATATTTCGGATACAAGTACCATACTTTACCTACATTTTTCTCCATGATCGAGACATCTATGATAAAAACTTAAATGCTAAAACTTTGAGATAATGATACTAGCTTTCCAAAACCGTTGAGTTTGTTTCCTAACACTCAATATTCACCATTTTACGACTAGCTTTTCAAGGCCATTTAGTCACTCTCATGACTTGTCAAATTATATTGTTTTACGACGAAAATCTATAAATTCTTGATAAATCACTAAACGACTATCGTAGGAGGTTGTTTGAACGTAAATACTTGTAAAGTATTTTATAATATGACGAGATGTCATAAACATATATTTCGAAGATAAACATTATTTTCAAATGTACAAGTGGTATGGATTTCATATGAGTTTGCATGCACGACATTGTTTCATGATTTACATTAGAACATATCATTCATAATAGGTCGCGGTTAGAGGTTGCGCCTCATTTGATGTTGCCATTATATCATCATAAACATTGCACCAGGTGAGTTTTCATAGCCCCACTTTCAATTGTTTTATACTATTTTGGGGGAGATACATGCTCAACTATTTTCATTTACTTTCATAAGTACTTTAAACTATTAAAGATTACCGTGAGTTTCGTAGCCCCTACTTTTGTATGTTTTGAACTATTTTGGGGGAGATACATGCTTAACTATTTTCACAAGTACTTTATATTTTTAAGGATAACTTATCATGATCACCATCGTTTCAAAACGAATGTTGTACTATTGATTATGTGCTATAGTTCTCGTCAGTATAATGTTCTAAATCGGTTGACTAATGATACATTGAGTCATGTACTATTGATTATGTGCTATAGTTCTCGTCAGTATAATGTTCTAAATCGGTTGACTACGATACATTAAGTCATGTGCTATTGATTATGTGCTATTGTTCTCACGTCGAGTTAGGTACTATTGTGAATTCATTTGACATCATGTGCTTGAACATAAACTATACACATTTTGGCGGTGGGTTGTAAACACAGGGTTGCAAGTTTTTTATGGGCGGAACTTGGGCGGGTGGTTTACAATGCCTTTCTTTGCATGAACATTTTCTAAAGGTTTTCATTTCAACACAAACTCTATGAACTCACTCAACCTTTGTGTTGACACTTTTTAGCATGTTTTATCTCAGGTATCTAAGGCATTCACTTCATGGCATGCATATGGACATATCATAGAGTCGTGGTGACGACGCGTCACACTTGGGTTTTATGAATTTTAAAAACATCGTTTGGCTTGTATCAAATTTATTTCCGTACATATTGATTTTCATTCGGGGTAGTTTACCGCAGTGAACTTCACCGTAATTGCTTCATGGCATGAAAGGAGCTTCACAAATTGTGTGATCATACTTTGAAGAAGGTTCGGGATGGGATGGCTTATAGGTTAAAGGAGATTCATCAAGGCATAGGGTCGAAGAAAAGGTGGAATTCTAGGGAAAGGAGGGATGCGAAGAAGATCATTACCATTATTGATAAAAGGTTGTTTCGTCGGGATCAGATGAGGACTTTGGAGAGTTTCGTGGGTGGACGTCAAAGTATATCTCTAACAGGCTACCAACGTCAAGAAAGAATTCCTAGTGTTATTGACGGACTTCCTGGTACTCCTTGATTTGTTTCTTTCATTAAATATTTGGATGTGTGATCTATATTTGACAATGACTTGTGCACACATAACAGTGCACAACCCGTACTTGTAATGAAAGGACCATGTGGTACACATCAGTGCCACAATCCTTATAAAAGGAGCGAAAGCTTCTTACTTTTGAGTAAAACTAATCAATACTTTCACTTTCAAAGTTTTTGCTCAAAAGAACAAGTACTTCCCCTTATGATTTTCAAAACCTCAAAAGTTAATATCACTAGTTGAGGGGGAGTATTTGATTAAAACTTTGTTCACAAATGATTCTTCGTGGAATTCTTCCACAAAACTCGAAATGGACATATTCGATATCAAATTTCATCAAAATAACATTTTTAGGGGAGAAAAATTATGTGATAAGAAATATGTTGTGGTGCTATTGAATCGTCGTGCTAAAGACTTAACCAATGAATTGACGAGCTCTTAAATGTTAGTAACTCTAAAAGACTTGTCCGAGACAGGTAATAATTTCAAGCTAGTTCGCTAGTGATGTAAACGTGTCTCGCAAGGACTTGTCTAGTAGAATGTACCAATCGAGAAACTTTTGGTAGACATGAACCTTGACGGGTCAAACCTCTCTCCAGGAGTGTTTACAACTTCAAGTGACCTAGTCGATGATGTAACCGTGTCTCGCGAGTGGAATTCTATCTTGAGTTGATCAATTCAAAGTGCGCTCTTCTCTCACCGTGATTTCTATAAAATACTTAAGCACGTGTGGAGGAGTATTCGCAAAATATAAAACTCTTTCGGTGGTACAAAATGTTTTAGTCATAACCACTTTGAGAGATTTTTCATGAAAATGGTTTTATGGCAACATTGGTTAGTCATGGAGTTATAAGGTGACTAAGGTTAGAATAACTGTCCTATGATCCGCCAGAGTCGGAGGGATCACCCAAGGACATCACCAATAGTTAGAATTTAGAAGTCCTTAGGTATGATTATAAAAAGGAGAAAATGAGAATCGGAGAAAGAAGGAGATGAAGAAATAAAAAGAAAAGTAAAGAAAAGGGTGAAAAGAAATAGCCTCAGTTATTCAACTTAGGGCGGACACCGGTTCAACTCATATACTCTTGGTTGTCACTAGATGAAACCGTATTGAAGATCAAAGTCGTCATGGACCCGGTGGCGCATGCGCTAAACCTTCTTAGCCACTCAAGTTTCTCTCAGCAGAGCTTGTTTCATTCTCATAGGGAACCCTACGCAAACCATCGGCTTTCTCTTAGAGATTGCTTTGGTATTGAAGAAGGAGACCCTCTCCCTAGTCTCCGCTCGGAAAACCAAAAGCGCACTATTGAGTCTAGAGCCACGAGATTCATCAAAGATCTCTTAGGTACATTAATATTTCATCACTTGTCGTTCAACAATAAGGACGCAAGTGATACATTCTAAGTCCTTCATGAGATCTTAGCAATGCATCGAGAACATTTATGAGGGTTCACATCGTGATCCTTAGTGATTGAATGGAAACTCCTGCCGAGGTCAACATCAAGCGACCACGACAAGACGTCACTGGTAACTCCTTATGGGTTACGCTTAGTGTTGTCTCAAACGGTCTATCGTGGGGTAATGCTTGTATACCTCGGCAACTCACCGAACTCGTAGATGTACTTCGGTATATCGTGTTAGCCTTCTTGAGGGCATCCGGTTTCGGGAATAGCCTTTGCTAGAATTTGAGATGTGTTTTCACATTATGTTGTTGACACTCTCGAGTTCGAACTTGTAAATCTTTGTAAATCCGCTAAGGAGATTCCTTTCAAGAATCGAGTCACGAATATGTGGGTCATTACTTGAACTTGTTCAATGTAATGCCAACTATCCTGCGGGATTCGGACGGTGATTCGCCCGACCAAGGTGAATGGAATCAAGACATTCATCGATAGAACAATTGTAGTAATCAATTCTTTATGAAAAGATTACAATGATCAACGGTGTTCGTGATCGTATCGGAGATCTTTGCTGGCGATGGATGCTCATGGGGAGGAAGAGATCGTCTTGATTCTTCACATGCTCATACCAACAACATCACAAAAGAAGTTCTCTCAATATCAAAGGCAACCTGAAAGTCATAATGATTCTTCATCAAATGAAAGAATCAACAAAGTTATAAAGACTCGAGAACTACTTCACATACGGAATTCATCACAAATGGCGTGTGAGCATGTTGGAGAAAGGCGTGGAGACGCTTGGAGCAACGGCGACACATGGTGACAACAACATACTATCACAACCACCACAAAGAACAAAGAATTAAAAGAAAAAGAAATGAAAGGCGCCAAAGAGAATACTTCAAGGAAAACAAGATCCTACATCGGGAGATTGTTCGAATCAAACACTTCTTCTCACAAGAAAGAAGAATGTCAGAAGACGTCAAAGCAACTATTACATCAGCACCAACAACGTTTCAAATTACTTAAGTCATTAATTACCAACACTTAGGGGGAGATTTTTGGAATCACTCCTAAACTATATTTCAAGTGTTTTGAATTAACATGTAATAGGTTGCTTAATTAGGCTTTTATGTTAGTATTAAAGGAAAGGCTTATGTAGAAAGCCCATAAGCCTTCGCCCATATCCAATAAGGAAGGAAGGGACTAGAAGTGTTGCCCTAGCTCCCTTCCCCTATAAATACCTTTGTAAACCTTCATTTGAAGGTTGGTTGTTCACTTCATTCAATATCCTCGCTAACATTTCTCATTTCATACGTGTGTATTGTTTGTGTATGTTCATTCGATCACTTCTTCATCTTATTTCTTATATTGATGCTTGTGTTGCAAACATGGGAACCTAACACTTTTAGTTAAAAGCGAGTGAGAGCGTTTGCTAGGCGTTCCGTCGTTAGTTTTGTGTGCCATTAGACACAAGTAGGGTTTAACAAGACCAAACAAGCAACTATGTCTAGTTCTTTTTAGATCCGCTTAACACATATGTTTCATAGGTTTATTAGCCTTAGATACCCATGCTTACACTCCATCAGTTGACACATAATTCACACACACAAACACAACAATAACGACACACACCATTCCACATAAAATCATAAAACAATCCTAGCCCTCGCTAACATGTTCATAGGGTTTCCAGATTTTATAAGGCTCATTAAACGTGAATTAAGTGGTAAAATTAGGGCTTGCATATCAGATTTAGTGTTGCATATATATAGGTCGATCAAAATAGAAAACCATGGGTCGATTAGTACTAGTTTTAGTCAAGTTATTAACATTATTTTAGGTGATGTTTACAAATGTTTAAAGGTTAACAAAACGGCCAAGAAATCAAGCAGACCAATACGAATAGAAGCATGTTACTGAATAGGTTTTATTATTCTTAAATTCAGGTTTTATACATATTCTTGTGAGTCGACTGGATTTAAGAACAAGAGAGGATGACGGTACCTCCTGGCAGAATTGACAAGACCATAAAGAGAACAAGAACTCAACCCAATTCGTATAACCAGCCCTTGATCGACCCTAACACTCACGAATGGTTTCCCACAGCAACAAGTCTTCAAACCCTTCTAGCCTTGAGAGAAAAAACCACTAGGAACTTGTGTGTTGTGTTGTTTATGTGTCGAATAAAACAGAAAAATGGGGAGGCATATGATTTATAATAGGGAAAAGCGTGCGATAAGGAGGTAAAGTATTAAAGACCGAATATTGTGTCAAAAGATTGTGTTGTTAATGAGGGAATATGTTAGACAAAGGAGATCTTCCAATAATTTAAAGATATACACACTAGTTACTTATACTTATCTTTAGTTTTTCTAAAGGATAAACGTGACATATAGGCGGGGGGCCGAATTTGGACAAGGATTAGGGAAGTAATTGTACAAATTTTATTAAGTAAGTTATCTTAGGTTCAAATTCATAAAATGTGTTATATCACATAACATATAGTTTTAAGCTTTTATTAATTATTATATGACTTAGGTAAAATTCAAATTAGACGTAAATTATGAATTGAAATTTAGGATTTTACAATTTACATCATTAATATTTTCATTTCAAGTACATTTACTTTTACGACTAGCCGGATAAGCTCACTCGTGTGCGTGAACAAAACTTGAACCACACGTGAGCAATAGTCACTCTATATTCCAAGAATTTTATATTATTTTCATGATATAAAGTGAGTTTTAGGCAATTCGGATCATATTTACAGTTTACGTTACTTTTATCAAGAACCGGTGTCACCAAACGCGATTTAACACTCCCGGTTTTAGATTTAACGCACATTTAACACATACCCACACTAGACTAGGCCTAGTCTACACATTTTATTCCTTTTAGGTTCCTTATAATCATATTTTAAATGTCAGATTTTATTTTTTCATTTTCACGTAAACCTTGTATGATTTAGGTTTTACGCGTATTTAACCTACGTTTTTAGGTTTTAACAATGTTTACACGCTCCGTTAAACTTATCACTCATTTAATATACTTGGATAAAGTATATGGATAAGATTTAACATTTTACAAGTTTTATATTTTGCGATACCCGTTTTAAGTTTAGTGATTTAATTTCTTAATGTTAGTAATTACAGGGATCAAACTACACCTCTATACTACAAAACTTACTAAGTTAACAAAATATCCTGGGTGTGTGTTTTCGGTTGGGATGAGATCAACAAGCCACATGGCTTGTTTGTTACATACTTTCATTCTTATACATACATGTGCATCTTATTTTAGATATTTATACATACATATATCCTTCATTTGACTAAGGAACTCATCCAAACTCATTCATCTTCTTTTTTTTCTCCATTATGGTCGATCCATCAATAAATCCGATTACCATAAATCTTTGATTTTCAATATTCGAGTAACACATCAAAGTTATAAGCCTTAGTATTCTCTACATAATTCTAGTGTTTATTTCTTCATCAAATGGTTGATTGGGAAACTACACAAGAGTTTTCTTGGGAAGTTACAAGTATTCTTGCAAGTGATCTTAGTTAATTTATCAAGGTTTTGCAAGACTTGGGTTGAAGTATTGGAAGTTAGGCTTTTTGTTAAAAGATTAGGTTTAGTGTCCTTGATCTTCTTTTCTAGTTAATCCATTCACAAGGATTGTAAGAAACCCTATACATCTTTATTTCATTTCTGTAAATATTTATATTTCATGTATATTATATGTTTTGTATGCTTATTATACTTGATTATGCTTGGTATATTGGACTAAATGATTAGAAACATCGAAAGGACTTGGGTTGCAAAATACTTTCTGGACAAGGGGTATAAACGGAATTACTGGGAAAAATTAAGGGACTGAGATACTTAAGTAAAAATATAGATAGTTAGGTCTATGTCTTGCGGTCGTTTTGATGGTAGAATTCATGAAAAAGGATACCCGATGAATTAAATAGAAATATTTAGCGAGAAGTGTCAAAATCTGAGTAACAATTTTGAAATGGGTAAAACTCAAAAAAATTTACATATAACCAACTGTTAGTCAAAGAAAAAAAAGTTGTAGCTAACACATATAATTAAACTTAGTCGAAACCCCGCGTCAAACGGGGCTGTAAAAATCAACTTATCCCCAAAATCATGGGACTATTGTGTTGCTGAAGCAATCAGCATCTGTATATAAGGATAATTAGTAATTTCACGTTAGTTTAGCAACTTTAGAGACAGTGGGACATAGAAATCTATAAATTTCACTCAAAAACTTTTCGACAACATAAGAACCAAATCATAACCCTTTACGGTTTAGAAATAACGTGTAAATTAAGACGGGAAAACTAAAATAAATAGAAACTCAAAACGGAATGTTTAGTATTACTTGGCCAATTTTTCTTACAAACAGAAGTGGTAGGACCCACTATTGGAAAAACGTACTCGTTTACCTTTTCGTAGACTAATTGACCCCAACACGAATAATTCAGACATATGGGCACATAAGAATGAAATATAACTCAATTACCGAATAACTTGTAAATTAGAAATCGTAACTAGTTTTAAAGTGACAAAACTAAATTTAAATACTTGTTTTACTTTACAAGCGATAAGTACTCAAGCATAATTAATGTAATAACTATATAACGCATGTTAGTATAAAACTAAGACTCGACATAATATTTTAGGTTGCTCGTAGAGGTTTTCTCAAGATATCCATCGTTTTTGTTACACACTTGACATCATTTACTTACGGTGAGTTTATAGCCCATTTTCTATCAATTAACTGCTTTACAAACCCTTTGGGAGATAATTTATCGAACACAAGCACTTTGAAACCGTATGCTTATCTCGAATGTTTTTTGCACCGAGTACAACTATTCACATACTTAAGTCCATATATCATGAACCATTAATCATTAGTGAGTGAGTGCGAATAATATGAATAAGCCTATTGGGATTGACGAATCCCGTTTGTGTTGATCGGGTTACAGCAAACAACCACACTATTTTTGAGAACACTAGGTATAACGAAAAATTAGCTACTAGGACCACTATTCTAACGATTACGCCAATTTCTATCGATACACTGTTAACGTCTCGGTTGTCATAAGCTTAGTGCAATAATAATTGTTTTTTCTCGAATTATGGGTGTATAATAACGTAACCCAAACTGAAATCTTGTGTTCAACTATTTAACTATAAACCTATGGATTTCACTCAATCTTTGTATTGACTTTCTAAGCATGTTATATCTCAGATTCATAAGGTACGCGGCTAGCACGGAGAAGTACAGATATTGAGAAGGCTATATTTTGTATTATCATTCGAAAAACTTATTTGATGTAATATGTAACCGTGAAACTCTTGGACCTCTCTTTTGTACACTCGATATTTCAACTATTCAAATGATAAATGTTTTAAAACGACTCAAATAGAGTTCATTTTTTATTATATTTGTTATACCATGAAGTAACACCATTTTGAATTTCATTGCTATCACGAAATTGGGGGTGTTATAGTTTCATAGCCCCGCTTTTACATGTTTATATTATTTCTAAACACTCAGGGTGAGAATACTATGCTACATTTTTACTTACGGACACGAGTACCAAATACGTTACACATTGCCTAAGTTACCACAATGCCAAGAAATCCTCAACTATCATGAACCATTAACTATTCGTAAGCGCAAGTGTTGTGAATAGATCTATTGGGTTAACACCCCCGTTCGAGTTGGTCATTCCAAGTTGGTAAAGAACGCATATAATTTGGAGTACATTGAGTGTTTGGCAAACACTTACGAGGGGCAAGTTGTTATTTTTCTTGATTGCATACATATTACATTGAGCTTCAGAGTCATGAGCTTAGGCAATTGTATTATTTTTATTTTGACATTGTATTTGTTATAGTTTTTACACATACTGAAATCTTGTGGTTCGAACTTAACTTTATATTTACGTAAATCTATGAACTCACCAACATTAATGTTGAACTTTTAGCATATATTTCTCAGGTGTTTGAGATATGCTAGGCTTAGCATTCATGGAGTCACACATTAGGGTAGTCGTAGCGGTTAAGTGACACGGTAGATTTCTTGCATTAACTCATTTGTTTGAATGTAACAAAAATTATTATTATGCTTTTAGTGAAACATTGGACCTACATTTTATTAAACTTTGTCTTTATTTGATCAATCAAATGAAGTACTTTCCAAACAACACATATAGAGGTCATTCTTTATTTATCTTGTACCTTGGTCCATGCATGTCACCCCTCGGATACCATTCCGCTGCGACCCGATTCTGGGGGTGTGACACCAGGTCATCTTCGAGCTCATTCCTAGTGCTCAAAAGGCCGAGAATTACATCAAGAGCTCTTTGGCACATCGAGAGATCCACTCACCTAATTAAACCACAGTTAGAACCTAGATCAAACAAAAAATACACACTGAGTCACATTTAGTGTAAATAAGACAATGTAATTCTGAATAAGGAGTCTTACCAGAGTCGAGCAATAAACGAACCTTCTTCCCGAATTTCAATCAGTCCATGACGTTTTGATTTTGGCCACTTGACCACATCCACATATAACCATCTTTCAGTGTCTTTTCTTCTCGAAATTGAGTTCTTAAAGATGTGTGTGTGTGTGTGTGTGTTTTGATCGAAAGTAGTAAATGAGTGTGACAAAAAGTTTGGTAGCTTATATACTAGTGAAGGTTTAGTCGCAAAGTATGTCCTTTAACATAATGGTTTTTTGGGATACCAAATCCAAGTGGATTGGCAAAACAATGGCTAACAATGGGAACGATAAAATGGCTAAAATACTCCCATGTGAAACGCACATGAAGATCATTAACGAGATTTTTTAACGTGTTTTAGTGATAATGGCATTTTTATATCAAAGTATGAACATCAATAAGAGCACAAGGTATGCAAGGACCCAATAACACGTTATTGGTATGCCACCTCAGCGCCACATCATACACCTCTCAATAACACACCAATAACTCAAACAACCCTCCCTCATAACACACCACTAACATCACCTGTAGGTCCCACAAAATATACCACCCACTCACAATAAAAGAAAACACACTCACAAAAGATGCATTTGGCTTGAGCTAGTGGAGTGGCTCAAAACACAAAATAATGCATTTGGCACAAGTTTGGCATGTTGGCCGGTAAGGTTGGCACACCAGAGGAATTTCCAAATGCCTACTTTTATTTTGGTGCTTACCAAGGGACAAATCCTCATCATACATCTAGTTTGATATAATGGTCAGGATAAACCTAAGATTTAATATGGAAACCTAAGTCCATGTTTTTTTTTTCTCCTTTTTCTTTGTCTTTTTGTCTTTCTTATTTATTAACATTTTTTTCTTTTTTTTTTGAATTCACGTTTTTATTTAAAATTCATGTTTTTTCTTTTTTTTTTCTTTTTTTTCTTTTTTTTTTAAATTCACGCTTTTTTTATTCAAGTTTTTTTCGTTCATACGCTTTCATCCGTATTCATACGTTTTCGTTTGTTTTATATGTTTTCATCCGTGTTCATATGTTTTTGTCTATGTTTTCGTCGATTCTAGACGTTTTAACGCTCACATCCGTTTTCGACGTTTTCGTCCGTTTTCGACGCGTTTAAATGCGTTTCATACGCTTATATCGCCGTCTGCTTTTAGACGTTTTGTCGGTTTTCATACGTTTTCGTCCGTTTTATGTTTCGTCCATTTTAGACATTTTCGTCTGTTTTCAAACGCGTTTTATCGTTTTAAATGCATTTCATACGTTTTCGTCATTTTCTTCGTTTCACCCGTTACGTCCGTTTTCGTCGGTTTATTACGTTTCGTTTGTTTTCATACGCTTTCGTTCGTTTCGTCCGTTTTCTTTTGTTTTCGTCCATTTTCATACGTTTTGAGCGTGTTTTACGCTTTCATACCTTTTCGTCGGTTTTCTTACGTTTTCGCCGATTTTCTTACGCTTTGGCCATTTTCATATGTTTTTGTCTTTTTAGGTTTTCATGAATATTCGTCCGTTTTTAGACGTTTCGTCGTATTTTTCGCTTTTCATGTATTTTAAATCGCTTTTATACGCCGTCCGTTTTAGACGTTCTCACACGTTGTCATCTGTTTTTTTACGTGTCCATCTATTTTTAGACGTTTTCGTCTGTTTTCAGACGTTTTTATACGTTTTCGTCCGTTTTCACCCTTTTTTATACGTTTTTGTTCGTTTTTACACGTTTTTCATTCGATTTTATACGTTTTTGTCCGTTTTTAGACGTTTTCATTTTGATATTTGTAAGTGACACTTATTTATCTCTTGTGATATAACACTGTAAGGAAGATGAAAAGTATTACATTCTTTATCATGTATGTGTTATCAGTTGTGATACTCAAATAAGAATGTGATGGTTGTGTTTTTGAAAATATTTAGGAAGATTTTTATGTTTTATGATATTATGTAATATTAGAAAAGTTGTTCAACTGAAAACAAGAGATGTTATGATACTTTTGTTAAATTTGTGGTGGATTTTTCTATTTAATGGATACATTGTGCATGTTTCGATAGGTTTTATAGCGGGATTTGAAAATATCTACGGTTGAATCGTCAAACTAAATAAGCTATGGTTGAAGATAGCACACATCTTTATAAAAAAACTGAGGAAGCTCAAACACTTGTGATATCACAGGTGATATCACCACACTTGTGATATCACACGTGATATCATGTGTGATAACACCGTTGATATCACATGTGATATTACCGGTGATAGTATGTGTGATATCATAGTTTATATCACCTGTGATTTCATGTGATATCACCTGTTATATCATGTGATATCACCTGGTATATCATGTGATATCACCTGTTATATCATGTGATATCACCTGTTATATCATGTGATCTCACCTGTTATATCATGTGATATCACAAGTGAGGTGATATCACATGTGATATCATGTGTGATATCACAAGTGTTTTAGCTTACTAAGTTTGTTTATAAAGATGTGTGTTTTCTTTAACCATAACTTCCCTTTAGTTTGCTGATTCAGCCATAGATATTTTTAAATTCTGCTATAAAACCTATTGAAACATGCACAATGTATCCATTAAATAGAAAAATCCACCACAAGTCTAACAAAAGTTTCATAACATCTCTTGTTTTCAGTTAAACACCTTTTCTAATATTTCATATTATCATAAAACACAAAAATATTCCTAAATATTTTCAAAAGCACAAATAAGAAAAATATACAAAATCATCACAGTCTTGGTTTAAAATTGCGTTTTGCTATCTGATGCGTTAAAGGTACCAAAGGCCGATGCGTGATGCGTGATGCGTGTTGCGAATGCGAGCACATTTTGGACGCGATGCGTTTTTTATTAAAAAATACAAAAAATATTTATACGTAGTAAATTAAAAAAATTACCAAGTAAATGCAATAATTTTACAAATAAGTCACAAAGACACAAAAAAAATAGGCAAATAATCTATTTGTAAAACAAATAAGTCAATTAGTCAGGACATAAAACACTTAGAAACAACATTATAAACTCCAACTAAATTTTGTTTTAAACGAGAAACTCCTTCTTTAATTACTTTTGAATAGGATGAACATGTAAGTTTATTTTTAATTTTAGGATCTGGAATTCCATAATTTCTAGATCCTTGTTATTGTTAGTAGTAATGCGGTTGAACATGAATGATTAAAGTCTATTCTATACATATACATGATGACATGATATTATAATGTGTTAAAGGTATACTGATAAGTTATATGATTGGCTAACAATCATAATTCATTCATTACCAAATCAACAACAAAAGTCAAAACTAAAAATTTTAGTCAAATTTTAATCACACATATGAGTTTCAGCTCAACTATTTAACATATATGATTATTTATGATCAAAGAATAATATGAACTATTTCTTAACATGAAGCTGTAATAAGATGATTGTTTGCGAGATTCGAAATCATGTTAATGGTGCATGATCTTGAACCGAAGGGTAATTTCGATGTTGTTATTGTGTTTGTTTTAGAAGTCTTTCAACAACTTCTATTTTTCAAAGTCCATTAAAATATTTTTATCTTCTTCTAAATGGTTTGTTTGTTTCAAAATGACCTAAATTCCATATTGCGATAATTGCGACCATTGCTAGCATTAAACAAATGCGGCAAATTGCGGTCTAATGCGAGTGCATTTTGGGATGGCCTCGCATTAGGTATCATGATGCGAAATTCTAAAAGCAATGCAATGATGCATGCAATTTACGCAATGATGCGCTCATTTTTAAACCAAGATCACAGTAATATAATAAGTGATGTTTATTATCATTTATTTCATATATACTTGGTAAAATACTAAATTCTTATCACATTTGGTATGAATTTAATATTTCACATTCTTAGTTGAGTATCACAACCGATAACACATATATTATGAAGAGTGTAATACTCTTCATCTTTCTTTCGATGTTATATCACAAGAGATAAATAAGTGTCACTTAAAAATATCAAAATGAATAAAAGGAAGCAAACTATGAAAATAGAGACTTGACATATTCTCAAAATAAAACAAGTGTTGCATTAAATTATCATTTTTGGAACAAAATAAGAATTCACCTAAAGAGACTTTAACCTTTTATTTCTACTAAGAGTATAATATCACAAGTGATAGATAACATTGGTTGCATTAAAAAATATGCGCTTGTCAATTGCGATGAAAGGCACAAAACTATCTTGTAACGAAAATTATAAAATTTTAGAAAACACATAGGTGATAATATATAAAGATATACTGAGCAATGAAATATCTCGGTGATATTCAATGTTAAAAACATACTTGTTTGTTTATGAAATATTACAAGTGCTATTAGACATTAACATTTTATAATAAAATATCACAATTGATATTAGACATGTAATATAATAAAGTTTAATAATAAGCATGAAAACATATGAAAATAGACGAAACGTATAAAAATTGCAAAAGCGGTGAAACGTATAAAAGCGGACAAAACGATAAAAACGAATGAAAAGCGATAAACCGGAAAACAAGCGTCGAAAACGGACGAAAACGTGCGAAAGCGAGAAAGCGTCTAAAATGGACGAAAACGTAAAAAGCGGAAGCGATATAAACCAATGAAACCAATGAAACGGACAAAAGCGTAAGAAAGCGGACGAAAACATATTAAAGCGGACGAAATGAAAGAAAAGGCGAAAAGGTATGAAAACGGACAAAACGTAAGAAAGCGGACAAAACGTAAGAAAACGAACGAAAACATAGGAAAGCAAAGGCGTAAGAAACGGACGAAAACGTATGAAAGCGGACAAAAGCGTGAAAACGGACGGCGTATGAATACGGACGAAACGTATGAATACGGATGAAAACGTATGAAAGCGTGAAAGCGAACAAAAGCGTAAGAAAATGTAAGAAAAGGTAAGAAAGCAGAAAACGTAAGAAAATGTAAGAAATGACAAAAGCGTATGAAAGCGGACGAAACGTAAGAAAGCGACGAAACGTGAGAAACGGACAAAAGCGTATGAAAACGGACAAAACGTAAGAAAGCGGATGAAAACGTAAGAAAGCAGAAGAAAACGTAACAAGACTGACGAAAACGGACGAAAACGTATGAAAACGGACGAAAACGTAAGAAAACAGACGAAAACATAAGAAAACGAACGAAAACGTATGAAAAGCGACGAAAACGTAACAAAACGGACGAAAACGTATGAAAACGGACGAAAACGTATAAAAACAGATGAAAACGTATAAAAAGCGGAAAAAACGGACAAAAAAATATGAAAATGAAGAAAACGAAAAAAATAAATAAAAAAAAGAGAAAAAGAAAAAGTGCAATTAAAAAAAGTGGAAGGATTTAGATGGAAGGTGGAGATTTATCCCTTAGTATGCAAGGATTTTTGAGTGTGCAAAATAAAGTGCCTCTGGCACACCAATGGCTCACCAATGACACCCCATACCTTATACTCTAACATTTTTTGTAATTAAAGTTTGAAAGTGCCATAAAGTGCCAAAATAAGAAAACACATAAATATTCTTTGTAACTTACCCTAAACCTTAAGTAAGAATAAATAACAAAATCACATTACTAGATATAAAAGGGGGACACAAACGGCGACCACTTACGCTGCGTTTAAAGTCGCTCGGTTTATGGGCTGTTTTTTGCGTTTCTCTTGAGCTCGTTACTTTGGAAAATCTTGCGTTTTCTAGCCCGAACCGCTCACGGTATACATTGCTTTCTCCTTGATACGTGGCCTTTGTTAAGCTGACCGCCTCTACAATACGTCGCTTTTTCCAGATAATTCTCAAACAAGCGATAACTTATGGCGGTCTGCAACAACCCAACATCAACCGGAGACGAAGGAGCAGGTACAGAAGATACCGAAGCCACACTTTGAGGAGAGATGCGAGGAGAAGATAAGTATCAAAAGAGAGGCGGTAGCTTCAATGAAAAAAAAAATTACAACCGGCCTACAAAAGATAATTTGGACCGAAATCAGAAAAGAGGACGTGAGATATAAAGATATCGGCTGATCGAACCGGTAGGGTTTTTTTTCGATTATTGGTGTTAACTATTTGTTGGCATCTTAGGTTTTGCAAAGTTTAGATGTATATGTTATTTGTTTTCTATGTTGGTTTTGGGATTAGAGTATTTGATAAGTTATTTACGCAAGCAATTACAGGAGGATCTAACCGGTCAGTGTTTAATTATGGGTTTTGGAATTAGAGCTTTTCCGGAGTGTGAACCGATTATTGGTAGAAATTACGACAACGGAGTTCTTGCTTTGCTTTGAAGATTGGGTTAAGTATTTGAACTTGAAAGTGAATTGGGAAGTGGGTTTCTTCATGTTATAGATGTTGCCCGCCAGGTGTTCGATGAAAGACTTGATAGACTACGGTTTGTGGCAAGTCTTCTTTGATCTTATCACATCAAAATATATAACTAACATTGAGGTTAAATCGATTTACAAAGGTTTGATTTGGTGTTTTAAGGTCAATTAGTGTACTGATAAATGGTTTCCATCAAACTTACCTTTTTCTTATATAAATACAGCCACTATGCACTTTATATTGTTGGATTGTTGGTTATCTTCTATTGGATAATATTTTCCGAATCACTTAGCTCAACTTGACGATAGTTATCGATAGCATATTATATACCTATATAGTCTTTGTCAAAATACAAAAATGATAAAATGTTGATTAACTTTTGTTAAAAATGCGTTGTCTATCATTCTTTGATTGCATTTTAATCAAATGATACTTTGCTTTTTTAGCGAGCATAAATAATGATTAGCCGCTTTGAGATTAATCGATTCAAAATATCGAGTCAAAAACTTACAATAAAAAAAAAACTTGAACTGATTAGAAAAGGATCCTGTCTCCTCAGGTGCCAATAACAAACGGAGTCATTCGGCCGCTCAAGATAAGTGGACTCATTAGTTTTTATGTTGTTAGACCGATGCATACGGGATACGGGATACGATTGATGGTTTAAGTTATTATAATTGTTAGTGAATTGCAGGTGTTAACGCGGGGGCTGCAACTGTTATAAGGGTGCGGAAGAAAACGTTCATGCTTTGATTTTGTTGATAAAGTGCCCGATCACAAGTATCGGTAGCCCCAAAGGTTCACTGTTTACTCAAAACTCATCTTTACATGTTGAATCCATTAATATAATGGGCTTTGCTATAATCATATCCGTTGCTTATCTTTCCTATGTTATTGACTTGCAATTATTTAGATGGCCGCGTTTGTGGCTAATCTTGGGCTTGGACGGTGCAAACACTTGTGACTTGCGTCTCAACTACCTTTTTTCACAGCTTATGATATGCTTGGTATAGATTATAGATGGACTTTTAGCTATTTCCTGTTGACGCGTTACGTTCAGTAACTTTAAACCTTGACTGTCTACCATGCTAGGCACACATTTTGAGGAGGCACCGGCGATGATGATTTATTTGTGCATTCCTCTTTGTGAGGTTAAAAAGGCTACTGGATAATTGGTGAAAGTAGACCAGATCTCATGAGCATATATTCCCGATTCAGTCAGTTTGCAGCCACAACATTTTCAGATCCCCTTTTAGCTGGTAACATATATGCACATCTGAGCCAAACAAAATATCTGGGTATATTGATCAAAACCCAAGAGGTAATATTTGAGCAGCTATCAACTTTTACATATTTATGTAGTTTTTCTAATAATGTTTCGTTCTTTGATTACAGGCCAGCTACAATAGAAGGTGAAACAAGACGGGGAACAGTTTCGGCAACGGAGGGGGAATCATGAAAAGTTATCGATGCAGGTAATACCAAGGTTTACTTTTTAGAGTACGAAAATTTGGTTGGATTCATGTGTATGTAAACTAATGATTTGCATCTCATGTTTGAATGATGGTCATATTAATATCAAATGTCCCGCCGCAACGCGGCGGTTTCGAGGCAATCCTTGTTATGTATACATACTAAAACACAAAAGATTCTAAGGGAATATTCCTTTTTTTTTGGGCTTATGCAGTTTTAGCCCATTTTTGGTGTTAGTCCGTTATCTGGCCCGTTTACGTTAGTAACCGCCCAAACCCAACAAATACAACTAGCACTATATGTATATTTTTGGAGAATGATTGGAGACCTAAAATTATGCCTAATTGTGTGCCTAAACATGTGTGGCAATAATTCATTGGTTGTATTCACGGACTCACCCTTCACAATCCAATCAAGTATTGACATGTGTTAGGCACAAAATTAGTCATGCCTTTTCCGGTCTCCCAATCTTTTCCTATTTTTTCGGGCGGTGATAACTCATCTTCATCTTCATCAATATTTGGATAACGACATCCTGTCACCGCCTTAAAGTTGATCGTACCTTTATCATCAGGTAAGTCCATGTTTTTATTTTGCAAACACAAACATCTAAAATTACATGTTCGAATAATTATTATAATCTTTAAAAAAAAATTATTATAATCTTTTGATTCTTATAAAAATCAGGTAAGTGCAGTTGATTCTTTTTATTTATGCTTTAATGATTAAAACAAAAAATTATTATAATCTTTTATTATATGGACTTTTAATAGCAAAATTGGTCGAATCCTAAATTTTCAATAATTTTAAGTTGACATAGTCACCGAGATTCCAATCTAATGTCTTTGATTGACTTAGCAAGGTTCGGTGGTGAATTTTTATGGCGTATATTGTTCAGAACCGCTTATCGCTGCTTTAGTTACTAAGTTCTGTGGAAAACTAGAAGGGGGTTGAATAGTTTTACCAATTTAAAACTTTCTTTTAAATATATAGATCGACTTATGTCAATCTATTTGATTGTTTATGTTGGACGTTGATAGATAGATATATAAACGTAATGAAAGATAAAGAGTAAGAAGCACATCACCACGACACAAGTATTTATAGTGGTTCGCCACAAGGACACCTTCCTTGCCCTACTCCACTCCCGAGTCACCTACTCGAGAGTTCGTAAACACTACACCAACTCCTTATGGCGGAGAAGCCTTCACAACGTCGCTAACCTTTTTCCCAGACAAAGCTAAATACCGAGTTCTTTCACACCAAGGCGAACTACACCTAACACAACGTCGCCTACCCTTTATGCTAGGCTAACCACCGAGTTCTTTCACACCTTAGGAGAACTAATCCTACACAACGCCGCCTACCCTTTATTAGGTACTAGGCTAAGCACCTAGTTCTTTCACACCTTTGGTGAACTATACCGTAGGACCTTACTATTATCAACCTTATCACAAACCCAACACACCTTATGACAAGATGAACACACGTTAAACCACAAAACACTATGCGTAGAAGTAAGAAACAAAGAAAGGAAAGATGGTGACTTGATGTTAAAACCGTGTATGTTGTGAGAGAAATATGAAAACAATAAGTTGTATATTCCAAAGAAAACACACACACACACACACACACTTTCAAGCACCCCTCAAATGACCATTTGAGGGTATTTATAGTCCAAGTGACTTGATGCCCTAAAAGGCTTTCTATGGGCCTCGAGTGGGCTTGGACATGGGTTGGATTGGATATAAGGCAAGCTTAACTAAACTAATACCCATTTAGCTTAGTCCAATCCACGAGCCCGTTGACTATTCTAGTACGATATCTAACACACGTTACAAAGTTCCTAAATGTGAATGACCATCACTTCTAATAAAATTATTAAGGCTAACAATCTCCCCTAGGGGTGGTCATTCAAATGATGCTCCACTTGATTAGGTCTTTACTTTTCTCGAGCTTGAACTTTGTGTGTAGATATAGAATAGTATTGATTCTTTGTTCCTTCATGCTTTGTGATCAGATAATGTGGTTGTCTGCCGTTGTCAACTTCGTTGGTTTGGTGTCTCCACGTCTTTCTCCACCATGCTCACACTTCTATTTGACTTTGATTTACCAATGACGTGGTTCTCGAGTCTTTAAACTTTGAGGATTCTTTGACATTGACGAAGAATCATCTTTAACTTTGTGTAGCCTATGATTATGATGAGAACTTTCATGTGTTGTTGGTATGAGCATGTGGAGAATCTGCACGATCAATCCGCTCCGGAGCTTCCATAAGAAGAAAACATAAAACAGGTTAGTAATAAGCGGATTCCGGCACTTACAAGTTTGAATTTCGAGGGTGTTAACAAAGATAGTGTGAAAACACGCTCTAATTCTTACAAAGGTCGCCTCGAACCGGAGTCCCACAAGTGAGATAACGCGATATACCGGTACATCTACGCTTCGGATGAGTCGCCGAGGTACACCAAGCATCACCCCACGATCAGAGACCGTTTGAGACACACTAAGCGTAATCCACGGGAGTTACCGGCTGACTGCCGTCGTCGTCGCTTGATGTTGACCACGGCAGGAGTTTCCATTCAATCATTGAAGATCACGGATGTGAAACTTCTCATAAATGTTCTAGCAGATTGCTAAGATCTACGTAGGACTCTAGAATATATCACTTGTGTCCTTATTGATGAACAACAAGCGATGTCATGTCAAGTGTTCCTATGAGATCTTTTGATGAATCTTGTGGCTCTAGACTCAATTAGTGCATTTTGGTTTTCCCGAGCGGAGACTAGGAGAGGTCTCCTTCTTCAATACCAACAATCTCTAAGAGAAAGTCGATAGATTATGTAGGTTCCGGTGAGAATGAAACAAATCCTTTTAAGAGGAATTGAGTGGCTAGAAGGTTTAGTGCAAGTCGTCACCGGGTCCATGACGCCTTGGTCTTCAATACCGGTGTCATCTAGTGACAACCAAGAGAGTATGAATTGAACCCGGTTTACGCCTAAGGTTGAATATGGAGGGCTATTTCTTTTCACCCTTTTCATTACTTTTCTTTTAATTCTTCAACCCTTCTTTCTCCTTTCTCACATTACTCCTTTTTTCAATCATTCCTAAGGACTTCTAATACTAACTATTTGTGATGTCCTTGGGTAGATCCTCCGACTCTGGCGGATCATAGAACGGATTTCCTATCCTTAGTCACCTTATATCTCCATGATCGTCCTATTGTTGCCATAAAACCATTTTTCTTGAAAATCTCTCAAGTGTTTATGATAGAAAACATGTTTGAGACACTCCGAGAGTTGTTATATTTTCATAAACACCCCTTCACATGTGCTTATAAGTTTTGATGTAAATCGCACATAGAGGGTAGAGTTCGCACTTTTGAATTGATCGACTTTAAATGAACTAGACCGATTCGAGACACGCTTACATCACTAGAGAACTAGCTTGAAATTATTACCCGTCCCGGTCAAGTCATAGAAAGTTTCTCAAGATGGTACATGATTTGATTCCTCGTCAATTCAATGGTTGCATCTGAGTCGAGCTCATTTGAGATTCAAACAACGATCATTAAAACTTTTGATCACATTTTAATCACGTCTCTCCCCTCAAAATAGCATATATCGTGATATTTTGATATCCACTGATTAAAAACATTTTGAATCTTTTAGGAGACAAACGGATTTGATTTAAGCATGAATTTGGAACATTTTGTTTTATACTCCCCCTTTAATAAAGCATAATCAATTAAAGTGTTTTAGAGGGAGTTATCTTGAGCACAAAATATTTTGAAAGATTTTGAAAATCTTTTTGAACAATCTTGAAAAGGTGCTCAAGATGATGATGATTTCTCACCATTTTTAAATGTAGTGCACTGAAGCGTACACTTGTTTTTTTCTATAAAAGCACGAGTTTTGATTTGAAAAATAATCAAAAGTCATCATTTCGGTCCGGGTTTCGTACTGATGAATACGAAAGCCATTATTGAAGAAATTTTGAGAAACGACATGTTTTAGAAAACAAATTAAAGAACTCTCGCTCAAGCATCTGTACATGCCCGTATCATTGTTGAATGACATTTCTAGAAACGCATGAATATCGATTATACAAGAGACATGTCGTGAGAAGAATATTTTTGGATTTTGATTTTCTATTGTTTTGTATTTTATGAAAGTTTTATATTTTTATATTTTGCTTTTGTTGGTTTTTCAAATTTTGTATTTTGTTTTTCAAAATATTTACAATGAGCTTTTTGAAAATCATTTTCAAGAAGATTCGACAAGACGTTCTAACTCCTCGGGGTTAGGCTTCGCATTCCAATTCGTCGAACTAAATACTCAAACCTTTCTTTTGGAAGGGCTTTAGTTAATAGATCGGCGAGTTGGTAATCGTCTTCACGAAGAATAATTCAACAGTACCATCTTCCACATGTTCTTTGATGAAGTGATAGCGGACTCGATATGCTTAGTCTTTGAGTGATGAATAGGATTGCATGATATGGCTATGGCACTTTTCGAGTCACAATACATAGGTATTTTATCAAAAGTAAAGCCATAATCTGTGAGTTGTGTTCTCATCCATAGAACTTGAGCACAACACGCAGATAGAGACACATACTCGCCTTCGGTTGAAAGTGCAAAGGCAATCTTGTTTCTTTGAAGACCACTGACTAACTTTTCACCCAAAATTGTGCTCCTCCGGATGTACTTTTTGTCGTAGCTTGATCACCCGTGGTCCGTGATCCGAAAAGGCAATTAGATCAAATCCGATTCCTTAGGATACCAAAGTCCCATGTGAATGGATGTCTTCAGTACCGAAGATCCGCTTAACCTCTTTGAGGTGCGATTCGGTGAGGCTTTGCTCGAAACCGTGCTAATAAGCAAACAACAAAATGAATATCCGGTCGACTAGCGGTGAGGTACATGAGAGAACCAATCATGCTCCGATATTTCTTCGGATCAATAGGTTTCCCAAACAAATCGGCTCCAATTTTGGTGAAGTTACCATTGGTGTTCGACCGAGTCACAATTATCCATACCATGATTTTTCAAAATCTCGCTTGTGTATTTAGCTTGATTTATAAAAATTCCACGAGGGATTGATGAATTTGTAAACCAAGAAAGAATTTTAGTTCCCCATCATGGACATTTCAAATTTGCTTTTCATGAGATTTTCAAAGTGTTATGAAAGTTTCGGATTAGTGGACCCAAAGATGATGTCGTCCACATAAATCGAACAATCAAAATGTCGTTTTGCATTTTGTGTAAACAAGGTAGGATCAACTGTTCCTTTGGTGAAATTGTTTTGGATAAGGAAAGAGGATTCGTCATACCACGCTCTCGAGCTTGTTTCAAACCATAGATAGCCTTTTGAGTTTGTAGACGTAGTCCGGATGTTCCATGTCGATGAAGCCTTCGGTCGACTCACGACACTTCTTCTTTCGTAGTTCCATTCAAAACGCGGTCTTAATGTCCATCCGATAAACCATGATATTTTTGTGAGTGATAGGCTAAGAATATCCCGATCGCTTCAAGTCTAGCTACCGCGAATGACTCTTCAAAGTCTATCCTTCCTCTTGTATGTATCCTTTGGCCACAAGACGAGCTTTGTTGCGAATTACGCTCATCTCTTCATCCTTTTGTTCTTCCATAACCATTTGAGATCAATGACACGAACGTTAATTGGTCTTGGAACCATATCCCAAGATTCATGAAGACGGTATTGGAGAAGTTCCTCCCATTGCTTCTATCCATGCGGGTTCGCCATTGCCTCATGAATGTTCTTTGGCTCTATATTGCTAATTGAGCAAAGGTAAATGCACAAGTCGCAATCGGTGGCAATACAAATTGGCCTTGAAGGTTCTCATAATACAAATAAACCGTAAAACGTTTATTAATATTTTGCGATCTCTTTGTGTTTTGTTGATAACATATATAATGTTGTCTTAAGTATAATTATAAGGATACATGTTATTTTTGTAAAGCATTTACATATAATCTTTTAAATACAAAATGTAGTAACAAAGCATTTGTTGTAATAGTTAATTAGGATGGGTAAAATCACAACCCATGGATCTTAACCCATACCCAAAGAGACTTGATACAATGTATACTTAGATACATTGAATCTAGATATAACCCATGGACCAACCCATGACCCATAACCAAAAACCCATGGGCAAAGAGGAGCGCCCACGGATCCCTAGCTTTGTGCTAGCCGGATCCCAAGTGGAAGGATCCGTGGGATCCGTGAGAACAGTGAGGAAATTTGCCTATAAATAGAGCCATTTCTTCATTCTAATTCACCCCGCTTCTTACTAAATCTCTCATACACTCTCATTCTCTTCTAACATATAGATCACTTGATCTAGAGAGTTGTTCTTCTTTTCTTTCTATTTGTGATCCTCATATAGGTCCTTCTCTAAGGCGAGATCACGAGCATTCTACAAGTCATCCAAGCAAGGGTCCTTGATTGATTTGTCACCCATAAGATTTCAGTAGCGAAGATCTTGTATTTGATATTTCACATATTTGTTGTGTAATAGTTGTGTTGGTTTGGTCCACCGTACTACGGACTCGGTATCTAGCTTTGTACCGGATAAAGTGTAAGCAACGTTGTGAAGGCTTCTCCGCCAAGTGAAGGAGTTTGTTGACATAGTGCTTGAACTCTCGAGTAGGTGACTCGGGAGTGGAGTAGGGCAAGGAAGGTGTCCTTGTAGCGAACCACTATAAATCGGTTGTGTCATTTCTATCCCTTATCTTTATTTATTTGCTTGCATTATCATTAGATCTATACGTTCTCAACATCCATACGATTTCACATAATATCGAATCTAAAGTTTTGAAATCAACTTAAAATCGGCAAAACTATTCAACCCCCTTCTAGTTTTCCACAATTGGCATCAAGAGCTAAGTTTATAAAAGTTTTAAAATAAAATTGTATTTTAAAACTTTTCGATCACTATGGGTTCGAAAATTATAAGGAAGGGCAATCTATGCAACGACCACCACTACTTGAAACTAATGGTTTTATATATTGGAAAAATAGATTCAAACATATGTGAAGTCTAAAGATATTGATCTTTGGTACATTATTGTTGAAGGTGATTTTGAGGCTACCTCAAATGATGATAAAGGAAATTTAGTTCACATACCTCATGATAAACTAAATGATGAAATGAAGAAAAAGCTTTCTAAAAATAGTGAAGCAAAATGGTTTTATATAATGCTTTACCGAAAAGGAATTCGAAGAATTTCTATGCTTAAAACCTCTAAAGAAATTTGGAATTCTTTAGTTGTAACTCATCAAGGCAACCAACAAGTTAAGAATAATAAAATTGATCTATTTGTTCAACAATATGAACAATTTTCAATATCGGATGAAGAAACTATAGATCATTCATTTGCTAACTTTAATACTATTATTACATCTTTACAAGCACTTGATGAATCTTTTCTAGCCGTAACCATGTTAGGAGATATCTAAGGGCACTTCCATCCAAGTGGAGATCCAAGGTGACGGCAATCAAGAGTCAAAAGATTTGACAATCCTCACCCTCGATGAACTCATAGGCAACCTAAAAGTCTACGAGCTTGTCCTTGCTAAAGATTCCAAGCCTCAAAAGTGAAAGAGAAACACAAATCTCTTGCCCTTAAAGCCAAAAAGGCTTTGAGTGATGAGGAGAACTCATCTTCGAGTAGTGACGACGAAGAGTACGCTATGGCGGTAAGGGACTTTAAAAAGTTCTTTAGAAGAAAGGGTAGATAAGTCAAACAACCGTATGACGATAAGAAAGGCTTTCGGAAAAGCAAAGAGGACGAAAAGCAAAAGGATGATCGTACTTGCTTTAAATGTGGAGACCCAAACCACTTTATTAGTAAGTGTCCTAAACGGGATGATCAAAAGGCATTCGTGAGCGGCACGTGGGGAATGAGCGACGAGGAGGACGAAGAAATTTGTCTCATGGCAAATGACGAGGTATGTCACGAATACTATAGTAGTTCATCACTTGATGACGACTCATTGCATAATGAATATGATAAGCTATGCAATATTAGCTTAAAACTAATTAATAAAAACAAGCTTTTAAAGAGTCAAAACCAACGTTTAGATAAAGAAGCCATAGAATTAAAAGCAAAACTAAAACGTTTGGAAAAGGGTAAAATAGCAAGTGGTGAATGTGAACTTTGTGTTCAACTTCAAACACTAGTTGATCATTTAGATTCTAAAATTGCTAGAATGAGTACAAACACCTTAGATACAATACTCGATGGTGTTAAAACCGGCAACAACCAAAAGGGTCTAGGCATACAACAACTTGATCCAATAACTAGTGAAAATAAAGAAACAAAATTTGTTAAAGAATTAGAAAACCACCATTGTTGTGGCGGATCCCACGGATCCCCAAAAAGGGAACCGCTAGTATACAAACCGGGATCCGTGGATCTGTTGTGACAACTAGTGGTAATAACATAGCTTCATCATCTAGAACCGAGTTCGTTATCGTAAATAGGAAGAAACCAACTCATGTCACCACTAGACATCCACCTCCAAAATTAATCCTACTTTTGCAAGAAACAAAGCACCATCTTTTCAAAACATAATGCATCTAGGAGACCTAATAACGTTTATCCAAGAAGTAACCATCAAATGGGATGGAACCCTAATATGCAAAACGGTTTCTCTTTTCAAAACTTTGCTCCATGGAATGCATACTCATCTTATCCATACATGTCTAACATGAATGGAATGTTTAACACTAATGGACCCATGAATAAATGGGGACCAAACTTTGAGTTTATTATTTTAGGTGTGCTTAAGGTCGACCTAGACCCCGATGAATGGGTCAAGGATAGCGGGTGCACGAGGCACATGACCGCAATAGGATCTATTCTCCACATATGAATCCGTAAATGGAGGTAATGTGGTGTTTGGAAATAGCAAAAGTAGAATCATCGGTAAAGGTACGGTTTCTAACAAATCTCTAACCATTAACGATGTGTGTCATGTAGAAAACCTAAACTTTAATCTCTTAAGTATAGGACAAATATGTGATAAAAGTGCAATGTACTTTTACCAAAACCGTAGTAAGATACTTAAAATGGCATAACCATAGGAAGAGGAATTAGGAAACATGGAGTCTATGTCATTAAAATCGGTAATGAACCTAAAGACAAACTATGTCTTACCTCTATGGATGATACTTCGACCTTATGGCATCGAAGATTGGGTCACGCCAACATGCGACTTCTTCAATCGCTATCATCCAAAGATCTAGTAAGAGATCTACCTAAGTTAAAATATGAACATCATTTTTGTGATGCTTGTAATGTAGGAAAACAAGCTCATTCGAGTCATAAAGCTAAAAACATGGTGTCCACAACTAGGTGTCTAGAATTACTTCATATGGATTTATTTGGTCCATCCGCTATCCAAAGTTATGGAGGCAACTACTATACTTTGGTAATAGTGGATGACTACTCTAGGTATACTTGGACAAAATTTTTAAAGAACAAAACGGAAACCTTTAACTATTTTGAAATATTAAGCAAAAGATCCAAAGACAACTAGGAAAACCCATAGTGTCTATTAGGACGGATCATGGTAGGAATTCGATAATGAAGTGCAATTCGAGCTTTTGTGACGCTAATGGTATTACTCACAACTTCTCGGCCCACGCACTCCACAATCGAATGGGGTAGTAGAAAGAAAGAATAGAACCCTTCAAGAAATGAGTAGAACCATGCTTAACGAACAATCCATACCTCAAAAATTTTGGTGTAATGTTGTTGATACCTCAACATACATACTCAATCGAGTCTTAATTAGACCAATCTTAGGTAAAACTCCATATGAGTTACTCCGAGGCAAAAGCCTACTTTAAATCATTTTAGAGTCTTTGGAAGCAAATGCTTCATTCTTAACACTAAAGATTACCTTACAAAATTTGATCCTAAATCAACCAAGGTATCTTTCTAGGTTACTCGCCTAATAGCAAAGCTTACGTCATATTAAACAAAGAAACAATGAAGGTAGAAGAGTCATTAAACATAAAATTTGATGAAAGTCCACCCAAACCCTCTCTACCTCTTGTCGATGACGAGATCATAGAAAGTGAAGCTATTGTAATTAAGAAAAGATAAATGAAGAAGAAGAACCTTCAATTAGTGAAATCACAAACATTAAAGAGTCCAAAGATCACCCGTAGATAAGGTCATAGGAAAGCTAAATGAACGAACATTAAGATCTCAAGTTCAAAACCTAAGTAGTTTATTTTGTTTTGTTTCAACTATAGAACCTAAGAACACACAAGAAGCCATAAAAGATGAAAGTTGGGTAATGGCTATGCAAGAAGAATTAAATCAATTTGTTTCTAATGATGTTTGGACACTTGTCCCTCCACCTAGTAATCAAACCATAATAGGAACAAAATGGGTGTATAAAACAAATTAGATGCAAACGGAGTAGTATCTAGGAACAAGGCTAGACTCGTTGCTCAAGGGTATAACCAACAAGAAGGAATAGACTTTGATGAGACCTATGCCCCCGTGGCTAGATTAGAGTCTATAAGAATACTTCTTGCGTATGCTTGTGCTAATGATCTAAAGCTTTATCAAATGGATGTCAAAAGCGCTTTTCTAAATGGTCTTATTAATGAAGAAGTATATGTAGCTCAACCTCCGGGCTTCATCGATTTTGAAAAACCCAAACACGTTTATAAATTAAAGAAAGCCCTTTATGGTCTTAAACAAGCTCCAAAAGCTTGGTATGATAGACTCAAGTCCTTTTAATTAAACATAACTATACCATGGGGTTAGTTGACAACACACTTTTACTAAGAAAAGGAGTCACACATAATCATAGTACAAATATCGTAGATGATATTATATTCGGATCCACTTGTCAAGACATGTGTGATGATTTCTCTAAAATCATGCATGACGAGTTCGAGATGAGTATGATGGGAGAACTTAGTTTCTTTCTTGGTCTACAATTAAACAAGTAGAAGATGGTATCTTCTTCAATCAATCTAAATACATCAAGGAGATGTTAAAGAAATTTGGTCTAGAAGAGTCGAAACCAATTAGGACACCCATGTCATCCGACACCAAACTCACTAAAGATGAAGATGGCGAATCCGTAGATAATACTAAATATCGTGGCATGATAGGTAGTCTTCTCTACCTCACGGCAAGTAGGCCTATTATCATGTTTAGTGTATGCTTATGTGCTAGGTTTCAAGAAAACCCCAAAACTTCACACCTAGAAGCCGTAAAAGAATCTTTAGATACATTAAGGGTACAACACAATTAGGATTATGGTATCCTAAGGCACGGGTGTAGAAACAATTGTATATGCGATTCGACCATGCGGGATTACGTTGATAGAAAAAGTACAAGTGGGGTGTGTACTTTCATGGGATGTTGTTTAACATCGTGGTTTTCTAAGAAACAAACGGCTCTAGCAATATCAACAACCGCCGAGTGCGTCTCCGCCAAGAAAGCATGCCAACAAGCACTATGGATGAAACAAGCGTTAGTAGACTACGACATTCATCTAAGCGACATAGCCATTCTATGTGATAACAAAGGTGCCATCGACTTAAGCAAGAATCCGTATTGCATTCTCGCACCAAGCATATAGAGATTCGTCATCACTTCTTAAGAGACAATGTTCAAAGGGAACATTTCTATTGAGAAGGTAGCATCCGAAGATAACATAGCCGACGTTCTCACCAAACCGTTGAAGCGGAACAATTCAACCTACTTGCCTTGGTCTTGGTTTAATGGAACACACGTCGTAATTTATTTTGACTCTACAAGGTATGTAAACACTAGCCTTCTTTCTTCCGAGTCTAGGATCTCTATTTCACGCACAACTCACAAACAATACGGAAATTTTCAAAACCCAAAGATAAGTTTTTTTACTTATAGCTCTCCTACTTTTATATACACATTTTCAAAGAAAACCTACTTTCACAATGTTTTCTAAAAGGATGATACCTTCCCGATCAATTTCACAAAAGCAATTTCTCACGTCTAGGACAAATCGCTTTTCATTATTAATACAAAGTAAAACCCGTTTTCATTGCATCTCATGTCTTTTGAATGCTAAAGGGACACATAACTAATATGTGTTTTCGGGTACATTCATTTAAGCTACAATGAATTAGGAGCATTGACAACACAAGATTACGTACTTATGTACTAAATATGTGTTTTCGGGTTATCTCAATAGGATACTTTTATACTTCTAGTTTAGTTTTATTTCTTTTTAGAAGTCGAGATAACCGCAACTCCAAATAGTTTGCATATAGGCACAAATAGGCAAAAATATTTCCAAAAGGAGAATTTTGTACTTGCTCGAAACACGGACCCACGGATCCCACCTTCATGCCGGACGGATCCTCATGGGAAGGATCCGTGGGATCCGTGTATCTGTTGTTTTCAACTTCTATTTTTGTCATTTTGGATGAAAAATCCACATTTGTCTTATTTTTGGGAGTATGTTCTTTAATGCTTGTGTTCTCATGATCACATGCCTTGAATTCATATCTAATCATTAGATTTTAATCCACATTTTGGGTCAAGCATTCATTACAATGTGTTGGTTTTCTATATATATAACTCCCAAAATGCTTGCATACTCCATCTCCTTCTCACAAACACACTTCATCATGTCATCCAAAACCCTTTAGGAGAATCATCTAGTACAAACAATCATGATATCCAAACCTTTGTACTTCCACCATCCAAAATACCACAATCAAATGCTAGGATATCCGCACGGATTAGTATCCGATCTTGTTGTTTAGCAAAACCAACCTCAAATGATTCATCCTCAAATAACTCACCACAAGATGCTTCCATTATAGCACCACCCTCATCACCAACAAGTACACCAACTTCATCACCACCTAAAATAACTCTTTTGGAACTCCTTATGACTCCAACAAGATCTACCCAACCTAAAGAAAAAGAAATAGTCTTTTCCACACCCCCCACATCACCTAATACTATTTTTCAAGATCTTGAAACATCACCACCTCTAGCTCCCATCACATTACAAGAACATCTAGGTTCTTTTCCACCACCTCATACAAACATTCCGGATTTTGATCCATATTTTCCTATTTTTCCACCACAATTTCCGATAACTCAAATCAAACCAACCCGGAAAACTTCCGCACTCATTACCCACATCATTTACATTGTGAACATTGCCAATCCACTAGGAAATTTGCAATAGAAGTTAGGGAAGAAATGCGTTTCATACTCAACCTCATCCTTGATCGCATCAATACCATTACTCATCAAAACCTCCATCCATAACCTTATGCAAGCATGGAAGGAATCTCTACTACTTTTTTTTTTGTCATTTTCAAGAACAAGTCTTGTTCTTATTTTTACATGCTTGTAAGTGGCTTAACTACCACTACAATTTGTCGTTTTATTACAAGGCCTTGTTTACATACCTTGGCTCCTATCTTGTTTCTCGACAACCATAAGATCATTTAAGCATGTTACTAACTTTCTTTTGTAGATTTTTTTTCTTCTCTTGACGCCCAAACTAGGGGAGCTACCGTCAAGGGGAGTAAGAAATACGTAAACTACTTTTTCCTCCACGGGTTAACTTTTGTTTCGACAAAAGGGGAGAAGAAGTAAAACTTAGGAGTTTTCAAAACTTACATCTATTCTTAAGTTTTACTCATCATAACATTATATTTTGTCATCAACAAAAGGGGAGATTGTTAATACAAATAAACCGTAAAACGTTTATTAATATTTTGCGATCTCTTTGTGTTTTGTTGATAACATATATAATGTTGTCTTAAGTATAATTATAAGGATACATGTTATTTTTGTAAAGCATTTACATATAATCTTTTAAATACAAAATGTAGTAACAAAACATTTGTTGTAATAGTTAATTAGGATGGGTAAAATCACAACCCATGGATCTTAACCCATACCCAAAGAGACTTGATACAATGTATACTTAGATACATTGAATCTAGATATAACCCATGGACCAACCCATGACCCATAACCAAAAACCCATGGGCAAGAGGAGCGCCCACGGATCCCTAGCTTTGTGCTAGCCGGATACCAAGTGGAAGGGATCCGTGGGATCCGTGAGAACAAAGTGAGGAAATTTGCCTATAAATAGAGAGCCATTTCTTCATTCTAATTCACCCTCTTCTTACTAAATCTCTCATACACTCTCATTCTCTTCTAACATATAGATCACTTGATCTAGAGAGTTGTTCTTCTTTTCTTTCTATTTGTGATCCTCATATAGGTCCTTCTCTAAGGCGAGATCACGAGCATTCTACAAGTCATCCAAGCAAGGGGTCCTTGATTGATTTGTCACCCGCAAGATTTACAGAGCGAAGATCTTGTATTTGATATTTCACATATTTGTTGTGTAATAGTTGTGTTGGTTTGGTCCACCGTACTACGGACTCGGTATCTAGCTTTGTACCGGAAAAAGTGTAAGCAACGTTGTGAAGGCTTCTCCGCCAAGTGAAGGAGTTTGTTGACATAGTGCTTGAACTCTCGAGTAGGTGACTCGGGGAGTGGAGTAGGGCAAGGAAGGTGTCCTTGTAGCCGAACCACTATAAATCGGTTGTGTCATTTCTATCCCTTATCTTTATTTATTTTCTTGCATTATCGTTAGATCTATACGTTCTCAACATCCATACGATTTCACATAATATCGAATCTAAAGTTTTTGAAATCAACTTAAAATCGGCAAAACTATTCAACCCCCCCTTCTAGTTTTCCACAAAATGCATAAGTCGCAATCGGTGGTAAGTTGGCGTCTCGTTTGAATTGGCCTTGAAGGTTCACCAATAACTTGTTCAATTGGGTGGTCTTTTGTCCACTTCAGAGTAGAAGGATACCGTTGGTTATACGTATGCGAGTTAGATGGTTCTCGTAAGCTTGAAGAAGATTCAACTAATTCCGTAGCAAACGGGTTTTCAAATAAGTCTTCATCTAACGTTGCATCGCTCGGTTTTGGTTTTGCTCATCAACCGGGTAGAACGGGTGCAATAACCGTAGTAGATGTAGATGATGTTGATGGAGTTGGTGCATTGGTTTCGACCGTTGTAGATGCATCTTCACATTGGTGGTGGAGGATGATTTTGAGCGGTGCAGCGGAATGATGGTTTGATGCATTTTTCAAGTTCCACCATAGTATTCATCGAACATTAACTCAAGAAATTCTCCCATTCTTGTTCATTAGGATTGTCAAACGAAGTTGATTGAGCTCTTTGAGGTACGAGTCTTGAACCGATGTGTCCAAGTCTGCGGTTTAGTGTAGGTTCTAGAGCGAGTCTCTCGAAGCCATTTGTGAAAGTTCATCAAACTTCACATTCATCGCTCCATGATCCTCCTAGTTCTCCTGTTATACACCCCGAATGCCCTCGAGTTATCTCGAATATCCAATGAAGATTCCAATATCACCTTTGCTTTTAGTTTTCCAAGATCTTCTCGTCATTCGTCGGATAGCACAAAGCGCCAAACACGTGAAAGTAAGAGATATCGGGTTTTCTGTTGTTCACAAGCTCATATGGGTTTTATTGAATCTTGGATGGATTAGGGATCGGTTCGAGTGAAACAAGCGTTGGCAACAAAGATCGACCCATAGAAATAATGGAGCACTAGAATAAATTAGCATTGTGCGAGCAGCCCACAAGAGTTCTATTTCTTCTTTCAACTACCCCATTCTCTTGTGGAGTTCTAACAACCGATGTCGATGTGTAATTCCAACAAATAGGTTCTTAACTCCCGATTAGTGAATTATGTGCCGTTGTCTGTTCATACAACCCCATCGGATTTTGAAGAAGTACTTGAATACGCTTCAAAAGGTGATGATGATGCCGGTGCTTCGCTTTTGATCTCGTAAACTTAACCCATGTATATCTCGAATAATCATCGACGATAACAAGAATATACTTTTTCCCGTTAATGCTTTCAACTCTCATTGGGCCACATAAGTCCATGTGCAACATATGCAACTTTGCTTCCGAACAAGGTACGGTTTTGGGTTTATATGATGCTCTTTTGCTTTTTCCTTGTTCACATGATGGACATAAGTGATCCTTGGTGTATTTGAACTTTGGAAGTCCATTGACGATGTTGTCTTTGGCAAGATTGTTGATGGTGTCAAATTGAGATGGGATAACCGTCGTGCCACAACCGTGATGTGTTCCGGATGCTCGTGTCATAAGACATATTGGTGATGAAGAGGCCATTTGATTGATGTCGATAGCATACAAGTTTGTATCACGATTCCCGCTAAGAGATCGGTGTCATCCAAGTTTCTAACGAAGCAAGCATTTTTCCTAAAAGCAACCTCTAAATCGCATCACGTAACCGCCTGATCGAAAACAAATTGTGTCCCAACCCTTCGACATAGTAAACCCGAGTGATCAAATAATTTCCAAGGTAGATCTCCATAACCCATGATAGTGCTACATGATCATTTCCAAACGTACGGTTCCCATGAATTTCCGCACGAAATTGATCGTGACTTGATTCCCGGTCATGTGCTTGGAGCAACCCGAGTCGACGATCCAAAGACAAATTTCGATAACCCGCCAAGAATGAAAAAGAATATTGTGGAAACCGTTTTGATTTAGGTTCCTTTGGGTTAGAGGTAAAATCCTTATCACACTCAAAGAGGTTTTCTACGTGGAATATTGGTTTAGCACTCATTGTACCATTCGGAGTGTGAAAGTTCTACCTGGGTTTCAAATATCATCCCTAAAGTAAACGCTATGGTTCTTGTCGGAGTGTAAAGTCTAAGTTTTGCAACTAGTCTTCCTACTTGTTTAGCGTAAGATCTTTTGGGACGTTCTTCTTAACAGGCTTATCATTCACATTCTTAGAAACACAATCATCTTGAACATTAATTAAAGATTTCTTGCAGGTTAAACAAAGAGATTCAACACATTCATTAGACTTAGCAAGTTTCATAGGTTCATTACATTCAGATGAAATGTCTTTCTTATTACAAAGCGGTAAATTCCTAGGGTGTTCTTCTACTTTCTTCTCTTTATTCAAGCAACTACTCTTAGAGGCAAGCGAGACTCTATTGTTCCTTGTATTGCTCTTAGGCTTTAGTCTGCTGCTCCTAGAGGTGCTTCCTAGTCCTGTAGAAGGTAAGGCACACTCATTAGGATTCATATTGTTAGGAATTAGAAAATTCCAAAGTTGAAAGAGTCGGTCACCCCAACTATTATCTAGAATAAGTTAGCTCGTAGATCACCGTATCCCCGATCCACAGCCGTCGGGAGGTCGTTTAGTTTGTAACCTATAAATACCTCTACCTTGCAAGGTAGAGGTTGGATGTTCTTTGGTAATCTAATATTCCACTAGTTTCTCTCACTAGAATGTCCCACTCTTTCTCTCTAAAACCATCTATGTGCTCATTGTGTTAATGTTATGATGTGTATGTGAAAAGTTAATATCTAACAATTGGTATCAAGAGCCATGGTTAGATCATATCTTGCACATCTTTGGATTTATAGTGGTTTTAGGTGGTTTTGAGTTTGAAAAGTTTAGTGGTTTTGCATCATTTGGTTGATCTCTTGTGTTAAAGTTTGAATTTTGTTGGTACTTTTATGTTTAGAATCATCAAAAGTGTGTAGGTGTTCATTTGGTGCTTGAATCATCTTGGTTGGGTTGTTTTGGATTGAAAAGTGAAGTTTATTTGGTTTTCAAGCTAGCGACTTAGCTCTCGGAATAGTTTCTTGGTAGCGACTTGCTTCACGCTTTGTAGCGACTTACGGTGTTAATGCTAGCGAGTTAGAGCTAGCGAGTTAAAGGACAAGTAGTGGACTCTCCACTACGGTAGCGACTTGTGGTAGCGACTTGGTCGATGCGAGTTGCTCTTTAGCGACTTGTGTCTCTAGCGACTTGTGTAGCAATTGTCGCCAAAATTTGGTTAGCGACTTGGTGTGTGCGAGTTACCACCTAGCGACTTACATCCGGCTAGCGAATTGGAAAGCTAGCGACTTAGAGTGGTGGCGAATTAGTGTTGGCGACTTGGGATTAGTACTAGTAGCGAATTGATTCTTAATTCTCTAGAGACTTGGGGAGTAATTCATAATAACACAATGTCACCATCACGGATTCTTTTATCACCAAAGTACTTGCTCTCTATGACACAAAGACGAATAGTGAAACCGAATGCCCATCCAAGGCCTCACACCTAATAATTCAAGATCAATCAATCGAAACAACTCAAATAAGTCACTCTTAATATCATCGATGATACTAAGAATATGGAATGCACCAAATGAGCCGTTTCAACATCTCGATCGACTTCTCAAATTACTCTTATCAACAACCATGGATCGAACAAGTTGTGCCATCCTTCGCGGATTTTCCCACTTTAACAAGAACTGTCTTGCTCAACTTAGAACGACTGAGGTTTCAAATTAACAAAGAAAAGATCTCATCTGATGACTCTCATGCTGCCCTCCAAACCATCGTCAACCAATTTCAACCACTTATCCGGGAAGAATACTCCTCAGACTTTGATGATACCATGACTGGAATGTCTTTCAAGAAACACACGGGAATGGAAATTCATGAGTTCAGAAACTCATTTATTCAACTTATGAGTAATATGGAAACATACATTGATGAAGCTGCTAATGAGAATAACAAGCTGAAGGAATTGAACGAGTGTCAAGAGTGTCCATGGAACAATGATGACGTGTCATGCTTCATTCCAATTGAACCAACGAAAGACACTTGCTTGCGTAATCTCACCGTGATGGAAAAGGATGAAGAGAACAACACCGATTTCAAATTCTCGTAGTCCGAAAAGGTATCAATCGACAAGGTACACTTATCCGATCACACTAATTCTCACAAAAGGTACATGACTCTTACCCGAACATGACAATGTGGAATCAATCTTTGTTTTGTCTCGAATCGATGCAAGTAACATGATTGAAAAAGGGTATATGATGAGCTATCAAACAAATTTTCAATTCTTGAAAAACACAGATCTCTTTGCAAATTGAAATACAACATAATGATGAAATGTTTTATGCAAACAAACAAAGGCAAGAATCTGGAACTTCCATAATTTAGAGAATTTTTGATATTAATCGCTTAAAATCCTGATTCGGGACAAAGATTCACCATAAGAAATCAAATCTCTTCTTTCGTAAGCCCGCATTATGACTTGTCTTGAGATGAGTGATACACTAGAATCTAGGAATTCGAACTAGCTCTATGTGTATCCAACCTTCTAAGAGAAAATGAGCTTTTAAGAAAGAACCTTGAGGAAACAAACTCTAAATTAGTCAATCAATCTAATCTCTTGATGAAAGATATTGATGACCTCAAAGAACAAATTCGTAATAAGAGCTTCAATATTGTTGCCCTAAAAATGAGCTCGGAAGTATCTTTGAAATAGGATGAACACTAAGTTTGCAAAACCTTCAACTTTGGGAAAGTCAACAGTTCGTAACCACTTGAAACGAATGCTTATTAAACAACCTAATGCCTTTAGGTCCGAAAGAGCTAAACCATTGAAATCTAAGCTTACATCCCAAGTTGATTACAAGTCTGTTTTGTCAAAACCAGTCACTTCATTGCCTAATTCAGATATGATGAATCCCAAGCATAGGACTAATGAACATCACCCACAAGTCAAAAATGCTATAAGCCTAACTAGATATCATGCAAAACATAGTCTGACAGATCAATCCCCTAAGAAATTCTCAGATCACAAAAGGACAAATAGTCAAAACAAGGGTGTGCACTCATTTAGTTCATCTCACTGTGGCTTCAAATGGATTCCCACTGGCAGATTATTTAAGTATACAGGACTTAAACGAACTTACATTCCTAAATCATGCCTCAAGTGGATTCCCACAGGTAAACTTTTCAAGATTGTAGAACCTAATAGGATCCCCATTAATGATACGTCTGGATTATACTGTGTTGAATCTAAATGTGAGACTAAACATGCCACTAACCCCTTTATGAACAAGTCTACATGTGCTTCAAGTACAATGTGCTCTCAGTCTTTTTCAGGTACAGTGCTCAACTCAATCAGGAACTTCATGACTTGGTTCCCCTCAGATATGAACATAGCTCGATCAGAGCTATAGCTTGCCGTAATTGATGTACTTTTACCTTGACTCCTATTCATCTTGAATCGTGACTCGTTCTCCCATGTTTGTGTATAAATCAATTTATAAAAATAAAAAAAAAAAAAAAAAAAAAAAAAAATTTATACTCTTTTCAAAACTTTATCATTTTTATCTAATAATGAATATACTCCTTGTTATCGATAACATCTACGGTCCTAGAAATGTCATTCAATAATGGCACGGGATCATAGATGAAGTTCGAACAATTGATATATTCTTGGTAGCACAATGGGATTGGTTTATATCAATCAATGCTCTTTGATGACATTGATTAAGGGGGAGATTGGTTTTATATACCATTGGCTTCTGTGCTGGTTATGATGCTTGTTTATTTGTATGATGTGGTGGTTTCCTGCTTGTGTGACTAACTGATTATACTTTTGAAATATCCGGAAAGGGTTTCTCCTCATATATAGTCGTGATTGTATCTTGCTCGGAGATTGTCGGTGTGTGCTTTGTAACCGCCTATGTGTTGAAATGTTGAATTGATTCATGATGATCGTGTAATAATCAATGCTAGAGATGTTGTCTTATCCGTGTTAGCATATTATTACCACTCATTAGTTAATACCATAGGGACAAACTTGTCATATAGTGAAAGTTATGCTACACTAGCGACTTACCCTTCCTCACGTTAAAACCACAAGGACCAATTGTGTCATATCACCATAGTTACTTGGTATACCCCTAGCGTATTACCCCATAGCGTGTTACCGGTTTTTCATAAAGTTTTTTTCTTCTCTTTCTATCTCGTTTTTATCTTCTCTTCGTAGCGACCTAGCAAAAGGTTTGACGCGTTCTCCCTATCTTTGCTCTCTTAAGTTCATGTGTCTAGTGTCTAACTTATCTTCATATCCAGATTCTCTCGTTCTCGTGTGGTGTGATCACTTGATTCTCTCGCTTAGGTTTGATTTTCTATGATAATATATGTTTGTTGCTTATACAATGATTGAACGTGTTAAGTGTTTGGAATTTATTTGTTTGGATTATATTGGTTGGATACATTGATGGATGATTATAATGGATTGGACTGATGGGTTGGGTTAGGAATGTTCTTGGTGGCGAGTTAGATTGTTCTTGGTAGCGACTTAGTATGAATGTTCTTCATGGCGAGTTAGAGCTCTACATAGCGAATACGTCTCCGCAGCGAATTAGTTCACTAATTTCCAGCGACTTGGTTAGCGAGTTAGTAACTAGCGACTTGTATTTACAAGTTAGCGAATTAATGACCTAGCGACTTAGTTAACCACTTTGTAGCGACTTGGCTTAGTTACTGTACATGGCGACTTGACTTTACGAGCTAGCGAATTATCCTAGCGACTTGGTTAGCGAGTTAGCAGATAGCGACTTGTATTTACAAGTTAGCGAATTTGTTACCTAGCGACTTAGTTGTCTAATTTGTAGCGACTTGGTTTAAGTTTTATTCATGGCAACTTGGTCTTACATGTTAGCGAATTAGTTTAGCAACTTAAAGAGCTAATCCTTTTATGACTTGTCCGTGGCTCTAGATGACGACTTGTATTTACAAGTTTATAACTGTGTTCATGATTGAAAATTAGTCTTAGGGTCAAGGTTGTTTAAAATGTTCAAAGTTGTTGCTAAAGATGATTTCACTCTCACTACTCCTAGGATCTCCTAATTCGACTTGTTGAATCAACTTACTCTATGTAAACTGTTATAACATCTCTGCTTAGGCAAAAGGTACTTGGGTTCTCTCACGACCGCCAAATGCTTCTTTTGCCTCATACATATGTGTTATATCACTTGTACATGTGTATCTTGGCTCATGTCATGATCACGTTGTTATGCACTCTTTTGCCCTTTAAATCCCTTATAAGCTCGTCATGTAATCATTTCTCTATATGAATGTTCCTCATTGATATATCTCAATTATGTATGTTATCATATAGTTGAAAGATGTCATATAGTTGCAATCTTTGCCACTCTATCTGTCTCCGTATGTGTTGGGAACTTCTTCAATGTTACTACTTCCTTGTCATAAGGGTGCTCTCAATACTGTCTCAATTACTATGTATCATCTAACCTGTTCCCATCCATTACTGTTGATTGTATGATTACCCAGAATATCAATGGCAAGTTCAATCCCAGAAAAGAGCGCTACCCCGTCAGGATCATCCAGAGTTCTCTCGCACGAAGAAATCCTTCCCAAAAGTCAATGGGTGCTATAGGTAAAAGCAATCATATGTGGACCTCAGAGGCTCCAACAAAATCCGATACTCAAAGTTTCAATTGACATCCTCCAAAACACTAACTTCTTCGGGCTATTACCAAGCAATGCTCAATTCCTACCATCTACATTCAACAATTCGAACACCGCTCAATGGAATAAAATCACAAGACGATACTCTTGCAAGTCGGATAATATGGAGTTCACAATTAATTCGATATTCTCGAGCAAAGCTCTTGAATCACACCATGTGACCACGACGTTCGCTCGAATCTCCTTTGGTTACGACGATCCGATCGTATTTCTTATTGGGTTGGGCTATCGTAATCAAGATTTCAAGAGCATCCGACATCATCACGGGACACATGTATCAACCCCGAGAGCCATTACAACCATTACGAACTTATGCTTATCCGGGAAAACTTGTGGTTCGATAAAGTGAGAATTCCTATCTTGCAAATCCTATGGGAATCTTTAATAGGGTTGATGTGAATGTCTCGGATCGTATTTGGGAAGAATTCTCGCTATCAATGAACACATTCATATCGATAGAACCTATTTCCGAACAATGTTCAAGGTCGAAAGAAGCGTAACAAACTTGTAATTCCCAAGATCGATTCTCCAAGCTTGTCATCCAAAGATTTGCAACAAACTCACAACTTCACTCCTAGGTCCGAATCAACTCTTCACAAAGCGTAACATGAATTTGTTTTAGGAAACTTGAAATATGTTCCTAGAGGTTCGGATCAAGAAGTATTTGGATTGCCAATTCCTGATCGTCTTCTCACAGATGATATCAAGAAGAAGGACTACTTCAAGCAATACATGAAAAGAGCAACCAAACTCTCTGCTAATGTCACACCCTCTCCTTTACAACCAACTGCTCCCAAGACCACCTCTGACTCTAAAGCATCCTATGCCTCTCTTCCTAAAAAGAGACGTGAAAGATCTCATCAGTCAGAATCTTCATCCAAAAAGCATAAAGAAAAGAAGAAGAAAGTGGAAAAGGAAATAGATGAGAACACTGAGGTGCCAAGGAATACTTTCAGGTTAATTGATGAGGATGACGCTGATCTGCAACTTGGTATTCAGCAAAGTCTTGAAGATCAAAATGTGAAGGCTCCAGTAGGTGGAGTTGTGTTAAGAGAACCCGCTCAACCACCTCAACAAACTGCCCCAATTACACTTGACAAGGGTAAAGGAGTTGCAAGTGTTGAACAAGTCGCTCACATGCTTTTAACCATCTCATCATCTCCTTCTAGCACCACTAATCAATATGAGTCAAGAGAAGAATGATTCACCTCATGTAAAAGAACAATCTGTGTGGTTAAGGTGCACAAACGCTTAAGGAATCTCTATCACTTGGTGAGACTCAACTGAGTTGAATGTTGACACTGCTACAAAAGGGCTCACAGGAGAACATTGAGACAAGATCCGACGAGACCTTGAAGATGGATGAACCAAATCGTCTACAAACTCTCTATCTTCACTTAAGAATCTTGATGATGACTTCTTTTTGGTGATCAATTCATTAATGACAAAACCTTAGACTCGCACAATCCATGTATAATGTCAAGATTCAAGAAGATACTTCAACCATTCCTCCAATGATCGCATCTTCACTATCAATCGCACTTCCACCTCCCTTGCTCGCTCAATCAACCGTACAAACACCAACGACAACACCACCAACTCCGAACCCATCTTCACAATTGCGGATGAAGTGGCTCCACCGACTTCCCTCCACGATTCTCACGTCCGATCAACTCTGGATAAAACCATTAAAAGGGTAGAAGCACCGGAAAGGCAACTTCCTAAATCTGCTGATTCTCCGTGGATCGTGTTCACAGATTGGAGCACCTCAACTTCACTCAGCGATTCTCGATGCTATTGAAGGAGAAGTCAAGGATGCCGTGGAATGGGCAATGGAGGCTCCACTTCTCGACGATTCAAGGACCTCCCATCTCCGATATGAGCGAGCACCATGTGAAAGGATGTATGAGGTCAAGAGGACAAGCATGAGGTTCACAAGAACTTTATGAGGCACTTGAAGAATCCATCAAGTTCGACAATTATGAACAGTTTAAAATTGAAGTCGGAGAAAAGGATGCTAAAAAGAAAAGAAGGACAATTGTGATGGAAACATTGATGAAGGATCGCAAAGATCGCGAAGATCCTCCACCACCAGGAGGCGCTGGAACTTCTGGAGCTGGGAATCCTTCGTCAACACCCAATTCACCTCCATCACAGCCACCATCATCAACCCCAAAACCGTCCAATCAATCAGACTCTACAAACAAACAGGGTACTCAGAAGAAATCTGCCGCCTGGACGACGATCGATTCAAGATTCACCTCCACATCCACTTCAATTCCTGATGATCAAGTGGTCCACGAAGAGTCTCAAGTTATGGCTGACTCAGAACCAGATGAAGATGATGCATCGACGAAACATATTCCTAAGCCATCAGAAGATTGGTTTGACAATTACATGGCTGGGAACCGCACTAGTACATCCAGGGTAGCTCCTTCTAGAGACACAATTCAACGCTGCATTGTGGAAGATAGACCTCCTTCTCCAGAACCCACATGGACAATCCCAGAGTCTGACTCTATGATTCCCGACAACAATTGGGCATCGCTATCACCAATAACTATGAAGTTCCAAATGAAGACTCTCTTCTCGCACTACATCGGTGATATGGGAAGTTTCATTAGATGGTTTTGTGAGCGGAAAAGTATCTCTTCCATAACACCAAGAGATCTAGAAGGACAAGCCTACGAAATTGTCAAAGTCTTCCATTCGATGCAAACCATCTTCAATATCGATGGAAGAATGCCATAAGATGTCGAATGACCAAGTCGGTGAGCAAATCGGCCGCTTCAATGTCAACAAATCTCTTCCTCTTGGTGGTGAACTCGGTCGATAACCATTCAAAGGAATTCTTCTTCAATCACGACTTGACTATCTGTGTGCTCGCTCTGCGGAAAGAAGGCCCGCTCTATCTATTTCAAAGATGAAAGTCGCAATCTATTCCGATCGGGGCTTGAGCGGATGGTTCCCGATCAATTCGGGCAAATGAAGAGCAAAAGTATGATATTGCGCATCTTATGGTATTTCCACGGTGGTTCAAAAGAAGATGTTCTACATTGAAAGACATGGTGCCGATAAAGACGCAATGAGGTCGATCAAAACCGCAAATCTTAAGCGTTATCGGTGTAGAGATCTTCCGATCTATGGATATGAGTACTTGAAGAAGATTGTCCTTAAAAGAGTGACTTCAAAGTGTATACCATTGAAGAGAACGACTTCAAACATCTTCTACCAAATGATTTCAAGATCTCTATCTCTTAAATCTTCAAGGACACCGAGCACTTACATGACGTGAGAAAAGGCCCTCTCGCACTTGCCACTCTTTGGATCGGGGCTTAGTCATACGGAAACGAGTTGAGGACTTTCACTTGGCATTGAAAGCTACCAAACCGTGGTCAACCTCACAAGTCCTCGAATGCAGTGGGCATGAATTTCATCGAGAATACAAAGTTCTTGACACTCCTAGAGCCGTCATCTTCACCGAGATATGGATCGCGATGCTTATGCGTCTATGTGAACTCTACAAGTTTAGTGATGGTACGCTCAAAATGGTCAAGAAGAACTTGACACCGAGTGAAAGAAGCCAAACTTGATATGAGATCTTGGGTTAAAACTACGCTCGGACCGATGATGACGTGAAGAGGTGTGAACATTTCATTGCCGCAATCCGTCAAGACTCAAGACACGAAGGATCTTCCGCACCTTGAAAGCTTTGTTGGTGGAAGGCTCGTGATGGTCACTACAAACTTCTTCAAAGAACTCGAATGAAGACTTCTTCGAATACCGCTTATGTTTTGTTAACTTTGTGTAATATGTGGTGTAATAAATATGAACAACTGTAATACATGTAATAGTGCTAGGATTTGTACTATGGTTTCCCCTTGTGAAAAGGGGAAACATCTGTGTTGTCCTTTTTCTTTATCATATAAAATTGGACACATTTTTCTCCTACAAATATTTTACCTCATACTTATTTAAATCACTTGAGATCCAAAATCTCAAAGGATTTAAGATTTTGATCGGGGAGAAATGTGATATAAATATGAAAGATGGTAAAAGATAAGATGACCAATTTTGTGCATACTTCTCCCTTATATGTGCTAAACAAGTTTCGAATCTCGAAGCATATATTAAGGGGAGAACTCATTTGTAAATTCAAGTCATCGTGGTACACTACACTTTAAATACTTTAAAGTACCTTGATCACATGGCTTCTAATCCTTTGATGATAAAAGGTTCCTCTAGTATGTGCAAAACCCTTTTCAACCTCGAGGCACATATTGAGGGGAGCGAATTTATGGAAACCTCATCCTTCCCTAAATGCTATATTTACTTGATTTAATATGGAAGTGATGTTGATATCTTTTAGAAAATGGTAATCAAAGAAGTTAATTTTTCGCTTGCCTCCATGTGCTTAACATTTTCAAATACTTGATGCACATGTTGACGGGAGTTCTCGTTTAAAATATCAAAACAATTCAGTACAAAATGCTTTGATACATCACAAGTATCCGAATTGATTTTCAAATGGTTTCTATTGGATCCAATGGCGTATGAACAATACCAAATAGACCCACCAACTTTACTTTATGTACGGTGATATAAGGATGATAAGGTTAGGTATTGGTTCCCATGATCCGCCGTAATCGGAGGGATCTACCAGGGACTATCCACTAGTTAATGTAGAAGTCCTTAGGTATGATGATAAAAGGAGAAAATGAGATAAGGGAAGAGTGCGGACTAAGTCTCGAGCTAGTATCGAATAAACCCAACAAGGTTCTAGCTATGAAGTCTCGGTAAGCAATCAAGGGGTTGAAGAATTAAAAAGAATTGAATGAGAAAGGGTGAAAACAAATAGCCTCCATTTATTCAACCTTAGAATGTAAACCGGTTCAATTCATATGCTACCGATGGTAACATCGGTATTGAAGACAAGACGTCATGGACCCAAAGGACGCATCGCACTTCAACTTTCCAAACCACTCAAGTTCCTCTTAAAAGGACTTGTTTCATTCTCACGGGAACCAAATTATCTATCGACTTTCTCTTAGAGATGGTTGATATTGAAGAAGGAGACCCTCTCCCTAGTCTCCATTATAGGATCCAAATATGCAAAATTGAGTCTAGAGCCACGAGATCATCAATAAATCTCATTAGGACACTTTCAATGAAGACTCTGCTTCACACAATGTGGAAAGAGAGATTATATCTTGAGTCCTACGCATTATCCTTGTGGTATTGCCGTAACATCCGAGTGATGTGTTTACATATTCACAATGAAGATGGAAAGCCTCGGAGCCAACATCAAACAAGCTCCCGTAGGTGGCATGTGAGATCTATTATAAAGATCAACCATGTGATAACCGAATGAAACAATGGGCGATTCAATTTCTTGAATCAATCTGGTTCAGTTATGGATTGACGGATACCTTTGAAAACCGGTCGTTGTGCTTAATAAACTCTTTACTTTAGCACATCGACTGTACTCAATTTTTCAAACCAAAGGTATTTTTATGATTGATAATTGATTTTCAATAAAACCTTCGTTGTATTGCAAAACAATTTCTATTGAGCAATACACCATCGCTTTTCAAATCTCTTTTCATCAATCGCTGGACTTAAAATTACCGGTTCACTCACTCCGTCGTCTTCTTTGAGATGTTCCGTTTGAGAACAACTAGAACAATGCGAAACCTGTCAAGGAGATTCTTAGGAATCCTACCGATCACAGCAAGATTTGTATCGATCAACGGGAACCGTGGGCGTGTACCTCAATTCAACGAAGTGATCAAAGACACTTTCGTGCGATTTGTTGCTAATCTTGTATGCAGTGCGCCCGACGCTTGCAAACAACAGAATGAAGCGGTCAATCCACGGCCGCATGCTCACCGAACATATTCATCTCAAAGAAATCATGATTAGTGCATCCATGACTCGATATTTTCACTCCATGCTTCGCTACTGCGCCAATATCATGATTCAACAAATGCTTCCGCTACTCGATGAGAAGATATCACGATCCATAATGTGAGCATGTCGGTCCCAAAGTCACAACACCACAATGGATGTCTCAGAGATTGTTGTTTGCCGATGATCTCAAAAGCTGGCTCTTATTTACTATCTCGTGAATCAGAAATGGACCTCCTACATTAAGTACAAATCTTTGCAGTCTTTGAAGTTGCACCACCTATGCACCAAGTTTACGATGTTGTTATATGAAAGTCTACGAGCTCAAGAACAAAGTCAAGTCTAGAATGCTAGGATTTGAAATGTAAAATATGGGGTGACCTCCCTTAGGGGGAGATTGTTAGGAATTAGAAAATTCCAGTGTTGAAAGAGTCGGTCACCCCAACTATTATCTAGAATAAGTTAGCTCGTAGATTGGTCATTTGTTACGGTTTATGTAGTTAGTTAGTAGCATAAAATAGTGTAGTGCAACACCGTGGAAGAAGGTCGGGTCTTTACCCACTGTATCCCTGATCCACAGGCCGTCAGGAGGTCGTTTAGTTTGTAACCTATAAATACCCTCTACCTTGCAAGGTAGAGGGTTGGATGTTCTTTGGTAATCTAATATTCCACTAGTTTCTCTCACTAGAATGTCCCACTCTTCTCTAAAACCATCTATGTGCTCATTGTGTTAATGTTATGATGTGTATGTGAAAAGTTAATATCTAACACATATGTTTATCTATAAGTGGTTTCAAATTTTCCTAGTCTCTTTAGAGTGCTTTTCTAAACTTATGTCGCTTTGATCCATATGTTTTAGATGTGGAGGCGACGCATTAGTGGTACTCATCTTAAAAGGCCAAAGCTAAAACTTTTGGTTTCTCGATAACCGCTTTTCCTTATCAACATTTTGTTTAGGTAGGGCGGTGGAGGACTGGTTTTGATGAAACATTTTCTCATTGACTTTTGGAGGAGGCATAGAAATGACATTTTGGTTTGAAACCGGTTTGGGAACATTTGCTTTCTCCGCAATCAATGGTTTTTAATCACGATATCCACCGCCTTTCCTTTTTGACTTTCCAATGAGCCCTCAAAAGATCATTTTTGCTTTCATGTCATTGTAGGCACGCCATACGACGCTTTGTCATACTTGCATTCCTCATTTTTCGATCAAGTTGTTTAAAATATGAGACATTTTCTTTTCAAGTTTCATAAGAGCTTTTTCATATTTTGAAACAATTTGGAGGTCTCATCCTCGAGTCTTTCATGATCTTCAATGTAATATGTTTGCAAAATGATGGACATAATATCGATGAGTCGAACATCTTCAAGAGAGAATCATTTAGATTTTCCAAAACTTTGATGTGTTCAACACTTTCATTAGCTTGCTTTACCAGGGATTTATGGTCCTTGACAAAGTCACTGTTTCTTTCAAAAGGCTTGTTCAAAATGAATTACCCTTGAGTTGATGTTAGTCACCGAGGGGCAATTTGAGTTTCAAAAACTTTTTCTGCTCAATATCAAAACTATTAAACCGGATGTTTGTTGTAATATTTGTTTTAGTTTTCAACTGCTCTTGAAGATCCGCATTTAGTTTTCACATTTTCCAAAATACTTCTCGCATCACTTGTGTTAAAAGGATTGTTTGAAGATATTTGTTCAATGTTCGAAAGAGATTTGGAGACAACAACCGGTTTTGAAACCGATTTTGAAACGGTGTTGACACTTTGTTTGAAACACTTGGTGTGGTGGAAAACGTTGACTTTTCTTTTGAGAAACAAAAGGAATACCATTAATTTTGTTCCATGTGTTATAATCAATTGGTTTGATTTCCGGATGTTTTGTTTCATTTTATCTACTCTCCTCGAGATAGTTCCAACGTTTCAAGAGAATCATGCACAATTATAGGTTCATGCAAAGGTTTTCCATTGTGCAACACATTATGAGATTTCTGAGCTTTCTTGAGAAACGAAGAAGGTCATTACCAAGTGCCATCTTATGTGAAGTATGAAAACGTGGATTTAGTTGGTTAGAAAGTATCTTGTTTGATTTAGTGAATGACCCGTTGTAAGAAGCAAGTTGTCCAATGTTTTGATTTTTTCCATTTTATCAAGAATTTCATCAAGAAGAGAATCTTCTCGCTTTGAAAAATCAAGAATCAACTGTTTCTTCTCTTTTCAAGATCGAAAATGTTGCTTTTTGTTTAGAAAGTTGGTCATTTAGATCGAAAATTTCCTTGTTTAAAGATTTTATTTTCAAATTCGATTCACATCAAGTGTATCGTATTTGAGTTGCAATTGTTTTCTCTTAAAATGTAATCTCGATAACCAATTTCTAATTTCGACATTTTGTTTGTATGAAATTCAAAAGCTTTGGCGTGCTCCTTGTAACTCTCAAGCTCGCCGTCAATTTCTTATTCGCGCCTTAACCTCGCGATTGACCTTACTCACTTTTTCAATTTCAATGCCACGCTTATTGATTAATGATTCAAAATAGGCACGTGTTTCCTCATCGGTCTCGAGATTTTGTGCCACACACCTCCACTAGGATCCACATCCGGAGTTTCGAGTTAGTATTGCTACAACCCGGATTGTCCATGTATGTATCATAAGTAGGTCTTGGCGTCCACGAAATCTTCGTTCGTCATGAGTAAACACATCAAATATGACATTGTTATAGCATGGATCAATGATTGGTACCTCGACATCTGCGTTGGCGTATAGATGCGGGAGGTGTGTCGATTCATGTCGTACTTAGTCTCCTCAAGATTTGCCATGAAGATGCGATTCGCATTGATTTCCTCGAGGTCTTCCAAATCATCCATAATAGCCATAAAGTCATGTTCCTCAAGACTCAACCGAATCCAAGCGTTCCTTTTGTACCAACAGATGTTTTAAAGACACTCAAGATCGTTCTTGTGCGGCTTAGTAGGACAATTCCTTGCCATGTGACCCATTCCTTGACAGTTATAACACTTAATCTGACACCCTAATTCACATTTCCATGATTCCCAACGACCGGAGTGCAATATTCCGATTCGACACCCATCGCTCTATTCCCAACATTCTCGCCTCATCCGACACCACGATATGGAACCGGTGATTACCTATACGAAATCCAAGAGATATCCTCGCTGATTCCCAATAACTCCAACCATTTGACCTTGATTACCCATATTCACACCCGCCGTGCAATTTGCTGCTTGCGAGTGTTTGACGAAACTTTGGTTGTTGTTAGTTGGTGTGGAATAGCGACTTTTGAGTCGTTACCCAAGAAAGAGTATATTTGTTGCAAGGTCGCTTCTAGGTCGGTTTAGGATCGGTGATTCCTTGTTCTCGTATTGTTGATCCGGATAGAATTGTTGTTGTGGTTGTGGAATGTATTGTGCAAGTTGTTGTTGTTGGAAGATGATGAAGCTTGTTGTTGTGTATTCACCGAAGGTTGAGTCTTTGCAATAAGTGCCAATGGATCATGATTCTTTGCCAATCTTTCTTTCCCGACTTCATTAGCTTGACTTGGTTTTGTTTCGAAAATCATTCGATTGATCAAAGTTCACCGATGAAGGTCTTTTGTTTGGTTGACAATAATGACATATCGTCCCCATTCTTCTGGAAGATTGTTCAGGAACTTGATGTTTTGAACGATAGTTCTGGGTGCTAGCTTGTTTCTGATTAGCTCATTCATCAAAGTGCAAAACCTTCCATAGTAGGATTCAATGGATTCTCCTGGAGTAGATGTGAACTTTTCCCATTCAGTTAGCAACTTGTTCTCCATGTCTTGATGTTAGGAATTGGAAATTCCATGTTAAAGTGTCGGTCACCCCAATTATAGTCTAGCATATGTTAGCTCGTAGATTTGTAGTTATTTACGTTATGTAGTAGTTTATTAGTTAATTTGTAGCGTAGAATAGTGTAGTGCAACACCATGGAGGAAGGACGGGTCTTTACCCATCAATGCCCGATCCACAATCCGATAGGAGGACGGTATGTTTGTAATTATAAATACCCCTTCCATCCATGGAAGGGTGGTGCTCTCATTCAATCTAATATTCCTTTGTGTAAACCTCTAGCAAGAACACCTCTCTCTACTTTCTCTCTCTAAAATGGTAAACATGTATTTTGATAATCCAAGACCACCCGAATCATCAAACACAATATTATTTCGATCCTAAAATTGGTATCAGAGCCAAGGTTATGGTGTTCTGATGATTTATTGTGGGTTGAATTTTTGTGCTAAACTGTTTTTGTACTATTGTTGAGTCGGAAAATTTTTCTTTTTCCTATCTTTGTTGTTAACTGTTTTTACACATGAGTTCTTTGGTTAAAGTCCAATAGTCCAATAGTCCAACAGTCCATCTTGTAAGTTGTAACTCATCATCTTTGTGTTTTTGTACCAATGGTCAGATCCTTATAGTCAGCTGGTAATTTTCTTGGTCAAAAACAGGGTCAAAAAAATGAAAGCATTTTTATGTTTTAATGGGTAACATCATTTTATTGTAACTGTTGGTACAAAACATGTGAAAAAGTGGTCATATAGTCATGTTTTATGGTCAAACTGGGTCAAAGAAGCATCTTTATGCTTTATCTGGGTTTATCATGAAGTTGGTCGAAATTTATCGGAAAATTCATCTGAAAACATAAAATCTAGCTAGCGATTTGACACAAAACCGTCCAGATGCATTGCATTTTTTATAGCGACTTGTCTTTACAAGTCGCTACGACTTGGCCTAGCGACTTGGTCATGGCGACTTAGTAGTGGCGACTTGGCCATGGCGACTTGGCCGTGGCGAGTTAGTCGTGGCGAGTTGTGTAAAATGGTTTTGTGACAGAAAGAGATGAAGATAGAATTGACCTCGACCACAACCTATGTACCAAAACTAAATCGACCTCAGCTGCTATAAACCATCATCAGTCCAAGCTTTATAAAGTAAAGAAACGAGATGAATAGAAGCTGTATCATCAGATACGACACATCAATCCAACACCAACAACTACAAATCCCAATCTATCCTATCCCAACTCATCACATCTCAATTTACCATGTCTCAACTCAAAACGTAAACTGAAAATCAATCGATCTCAGGAGTCGATTCAATTTTTTTTGGTAATCGTTTAAGACTATATCAATTAATCGACTTTCATCATTGACCAAACTTGTGTTACTATCCGAATAAAAAAGACAAGATTATAACAAGTCTGTTATATCTTCTCTTAGCTTCGTTCAGGATTTAAAAGATAAAACAATCAACAATATACGAAAATCAAAAAGAATAATTAAAACAAATGTGTTTAATCTACTTTTTATCTTTCGATCAACATCACACAAGAAAGAATGAACGAGATACCTACCCGTGACCCATATAAGATCGTGAAGTCATAGCGTTTTTGTTCTTCAATCAAGGAGGGTTAACTGTGTTCGGATATTGTAACAAACGAAAGTTTGTTTGCTTCGGTTTTAATTGATGTAATGGAGATGGGAAGCAATATTTTTTCTGATCCGGATAGTGGAGAAGTGTTGGTAGGCGTTTGATTTGAGAAGCAGATTTAGGGTTTTGTGGGAGAGAATATTGGAGGGAGGCGGATTAATTGATAATTGTGTGTAGGGTTAATGTGAAATGACCTAATTTTTAGGTTATGTCACCTTTATAACCGGATATTAAGTAATTGAATTGGATCGGATATGTGATTGGTGACTGGATCGGGTTTCATGTTTGGATCGGGCTTATCTCTATATTAGTTGGTTTATGTTGGACCTAGTGTATGTTGGGCTGATTGGTACGTAAAAAAAAAAACTGGGCCACTCATTTTTTTTTACCGAGCATTTTGAGCTGCTAATGGACTAGGCTTTCTTCTTGAATTTACATTGAAAATATTGATATCCGAATTTTATTACAAGTTTTGGATACAAAATTTGGTTGTATATTAAAGAATGGAATTATGGTATATATTTTCACGGGAGGATACAAATTCACGGCTTGAGCGAAAAAGTGGAAAATGACTACGGGTTTCATGCGGTATTATTGATGCGAAATTGAAGTGACGTTATCTTCATATGGTCATTACCATTAGCCGTGAATCAAAGGAGGTTCGTTTACAACAATTCTCTTGGGATATTCGCCGCCACGTAGCGTCAATGATACTTCACGGTCTAAGCAAAATCTTTCAAGAATATTCAACGTCGATCATGATTTTTTCAAGATGTTTGCTTATGACAAGAACTTCTCGTGCAAATGGTCAGACGCGTTATGATGTTTCCAAAGTTCAAACCATCATGGGGAGAAACGTGTACTTTGATGTGTTATGGTTAACCTCCGGGAAAAGGAGTTTATACTACTTGACTTAGTATGGTTTGTGAAGTTATCTACATATGGGTAAAGAATTGTTGATGATGGAGAATGAACCATTGATGAACATTGCATGTTCCCTAAAATGATATTCACCGAAACCAAAATTGTCACAACACATTCAAGTCGACATTGTTTACGGTTTGTCTTGATTTTGTAAAATCCCGCGAAGAATCTATTTCTGGTTTAAATCATAGACTTGTAAAATCCCGTGATGCTGGAAACATCCCGGTAATTGTAAAGTGCATTTTCGGATCTATCTTACGGTTTATTCTTGGTTTTGTAAAATCCCATGAAGAAACTATTTCTCGGTTTAAACCATAGAGTTGTAAAATCCCATAATGATGGAACTATCTTGGAGAAAGGAAAGTGTGTTTCGGGATCTTATTTGATTCGGTGCTACGGTTTCTACTTGAAGAAGGATAAAAGGTGTACTTCATAAATTGGATGTGTGTTTGGATATTCGTCATGGTCTGCTTGGTTATTACATGGTTTTACGGGGTTATGTGCTTTTAACCATGGTCGGATGGAACCATTATCAAAGTTCATTTAAATGTCAAAGAAGGCTAGATTTGAGCGATTCGAGAAGATGTGACAACGGCGTTAATTGGTAGATTATTTATTTGAGGTTGAAGTGAAATATCACGGGCGAGTGTACTTAGTATCTGAAGGAATCGGGGATGGTTGGATGAAGATTCTTCATGATCCTTGTTCGAAGCTTATTATCAAAAACGAAGACTTGGAAATCTAGTTATTGTTAGGTGACTTTTACCTCTTCTTTTACCACTTGGGGGAATTGGACTCTTATCACCTCAAAATGACTATCACTTAAAGGAGTTACGTTGTAGTGCTCAGTGTCACATTGAATTGTGGAGTTTCAAGAGGTGATGTACGTCTATTACTTGATGGTTGGTTGGTTGAAGAGTATAGAGTACTTAGAGATTCAAATGGGCATGAATTCTCGGCACCGCCTATGTTACACATGTGCAAGTTTAAGTCACGAGTTCAGTTAGTTTACTTGAGGTCAAATTCATCATATTGGGTTTTCCATCGGTTGTCACGACAAAGAGCCTCTTGAATGATAATGGGGTTGATTACGTGTTTTGCTAAGAGAGTTGAAAAGAGAGATTATGACGTTTGAACACAGCAGTTCAAGCCTCGTACTCTAAAGAAAAGAAAAGTGTACGTTTCAGTGCGCTTTATCTTACAAAGAAGAGAAATCTTCTTATGACGTATGAACACATCAGTTCATGCCTTGTTCTTAAAGAAAAGAAATGTGTACGCTTCAATGCGCATTATCTTCGGAAGAAGAGAAATCTTCTTATTATGACCATTCTCATCAACATGCTTCATACTTTTCCATGCGCTTGGGTCTTCAAGTGAACCGGGCTACCACCGATTGTTTTCTCATTCCACTTGCTCGATTATAATGAAGATGGCGACATCACGTGCTTATTTTGCGGGAGAGAAGTGTGAATAGAACATTCGGATGATTTTCACTTATTTAATCAAGAATGGCATCTCCATATGCAATTCTTGAGGGAGAAAAGTGTGATTTTTTGCATGATTGATTAATATTTGAGAATATATGGTCAACGGCTCTAACTCATGTAAGAACCGAGCTTCTTCTTATCGGATCATCTTTACATGGAGTTTCTTCTAAGAGCCGGTGGTTGACATCTTCACTCGGATTGATGAGTTTATCGAAAAAGTGCTTTCGGTTAATGCTTCACGTATACATCAACATGATGATTCGAACAATCTCTGTTCTTGTTTGATGTGATTGGTAGTTTGGTGTTACCATCTTGTGTGTTCGTTGCGGCCGATTGTCGATTTCCTTGATGAACATCTTTACATTCTTGTTTGATTGGGAGGATTTTAGTTAAGGGATTTGCAAGATGTAAGTTAATTGGGATGATTTTGGTGGGATGCTTTTGGGCTTGCTCATATTCTTTAGCAATGACTCCTCAAGACGTTGTTATTGACTATTTCACGTATTGGACATTTGACACAAGTTGATTACTTGAGTTAATCATTTATCACTTATTTGAGATTGAAGTTGACTTTCACATCATTAGGTGCAAGCTTAAGATACAAATGTGGGAAGTTGACTTGGTTTCAAGTATGGTATATCGGGTTTTCTCTTCAAAGGGTCACTTCAAATTGTCTACATAAGGGTTGATAAAATAGTCGAGAGAGTCTTGATGTTGATTCTCACAAGAGTTCAAGTGTTCTTCTCATAAAGATTTCAAGTATATTGGCTTATACTATGTTGCTAACTACGAAGTGTCAAAACCAAAGGGGTAAGGAGATAAGCACCTAAATGCGAGTTAACTTGATGAACTTAATACTTCTAAGTAATTGAAGATACCCCGGGAAGACAAATGTTATTACCACAGAGAAACTCAAGGTTTGACTCATGACGAGTAAACTTGATGAACTTAATTCTTCTAAGTAATTGAAGATATCCCGGAAAACAAATGTCATGACCGAGAGAAACTCAAGGTTTTACTCATCAAGGCGTTTAGTGTTAGTATTTCATCTACGTGGGGAAGTGATGTTAGAAAAAGTTTCAAGATAAAAGAGGTACACAAGTGCGACATATTCGTGGGAGATAAATGTGTAACATGAGGAGGTGTTATCGATTATTCTTTCGGTGGGAATGTGTGTACTTGGATTCTTGAGCTTCATACACGATCATCGTGGAAGAAAAATGTGAACATGGGAAGGTGTTTTCATTCCCTCATGATGTGTATTCGGAGAGCTTTGGGTATTGGTGTACTTGGTTCTTGAGCTTCATACATGGTCATCAAGGAAGAAAATGTGAACATGGGAGGTGTTTTCATTCCCTCATGATGTGTATTTGGGAGAGTTCTTGAGCATTATACAAAGAGGTCGCGCATCAATTCAACTACTTGGTGGAATTGTTCTCTTGACACCTTTTGGAATGGATTGCTTGAGACTTGATAGTAATGATATATGAGAAGAAATTTAAAGAGTCGGATGATACGTTCTTTGTTCTTGTTGATGATATAACCCCAACAAAGAATCTAGATTATCGTTCTTAAAAGGAGCAATAGGATTTATGATAATGGTGTGCTTCTATGTGCACTGCTAAAGCAAGCTTGAAATAGAGCTTGAATCTGCTCATCTAATGGATTTTCGGTTTGGGGAAACGCAAAGTCTCTCTTTCTCAAAGGCTCATGTTCTATCTTCTATTCGGAGCCTCGATTTGCTTTGGTGGTGAATGTTTAAGAGATGATGACTTCTATCTTCTACAACGGGGCTGCTTGATAACCTTATCTCGGTACTCGTATCATCATCTTCTTTTACTATATCATCTTCTCTATCTTTGTATATATTTATAAAAAAACAAAATACAAAATTATAAAACCTGCAAAACAAAATAGAAAAATATAAAACCAACAAAAACCCATAAAAAATCAGAAAATTTGAAAAATGCCAAAAATATGTTTTCTCAAGACATGTCTTCTGGTATCGATAACATCTACGGTCTTAGAAATGTCATTCAATAATGGCACGGGACCATAGATGAAGTTCGAGCAGGAGGTGTAAATATTTCTTTCTAAACATGTCTCAAATGATGGCTTACAGTTATTTCAGATCAGAACCGGCTTAAACTATGGCTTACTGATTATTTCTGATTATTTGATCAGTAACCCGGCTTCAAAAATGGCTTCTGATTATTTCAGATCATGACCCGCTTAAACTATGGCTTGCTATTATTTACGATAGCAACCCGCTCTTTAAAGGAAGGAAAGTGTTATGCTAAACAATTTTTCAAATATTTCGTGCACTTATCCTAAAACAATTTGAGGAAAGTATGTCAAGGATCACTGCTCCTACACAAATGTTTTTCACTAAAATTTTTCAGAAAATATTTGTTGTTTTCAAAAATGGTGGAAAATGAGTTGCTTGAAAATCAATCGGTTTGTAGTTTTCGTAAAATTGAAAACTCAATCAATGACTTCAGCTTTTAAACCTTTTCGAAAAATGAGTCATTGATTGAGGGGGAGAATGTTTTCAAACTTATATCATCTAACGGGCTTTCTTAATTATCCTAATACGCTTAATTAAAAATGATGTTAACCTATGTTGAAGGACTAGGTGCCTAGGATATGATTGCTAGGATTAGAAGATTAGAGTTTGATAAACACATTATTCCCATACCTTATATGATCTGATTGATATGTTGCATTGACTCTTATTAGTCGATTGTTGTTTGGGTGATGTCGACCACCATATATCGGTATATGTGTTCACTAACGTATGCAGGTATATTGGTTATAAGAATGTTCCCGATCCGGATCCCATAATTGAAGATGATTGGATGCCGAAAGGAAAGGGTAACTATATCTTGGGTTGACAAATGAAGAAACGGAGCTTAATTGGACTTCAATGGAGAGTTGGCATGAATGCAACGTAAGAGGTCTCACTGCATCACCAAATGGTTTTCTTCTAAGTGATTGAAGAAACGGAGCTTAATTTGACCTCGGTTGGCATTCAAAATGCAACGTGAAGAAGTCTCACCGTGCATCTGCAGACGGTTTTCTTCAAGCCCTACAAAGAACAACGGAAGCTTCTCAACCACCTAACGTATCTTTGTGCAGGATACCATTTTTAAACAATTTTGAATAATTTGATTAAATTGTTTTGAAAATGGAAAATATTGTTTTGAAAATGGAAAATATTGTTTTGAAAATTAATTGGACTTAATTTTGAAAATCACCGGACTTCATTTTATCAAAACTTGAGTCACTCAATTATCGACTACGGTCATGGATTAAGGGGGAGAGTGATTTAAAATAAAATATTTTCAAACGATATTTCTTCACAAAATTTCCGCTTTGTACAATATAAGTGGTGATCTAAAGATTTAATGTTATGTCATGGTATGATTTTTTCTTTAGAATTAAGGTCTTTCAAAATGAAATTTTTTCTGTTCTTGTTTAATTGTGAAATTGTTTTATTTTACTAAAAGATCTCTTAAAACTATCATACGACACTAACAATCTTTAATGTCTTAAAATGGTCCTTATCAGTCATCTTTCAAAATTGAATCTTGCCACGTCTTTTCCCAAATTTTTCTAAATGATTTAAATCAGTTGGGATCACAAATCTCAATTGGTTTGATATTTCCGATCGGGGTAGAGATCGTGATTTAAATCTCAAATCTGTTTTAAATGGAATTGGTTTTAGTCCTTTAAAGGCACTCCTGCCTCCATGTGTCAAACGATTTCAATATACATAATGCACATGTTGAGGAGGAGGATTTATCCAAAAACCAGATGAGTATTTAAACAAGGCCACATTTTCTCCCATGTTTTCTAAACCTAATTAAATCACTTGGGATCCAAAATCTCAAAGGGTTTGATATTTTTGATCGGGGGAGAATTTGTGATTTAATAATGAAATTTGATAAAAGGTGATCGTTTTGATTTAATTGTGCATTTGCTCACTCATATGTGCTAAACGCTTTTGAATCTTGAAGCACATATTGAGGGGAGCAAATAAACTATCGAGGTACAAAATCTTGTTAAAGTGATTTATAAAGTACCTTGATTGAGTTTTCAAATGGTTTTTTAATGGCTCTTGTGATTGTGGATGTGCTTCAAATTAACTCTTGCCTCTATGTGATAATATGTTTTCAAATATCCTATGCACATATTGAGGGGGAGAATTTACCAAAGAAAATCAAATGGCTTTTTCTATGAAAATTGTGATCAAAGAAAATATTTCAAAGTCCTCTTGCCTCCGTGTGCTAAACAATTTCTAAATCATATGCACATGTTGAGGGAGGTTTTCTAAATGATCAAAACTATTAAGGTACAAAATGCTTTGATCTCGTATCACAAGTACCTTGATTGTTTTTCCAAATGATTTTCAATTGGTTTCAAGGAAGAATGAACTGTACCAAAAGACCGACCATTTTACTTTATGCATGGAGTTATAAGGATGGTGAGGTTAGGTATTTGTTCCCACGATCCGCCGAACCGGAGGGATCTACCGAGGATAATCCACTAGATAGTGTAGAGTCCTTAGGTATGATGAAAAAGGAGAAAAGTGAGATATGGGAAGAGTGCGGATGAGAGAGAGCTAGTCTCGGAATAAACCCAACAAGGTTCTAGTAATGAAGTCTCGGTAAGCATGAAGGGGTTGAAGAATGAAAAAAACTGAATGTGAAAAGGGTGAAAAGAAATAGCCTCCATCAATTCAACCTTAGGGCGATAACCGGGTTCAATACATATGCTACTAAGTGGTTACTAAGGTAACACTGGTATTGAAGACAAGATGTCATGGACCCAAAGGACGACCGCACTATAATTCCCAAGCCACTCAAGTTCCTCTTAAAAGGGCTTGTTTCATTCTCACGGGGAACCGACATAATCTATCGACTTTCTCTTAGAGATTGTTGATATTGAAGAAGGAGACCCTCTCCCTAGTCTCCCAAACAGGAACCAAATGTGCACAATTGAGTCTAGAGCCAAGAGATCATCCACAATATCTCGTTAGGACACAAAATTAATGATGACTTGCTGTTTCACACAATGTGGAAAGTAAGAATATATTGAGAGTCCTACGCATTATCCTTGTGGTTTTGCCAGAACATCTGAGTGGTATGTAAAAGTATTCACGATGAAGATGGAAATCCTTCTAGAGCCAACATCTAACAAGCTCTTGGTGGGTGACATGTGAGATCTTTTCAAAAGATCAAACTTGTGACAACTGGATAGAAACGATGGGGCGATTCACTCGTGAATCAACCTTGGTCCAGGAATGGAATTGACGAATACTTTTGGAAAACTGCTCGATGTGCAAACCTTCTTTTCTCTAGCACGTCGAATGTGTATTCATTTCAAATTCAAAAGTATCTCGATTGAAAAATACTTTTAGAAAAACCGTTCGATGTGCGAATCTCTTCTTTTCGCTAGCGTCGAATGTGTACTCATTCTCTAATACAAAAGTATTTTGTTTGAAAATTGATCTTTCTCACAAAACCTTCGTCGTGTTGCAAAACTCTTTCTTCAAGCAATACGCGATTGTTTTTCAAATCATTTTCATCAATCGGTGAATCTCAATTATTGGTTCACTCACTCCGTGTTGTCTTCTTTGAGACGTTCGGTTTGAGAACAGAACAACATTGGAAACCCGTCAAGGAGATTCTTAGGAATCCTACCGATCACAAGCGATTTTGTCGATCAACGGGAACCGTGGGCGTGTACCTCAATTCAACGAAGTGATCAAAGACACTTTCGTGTGTTTTATTGCTAATCTTGTTGTTTGCGGTACATTTGACGGTTGCATCGATCCGAATTGAGCGGTCAATCGAAAGCCGCATGCTCACAAGATCCACACTTAATTTGAAGAAATCATGGTGGTGCATATCTACATAACTCGGCTCGATATTTCATACTATGCTTCGTCATTGCGCAAATATCATGAACCAAGAAGGCTTCGCTACTCGATGGAAAGATGTCATGATTCAAAAGTGTGAGCATGTCGGTCCGAAAGTCACAACTTCACATGATGGCAACACAATAAAGGGTGATCCAGAGATTTACTGTGGCTGATGATCTCAATGAAAGCTCGAAGATCATCAAAGATGTGGATCAGTTCAAAGACCTCCACTTAAAGTACAAATCTATGCGGACTTTGAAGAATCGCTACAAAAGCACAAAGATTGCGAAAGTGAAGAATTCAAGTCTACGAGCTCAAGAACAATGTCAAAGAAAGAATGCTAGGATGCAAAATGTATTTCATGGGGTGACCTCCCTTAGGGGGAGATTGTTAGGAATTGGAAATTCCATGTTAAAGTGTCGGTCACCCCAATTATAGTCTAGCATATGTTAGCTCGTAGATTTGTAGTTATTTACGTTATGTAGTAGTTTATTAGTTAATTTGTAGCATAGAATAGTGTAGTGCAACACCGTGGAGGAAGGACGGGTATTTACCCACTGTATGCCTGATCCACAGTCCGATAGGAGGACGGTATGTTTGTAACTATAAATACCCCTTCCATCCATGGAAGGGGTGGTGCTTCTCATTCAATCTAATATTCCCTTTGTGTAAACCTCTAGCAAGAACACCCTCTCTCTCTACTTTCTCTCTCTAAAATGGTAAACATGTATTTTGATAATCCAAGACCACCCGAATCATCAAACACAATATTATTTCGATCCTACACTTGAGGACCAATTTTTGTTCCATGACAAAGTCGTCTAACACGTTCCCACATATCGAAAGCAGTTTCACAATTGTCTACCGCAGCAAAGATGTCTATTGGTAAACCCAGTTGGATAATATGAATTGCCATGTCATCTGCTTCGACTTGTTTCTGATCCTCTGCAGTGTATTCAGATTCGTATTGAAGACGAGAAGATGGTGCGACGGAGGTGTTGCATCGGCATTTCCGGTACATGAACTTGTCGAGGTGGAAGGGTCCATCCCGAATGGATTTAATCATGAGTTTGCCATTAGGTTTGGTCTTGATGTAGCGGAGCATTCGACTTGTCCATTGAAGATAACCACCTTTTGCCAACATAGGAGGTCGGTTTTCGTGACCTACCGCATGAATGTCTTGTTGAGTTGCCATTTATGAAGGTTTGATCGATAAAGTTGATGTAGGATCGATTCAACGATAAAGGAGTTGTGGTTGATGATGATTAAGCTTGGTTGAGGTGTTTACGAAAGTCGTACTCGTAACCTTGGTTCTTAAAAATTTTACCAAAATTTGAAATTCACTATAAAAATCAATTCTAAGGTCGTATGAAAATTTTGAGTTATGACAATTTTGACGCCAAATTTGACCAAAAATTTGAATTTAGGCCCAAAAATTTGAATTTTGACCAAAATTTTCACAGTTAAACCAAAATTTGAATCTCGTAAAAATTGAACGTTTAGTCTCCTCAAAATTTAAATTTTACTCAAGTTTTCCGCCAAAATGAAGAGCTTAGGCGTAGAAACAGGAAGTTCTGAGTGAGCGATGCTTAGGCGTAGGATCTTATCGTGGGAAGCTTAGGCGTGGGATCTTAAGCGTGGGATCTTAGGCGTGGGATCTTAGGCGAGAATTCCTTAGGCGTGAAAATTCTTATCGTAAGCGGTATCTTCGCGTAACCTTAAGCTTATGCGTAGACACAAAGTTACTCGTAAACCTTACGCGTAATTGTGAAGTTATGCGTAGAGTTACTCGTAAGCTTTTAGCTTATGCGTAAACTATGGTTAAGAACCAAAAATCCTTTACACATCACAACAGTAAGGGATATCCAAAAGTCAAGTGTTCCACAAACTTATCCAAGTGAGGAAGCACTGAGTCACCGTTAAGCTCAAGAATCGCACCAAAAGTTATGAGTAGAACCTTATGCGTAGTTGACTTTCTTACGCGTAGAAATAGGGTTTTGACCTACTCGTAAAAATTTCCAACGATTCAAACAATTTCGCTTGCAGATATCCTTAAAACACTCGAATAACCCAAAATGTTGACCTTTTTCACCCAAAGTGCTTAGAAAAGTTACGAGTAGAAATGACCAATGAACCAAAACGAGTTTAAAACTTAACTAAAACGCGTAAAGCTTGAACTTTTGCAAAAAGCGAAACTTTAGCACCAAATAAACCTTAAACCACAAGAATCTTGAATTTTGAGTGCAAAATTAAAGCTTTAAGCGTGACAACTATGTAAAACGAGAGCTTTATGCGTAACCCTTCAAAACAAACACAAACACTCCTAAACCATTGTTAGGAAATTGATACCAATTGTTATTCCCCTTTATCACGTATACCTTATCACAACAAGAACACGTATAACAAACCCACGTTATACACAAACAGTTATGATATGCGTAAAACCAAACAAGAAAGATTAAGATGAGAGGTGGTGACAAGAAATGTTAGGCGTATGTGTTTGGAGAGGTAGAGAAAAGAAGATTGAAAACAATAAGTTGTTATATTGCTTCAAAGGAAAACACACACACACACACACTTTCAAGCACACCCCTCAAATGACATACTTGAGGGGTATTTATAGTAGGAGAGGATGATGCCCTAAGGCTTGGCCATGGGCCTCGAGTGGGCTTGGACATGGATTGGGTTACTTGGACTTATACAAGGCTAGCTTATCTAAACTAATAACCAATTAGCTTAGCCCAATCCACGAGCCCGTTGACTATTCTAGTACGATATCTAACACACGTTACAAAGTTCCTAAATGTGAATGACCATCACTTCCAATAAAAACTATTAAGGCTAACAATACCTTCACGACACAACACCTAATCTCAAGGAGATCTACTCCTTGTTACAACACCATCAAGGATATCACCATCCTTGTATATAAACAAATACATATATGTATAACGATGCACCTCATCGATTATACGACCTAGGCATTCTTCTCAAATGCTACTTGATTTGATTCTTTGGCATCCTTCACTAATGCCTTTGACACAATGCTTGGCACCCTTCACTAATTCCTTCGTCTTGACCCCTTTAGCATCCTTTACTAATGCTTTGACACGGATGATGAGCACCTTTAACTAATGCTTTCATCTTGACAATTTTGGCATTCTTCACTAATGCCTTCAACCCATCATCTATGGAGAAAGGAAGAACTATCAACAAGATAACCTTAGTAGTCTTGATAATGACGAACATGGCAACTCATGGACTTTGAGCTTGCACTTCTTCAAGAGGTAGTGATCTTTCCTTTAGGAGGAACCTAGTAGATCACACTAAAACAAAAGACAAACTACATAGATCACTTAGATCTGAGGTTAGAGGGTTAGAATACTTTGGGATGTATATGTAAAAGCACACATAGAGAGGAAGAAATGGCTCTCTATTTATAGAGGAAATTCTCTTGCTTTCCCGGATCCCACGGATCCCTACCACAAGGATCCGCTAGCACAAAGCTAGGGATCCATGGTCCGCTCTCTTTGCCCATGGGTATTTTTGGTTATGGGTCATGGGTCATGGGTTATGGGTTGATCCATGGTTTTCTTTCTAGATACAATGTATCTTAAGGATACAATGAACTTGGTTAAGTGGTATATATAAAACCATGGGTTATGGGTCAAAACCATTTGCTAGTATTTACCTATTTAGTATATACTTGTATTTACCCAATTTAGCATACACTTAGTTTTACTTAGTTTTAGTTTACTTAGTTTTTTTACCCATTTAAACACTAGTATACTTAGTTTAGTGTTTTAGTATATGTTTAACCCAATATGTAAACACTAGTTGTTGTACATATGTATCTAAATCAATAAAACACTTATACTTGTTTTAGTGTTTTATGTGAAAGCATAAGTGTTAGAAAACTATTAACTCAAACTATTTACGTACTCTATTAGTTTCGTTAAAATGATTTTATATTTGTTATCGACAAAACATTGAAGATCGTAAAATATAAATAAACGCCACGGCTTATTTGTATTAACAAGTTCCTTTCTTTTGATAATTGTTATTTGATAAAAAAGTATGTTTTTTCTTTGGGATGGATTGATAAACATTAAGAATGGTATCAAAATTCTTTTACAAAATTAAAAGATTGAAGTTTGAATTATTTTTTTTTTTTTTTGAGGTTTTCTTGATTTCATTGTTGGTTAAGTTAGCCGCATGAAGAACCGAGACTCATCTTCTTAGTTTATGTTGAATTTATGGTTTATTGCAGTTTGGATCATATTTTTCCTTTCGTGTCGTGGATCCGCATTGGTAATAGTTTATTTGTAGTTTATTTTGTTTTACGTTTGTCTAAATTCTAGATGAGGATAATCAATGAATGCAAAAGGTGGTCCTAATCACGAAACTTCACATTTCAGACCTCAAAGGGACACGACCCGGAAATGACTTCCGGTATGAATTTTAACACACCCGTGAAATATGGCACGTTAACCCTTTCCTAAAAGGTTTATTTATCTTTTATGGTTATTTCTGATATATATTGATATTGATCCCTTTCCGGGAGGGATCACTTTCGGATTTTGTGATTAGTGACTGAAGAACCTTCCCGTGAAGTTACCGCTTTTGAGTATGATTCTATTTCTCTTATCGCACCGCTTGGTTGTTTAATTCTTATGTCGGACAAGGACTATCCCACTCCTTAATCTTCTCGACCGACAGTAATTGTGCCTTAATCAACCTGGAAATACCACTTTACCTACCATATGTGATGTTGTTGAACTGAGCCCTAAATATCTTTGTTTGATTAATAAAATTGCTGGAGACTTGTTACTGGGTAGTCTAACTATATGTGTCAATGGATGTTGTCGATTTGTGCGAAGTATTCATTCGCTACTAACCCAAACTCTTCAATTATCCTCAAAACAATTTCAACTACCCTCCACAAAATTTATATAACGCCCAGATCTCATTTTCAAACATCGTTTCAAAATTTCTCTCCCAATACCCCATCATGGCGCTGGGGTCCTCATGATGAGTTATAAAGGTCAAGAACTTTGTATAACACTTCCAGCTTTTAAGACTGTCCAACCCCACAACTAATCAACTATCCTTGTATTCTTGAAGAAATTTCCGAGAAGCATTCTCAACGAAGATTTCTAGCCGAGGAGCGAGCACTCAAAAGCTTCTCCTATTTAACGAGGCTGTCTGACATGCACAAGGTTGAGGAGGATTGGGAGATGATAGGACAAGGTGCATACCTCAAGCCCATACGTTCACCTCCGACCTGATCCTTCGGATAACTCATTTAATGGGGACGAAATCGCACTATGAAGTGAACCGCCTTGAGTTGAGAAAGATGAGTCCGAGGTTAATAATATGTTTGATGAGCCTCTTGATGATTCCCAAACGATCATGTCGAGATTAGCAACGATATGATTTGGTTAATTATCACCCGGATAGGTTAGAAATGAGAGATTCGATAACTGAAATTGAGGACGAGATACTCGTGAAAAATAATGTAAATCCTCGCTTCTAAGTTGAAGGATTTGTGCTAGACTAATCCCTAGAGGATCCGGACTTATCGTGGAAAAGCCCGAACCATTTTCAGCTTGATGCTTTTTCCAATGTTTCTTCCGATATGAGGTTTCTAAAAGAGGTAGTGGCATTCCCACTTTTCATCTTCTCTTCCCAGTATGAGCCTATCCACATTTGAATGCCTCCTCCTTCCGAAAGGAGTAGACTTCTCCATGAGGGTTTCGCCATGAACTCGCCACATCGATACTTGAATGATTACATCCCTTTCATCCATGAGGTAACTCATCCACCCATGAGTGTTATAGCATGGTTGATACTGATTGCTTTTCGATGGATAGAGTTTTCAACCCGGTGGGACAAGACTTGATATTTCTTAAGTCCAACACGGATGTGTGGATTTCCAAGGATAACGTTAAGAGTTAATTTGCCCACCCATCCCACCCGCTGTCAAGTAATTGACACTTTGCCTCTCCTCCCATAATAAATGATACATCTATTGATCGGGTTTCTTAGCGAGGTGATATATCTCATCGGTGTAAAACTTTCACGTTCTTAAAATGTCCAAGAATCTTGAAAAGTCCGATGGAATTTGTGTCTTAAGTTAAGTGTTTTAAGGCCGAGTGAGCTTCGGCAAATAGTTTGTACTTTGTATTGGGGTCTTAATTGCAGCGTGGTGATGGTTGTTTATTGATAAATGATTATCCATGGCGGTGGTGTGATCGTGTCGTGGATCGCTCATGATTCTAACCCAAACTCTTTCAATTATCCTCAAAACAATTTCAACTACCCTCCACAAAATTTATACGAACCGAACCGTATTTTCATCATTTCAATGATCAAACATCGTTTCAAAATTTCTCTCCCAATACCCTCATTGTGCTAAGTGTGGGGTCCTCATGATGATTATCAATGTCAATCATAATTACTGGACCCGATCCTTGTTATAACACTTGTTAAATCTTTGCCGTCTCGATGAAGGGTTTTAGGGTTACTTATTGTCCCAACCCAGTGAGTCGTAATATGTTTGATGAGCCTCTTGATGATGATTCGACTTATTGAGGAAAAGCTAGTTAGCGATAAAAATTGAGGACGAGATACTTCGTGAAAAATTGCTGTAAATCTCCTCGTAATTGAATCATTTTGTGCTAAACTTTGTATTAGCCTATTTGGTTGGCTTATGAGGTTTAATTCACTCTGGATATTTCTTAAGTGGAGCATAATAGCTTCGTTTATCTTGAATGCAGATGGAAATTGTTTCGTTGATTGCGGGTGATCGAGCTATTCAAGAGGTTATTGGAAGTGCCATTGCGATCAAGATTTGAGCTATGTTGTCGTCATATGTATTACCATCTTTGGGTTTGGTGTCCTCTTGGTATTACGACTTTGGATTGGTAAGATTTGTATTCAGTTTTATAATAAAGTATAGTCTTAATCAATGGAAGACTGGACAGCGTTGTTGGAGTGAGTTGGGAAAACCGTGTGTCGTTAAAGTATAGTCTTAACAGAATGTGTGTCAAAAGTCCCATAGGCGGCTCAGATTGATGCTCACTTGTACCTACCTCAGTTTAACTGTTTTACCTCACAAAAGAAACACAAGAAAGAGGACAAGAAGCTAGATGACTTTTCGAGTTTTTGTATTTATAGGAGATTAGTGCTAATGTAAAGAAAACTTGTGTAATCATGTTTAAAGATGCATATTCATTATGACCCGCTTTTGTTGCTTTGATTTGCTATTTGATCTTCATGATTTCATAACCATAATAGTTTTTAAGACACAATGTGAATGGAAAATTATGATTAGTAAAAAGGACTTCTTTGTATATAATTCTGAGAGAAAACGTGGTCTTAAGTTATAAGTAAAGATTTTAGTTAGTGTCCTGCTTCTTTTTCTCTTCTTTTCACGAAGGTGCGTCTTTGTTTTGTTCATAAATCCGGTTCACAGATCCAATTAAAAGAAATTGATACCGTAGGGTCACTCATAATTTAAAATCGTCACAAGTGTGTGTGAGGCGGTGTGGAAGGCCTAGTTCAAATAAAAAAAATAGGCACGATGAACCCATTCAAACGCCGAAGACCATAACGGAGTGGTGGAAATTGGCTCTAAGATTGTCCCACCTCCGGAATCTTCGCATATCTACGGTTGTGGATTGTTACCACAAGGTTTTCGTTATTACAAATGTATGTGCGCAGTGGTGTGGAAACTATCTTGTCAATGGATGTTGTTCGATTTATGCCCTCAAAACAATTTCAACTACCCTCCACAAAATTTATACGAACCCGAAACTTTTCAAACATGTACTATGTCAATATCCTTGTAATTGAAAGATTTCTAGCCGAGGCGAAGGCTCAAAAGCTTCTCCTATTTAACGAGGCTTGCCGCCTCGATGGCGAGGATGAGGAGGATTGGGAGATGATAAAGGACAAGGTGCATACCTCAAGCCCACAAAGTACCGCACATGGATATGGAAGCGGGCCGTGTGTTGAGACCTAAATTCTCATTGTTATAGCATATGCTATTGTTGGATATTATTCTTATGTTCACTGAAATGCGAAGCCAAAATTTTATGGGTTTGTGTTTGTATATGTGCGCCGCTTGGAGCTAAATGGGGAATTAAGGTTGTTATAGGTTTGATGGAAGCTAATACATGTTATACTTTTAATTATGTGAAATAAATTAAGCTATGGTTTTAATCTTGAAAACTTATTACAGTCAATAGGTTCTTTGTAGGTCGTTGTAGATACGGTCCAGACTCCAGACATTGCAAAAAAGTTAACAACCTATTTCAATGGTGATCTTCATAGGTGTGGGAGCATACGAATTTCATTCTCGAGGAGAACCCCCAGATAAGGTACTATGCCATTGTAGGGTCACCATAATTTAAAAAGAAATAAAAAATAGGCACGTTCAGATGCATATCATCCCTTTTTATGTACTATGTAATTGTGGATATGTGACCAATGCATTTAGGCTTACGGATCAATTGGTTTTCTATAAATATTTTGTGTTTTCATAGGCATGTTTCATGATACAGTGACGGTCGTAAGATTTTCAAAATACACTGGCGAAGTGTCCAATTTTTTTTTTTTTTTTGGCTTGGTCTTTAAATTTTGTCCGTTAGATATAAAAAATTAACAGCCCACATTCACCTGATTTTACGTTAATTTGCCCCACCTCTAATTCCACTATGTTGTTTGCAGTGCGGAAATTGGACATGGGAGATTTTTGAATTATATGGGAGGGCTTTGGCATCCGGAAATTTTTCGTTGTCACATGTGCAAATGAGGTTCGAATGTTATCCTTAAATATTGACTACCTGTGTTTTTTGTTGTCACGAGATGGTACTTTAATATACGGTTGACTGAACAGGGTGAAGGAGTGACAACGGCAAAAGAAATTGTCTGCGAGGTACGCTTTAGAAAGATAATGGAGCCCGGGTCAGTTTTTCTCATTGTAGTTCTCTAACGATATATAATTGTTACCTTGAGTTTTGTTCATATAAGATACAAGATATGGCTTGGATTATATTAATTACTTGCAACATGTTGTTACAGATAGCAAACAAAGATTTGAAACGGAACCCATCTCCTCAGGTGCCAATAACAAACAAAGTGCTCGGCCACCCACTGTAAGCGGAGTCGTTAGTTTTTATGTTGTTGGACTGATGCATACGAGATATGAATGATGGTTTAACTTATTTTGATCCTTCATGATTTGGTGTTGTTACAGGTGTTAACACAAGACCTGGAAAGGGTAGCATTAGTTTGTGGGCGCACAATAAACACGACCGGTAGCCATTTAAATCTTTTACATAATTCGCGCTTAGTATCTAATTCTCGAACTTTACATTGTTTGGCAAAGAAAGTTTGCTCACGGCTTCCTTTATGCAACCATTGTGTTCCATCTGCGCACATAGGTTCGTGGATATAAGGTAACTTTATATTTCAATATTTTATTTCATCTCTATCCCGCCTTGATCATCGTGTGTTCATTTAACAGAATAATGGTATGACAACGGCTGCGACTCCATTCCATCTCCAAATGAGGTAACTTCCTGCCAGAATTTTTTTGTAAGTCCATGTTTTATTTTGCAATATTGTAGCTACAAAAGTGGTAACTTGTTGTCAAACCCAAAGATAGGAACCTGTTTAAACAGCCATGCTTTTTCCTTTCTATACAACATGCTAAAGCTTTAAAAATACATGTTCGTTGCATCAATATTTTTTAAGCGTTGCCCGTTAGCGTTGCTTGAATATGTAAGCGGCAATAACTTGCTACTACTCATATGATTTCTGGATTTTTTTGCCTTTCTGATCGCGGTATGTGACACCGTCTGTAGGAAATGCTCACGTTCGAACAATTATAGGAAGAGGTCAACAGTTGCAGCAAATCATAAAATCATTGCAAAAGTTTTCATTTTTCAGATGCATTGTATGATATTGAATCAAAGCGCCTCCAGGTAATACCACTTTATATGTTCATGTTAGTTATAATATTCCATAATGGTCTTTTAAAGTGAATGAATGTGTCATTCAATGACATGAATTGTGTAGTGATCAAACTGAGATTACTTGGTTGCCTTTTTTTTTCCTTTCTTTCATAGAGCTTGCGTAATATATAGCTATTTTAAAGTGATTTGTTGTATTTAGGTATATCGATGAATGTGTTAAACATTGCCTTGAACATGAAACTACAATTTTATGAGAACCTGAAAAATGGGCGCGTATGGTTTTTAGGATTAAACTGTGATTTGAGGTGAGTTTGAGCCACAACGTTTAAAAAATGCAGGATTCGAACGACGTGTGGATTTCAGCTACACATATACAAGGACGCGCGCATGTGCTTTGTTGATACTCTATATTTGGTCGTGCGTAGGGACGCTCAGGTATATGAATATGTGCTGATATTTTTGGGGTTCGGTATGTGTTTACTTAAAGATTATGTATATATAACATTTCTTGGTGGACGGCGGTATATTATTCGAAAATTGGTGTCACTAATTATCAATATCTCTTGGGCTGTCGATGTCCAGTAAAAATCTGGTCTGCCCGCTAAATATTTTTGGGTTTGCGTCGTTTCATTTCATTCTCTAAAGTTTCGGTATAAACAACGACGATCTGACCAAAAGGTAGCTCCTCCGTCATTAGGCACCGCTCATTTTATTTCAGGAATGTGGCGAAAGAACAGTTACTAAACATTTCTGCCATCATGAAAAGCTTCTAAAAGTAGTTGCTTAAGCCGCACCGTTAGAACTAATAATATTCAACTTTTGTGGCCCAAATTAACCACCGAACTGATATTTTCATATCTTAAAACATGAGCAGGTTTAAGAAATTCGCGCGCCGCTGTAAAGGGCCACACATTTGTTGCAGTTTTGCTTTTTTGGTTGTTTTGTATCAATACATTGTTTTCTGAAGAGAATGTGTATGATGATTTTTTGCAGTTGATTTTTTTCCTATTGTTTTATGATTTATATTTTTTTTCTAAGTGGGCTTTGTGTTTCTGTAAATATGATGTCCAAGTAATTGTAAATCTTTAGTCTATAATTAGTTTGGGCCTTGGGGTGGAGCGTGGAGGCAGCTGTAAACAATGATAAAACTTGATCATTGTAGGCTTTGCATATTCTGCGCAAAAATGATAAAAGTTGCTCCATATCATTTATGAATGCGTGGTGATATGTTATGAACTTTTTTAAAAGAAACATCAAATGTTCTAATGCTGGTAAAAATATTTTCTGACTTCTACATAGAGTATATATTATAATGTAACATAAAAGAAGGGTGACAAGTGTTACTAGCAGCGAAAATCTTATTTTAGGAGATGAAGCTTCCAACAACAAAACACGCATTAATTTCTGGTGATCAAAAGTTGCGTAACGTTTAATCGCGATTGGCTTCGAGTCCCACTGATTCCACGTTTATTGGTTCATCACTACTATCGCCTAAACTTAAACTCTGAAAAAAAATATAATACCCGCTGCGTTAGAGTCCTTGTTTAGTAACTGAAACATTGACATTTTCAATAAAAGGCCCACGGGGGCCACGACAGCAGCATAAATAAGCTATTCTCCTAACAGCTTCATAAGGCCCAGTCCAAACAGCTTCCAGTTTTCAGAGAACAAACTTACTTAATTCCACATTAAAAAAAAAAAAAAAAAATCACGTTTGTAGAGAAAACAAAATAAATTTCTCATGATCATTTGCAGCCTTGAAATGCCATAAATAAATCATGACATATTTTCGTTTTGGCAAAACAAACACAGTGAACAGTTTTTTGCATTTGCATTATTAGATTATGTAAGGCTAGCAAAATAAGTATGACTTTTGGCATACAATTTTAGAGGAGAGTTATTTTACATGTCAAAATTTTCTCACATACCAATTTAAAATAAAATCAATTGTTGAAATTAAAAGCATTTTATTATTTCACATATTTGTTATAATTTAAATATTTTTTAAATCGTTAATCGTTAAGCGGAAATAATTACACCATCGCGACGAACATTTAATTATTTTTTAATAAACGGACACTTTGATATACTTTCGAAAAAAGAAAAAGAAATAACTTTTTTCATGTTTTTTCGTCTTTTTTTTTCGAATATGAGATTTGCATGAAAAATCACATGTGATTAAAATACTAATTTGAATATCACATGTGATATTAGTGTTAAATCACATATGCTATGTAATATCACATGTAATATTAGTGTTAAATCACATATGATATTAGTGTTAAATCACATATGATATTCACATGTGATATTAGTGTAATATCATATGTAATTTAATACTAATATCACATGTGATATTCAAATTAGTGTTTAATCATATGTAATTTTTTCGTGCAAATTTCAAAAAAAAAAAAAAAAAAAAAAAAAATGAAATATACAAAAAAAGAATTTTGTCGAAAGTATATCAAAGTGTCTATCTATGAAAGATAATTCAATGCCCGTCGAATGGTATTTTTTTTTTTAACGATTAACGGTTTGAAAGATATTAATATTTCAAAAAAAATTGATGAAAGTGTGTTTTTTTTAAATTGTTAAGATTAATCTCATCTATTATATCAAATAAAAATGAAGAAAAGATGAAAGGTGAAGATTGATTCGTAAAGAATATTTTATCTTCAAACGATCTTAAATCTACGTTTTATAGTATTTAAAAGTGTTTAAAAAGACAAGTTATTTTCACTTGGACACCTAATTTCGTGTAACCTTTTAGAGAATGTTAATAAATCATGAAAGATTGTGTAATCTGTTCTTTGTTTACTAATGCTGATTTAAACTTTGTTAATTTGTTCCCCATAATTATCTCCTAACATATGATAAAAAAATTTCACCTTAGAAACAAAAGGTAATCCGTATTCCAAGGACATCCATATTTCTTTTGTTTTCTACAACCATTTTATAAACATTCCTAAAGGTATTAGAAATCAAATAATCAAGCATAACACAGGAATCAAAATTGTTGATTGCTACCACTAGGCATATATAATGGCTGATGAAGACAAGGCAGAATGTGATCGCATCTTTGGCGCATTTGATAAAAATGGAGATGGTAAGATCTCTGCAGCTGAGCTTGGAGAATCTTTGACGAAGCTCGGCTCTGTGTCACCTGAAGAGGTCCAAACTATGATGGATGAACTTGATACCGATGGAGATGGGTACATTTCTTATGATGAGTTCGCTGAATTTTTTAACGCAAACCGGGGCTTAATGAAGGACGTTGGCAAAATCTTCTAAGAATTGACAATACTGATATCTTTATTTTTGCCAATACCTTTCTCAATTGATAAGTTTCAGTTGCTTTATATCTTTGTTTATTATGTTTGTGTTAACAGTTAACGGTGACATATTTGCTTAAGATATATAAAATTACAAGCAATTATTTGCAATAGAGAAGATTGTTCAATCTAGTAATCTACAACCATATCCGTAAGTATATTTACTATTTTTTTTAACATGTATGTTGCGAAATGAACATGTAAAAAGGAAAATCAATTACCGGAACAAATACTTCTCACTTTAGAGGGTGTTTGGCATTGCGTTTTGGTTTAAATTATTTGATTATTGCGTTTCACAAACGCAAATAATCAATTTTAAGTGTTTGGGAAACATAAAGTGATAATTGCTTTTCTGCGTTTGACTTGCTTCAAAACCACGTTTTGTGGCAGTAGGAAGAGTCATCCAATTGGGAAACATGATTCACTTTTTAGGCAATATTATAAAGTTACTCCTCCTATTTTACTTTTCTTTAGTTTTGGTGTGGCTACTTTGGTCATTTTACTAATAAGTTATGAAATAATCTACTTTGTCATGTCCAAACACTATATGTTAAAACCACGTTTGTAATAATGATTATCGATAATCCGTTTCAAAACGCATAATCTATTTTTAATAAGAATCCCAAACACCCCCTATTAATTACAAATATATTCAAAAAGTTACCAAAATCGACACTTTGGGAAGCAAACCATTTCTATCCAATTCATTTCACCACACATCCTCTACTGAGACAAAGAACATGGAAAGCGAAATCTACGCCTTCTCCCAATTGCTCTCCGGGATCGCTCTGAAAAGAAAACGAAGAAGCGAATCTTTGCTCGCCTATGTTTGCTCACCATTTTCAACGACAAGACAGGACATGAAGAACAAATCTTTGCTCGCTTAAATTGTTGATTTTGGTAAAAGCGGGTTTAGAAGGTTTATTTTAGTAAAGGTGAAGATAAAGTGTGTATTAAAAAATCTCTTAATTCAAATGCAACTGGTACGTGCAGTAACGAGCAAAGTTTTTGGACCGTGAACTTCCGAATGTGAGTTTCTATTCCTCTTACAACGTTACAGAGTTCGAGATAAAGCTTCGTAGCTTGTGGGGTTATGGATAGCAATTTTGACACGGTAACTTATGAACGGACTAATACATGTAATTCTTTAAATTGGTCAAATGCGTAAAATGAAATAGTTTGTTTAAAAGGATATGAGGCAAACATGTTAACCTTTTCGAAAAATGCTCGATCTCTATTTTTTTATATTCGTTATAATCATATTTGACACCCTTTACTATCAACTTTGGACAAAAATTCACTTTCGGGTCTGATGACGTATAGCACGTATAACAGGCCTATTATACGCATTTCGGGTCCTGGCCCAACAACAAAACAACCACAAGCACCACACCGCAAGTAAGCCCAATAACAAATTGGCTACGGTTCGGACTCAAAGACGCACGCAGGGTACTTAGCGGACCAGACCCAGGGCCACGGAAGGTGTTCTGTGTCGCGTCCCACGACTCATCGCGAACCTTGCGACAAGGGTCCCACTTCGGCACTAACTTTATAACCGAAATTTTAGGAAACCCTAGCATTAGCCTCGCGCATAAAAGGAACTCTAATCCAATCATAAGGTACAACTTCCTCTCACATAGTAATACACACACTTTTATTCTCTGACAAGAATGTATACGTACTCTCACGCCGGAGCTTAATCATTGGGTCCGTCCCCACGGTAAGGCTAACGGTTCGCTTTCATTTGTGTAGGGTTTCAATCCATCACTTGGTTTAGTACAGATTCAGCCCATCAATAGCTTGCTGGCCCAGCCCAACATGCGTCCTATACACATATTTCAAGCCGTCACACTTTTTGTACTAACAAGTTGGCGCCATATGTGGGACCAGTACACAACTGCGTTCTTAAAAAATACTCACTATGAGCACTTGGTCCGAACCTCTCGCGCCTCGTGTCCACCATGCGGAACACGGCGGAAGGGAAATAATGCATTTCGGCGTAACTTGAGAGGTCCGCCCCACGAGCCCTTAGGAATCTTGTGACAAGTATTACCACCACATCTTTCAATTATGTCGAGAAAGTTCATCAAGAAAGGAAGCAAGAGGAAAGATCAAGGCATTGGAGGCAATGAAAGCCCGACTTGACTTCCAGGAAGCTTCACAACATTCCGAGACGGGGGCACCAAACGGAAGGAAAGATTTAAGGAAAAACCTCGAGTATAAGAGACACCGAGACACACACGAAGGCTCTATCCAAAGAAGTGATCGGTCTAGATCACCAAGAAAGAAAAACACGGAAAGAGAAACGGTGTTCAAAAGATTAGAAAAAGGTGTATTCCATAGGTTGAGAGACTGGGAGAGGAGCATTTCAATGTACTCCGGAGATTCCGAACGACCAACCCGCCATAGTGCCCAAAAAGGGAGGAAAGTTACTATCACGGCTCTTATTCACAAAGGACAGGCCCACTACCGTAAAGCATGGGATAACGGGGCATCCTCGCGGAAGGCAGGACGAGCTTTTGAGAGCAAAGACAGGTGGGCGGACATCCAAGAAACAAAAGTCAAGTATTGAGGACGACGACTTAGCAAGGCCGTGGGTATGCAAGGATACTTGATCCGTTCACTCCTCGTGATTCGTTATTTTGACCTACCAAAAGACCCATGCCAAATAATGTCAAGACATATGATGGAAGTGAAGACCCAAGATCACCTTAAGAGTTTTCAAATAGCAGCGAATGTGGAGCGTTGGGCTATGCCGACCTGGTGCCACATGTTCATTTCCATACTTACTGGAACCGCTAGGGTTTGGTTTGATGACCTTCCCCCAGAGTCCGTCGACAGCTATGATGATCTGAATTGAAGCGTTCCTAGCAAATTTCCTCCAACAGAAGAAGTGCATCAAGGATCCTGTGGAGCTTCACCATATCAAGCAGAGGGAAGGGGAATTCACAGAAGACTTCGTATAAAGATTTAAGGAAGAAATCAGGGATGTAAAGGGAGCACCGGAAGTCATAAAAATCTAAGGATTCATGCATGGAATAACATATTTGGAATTAATTAAGCCGCACGATAGGGTCCCAAGGTCAATGAGCGAAGCAATGAATATAACCACATCCTTCCCGCAAGGGAAGTGGCCTCCGAAATCGAGAAAGGAGAAACCATTGCTATAAATACCGAGGAAGCAAAGTACGCTCGGGCGACAACAAAACTTCAAAAGGGAATTCAGGAACAAATTTAAGACAAAAGGAAACCAAAACGGCTTCCTTACTCCTCCTAAACCCCCAAGGGAAGTTTCGGCTCCGAAAAAAGCAAGATTTTCAAACTTGCCCTCAACGGTCCTAACCGTAGAAACGAATAGTAGCAAGTTTTGTGAATTCCATGGAAGAGCAAGACATAATATAGACGAATGCATGCATCTAAAAAAGCAAAAGGAGGAAAGAAATAAAGAAAAAATGGTCGAGGAAAAAGAAACACCTGGAAAAATCAAGCATTAGCGATACAAAACCTTAGGAGAGGGACAACACAAGGACCTCTCAATTTCACTTCTTGCCCTCAAAGAAGAAAAACATGATGGGAAAACACCTCACCAAACGAATACGCTATGGATATATAACGTGCACCTCCGCGTAACAGAATAATGAAGAAGCCTATATACTAAAAGAATACAACAGACGCGGTAAAAAGCCCGCGATATGATCAAATCCCCAGTGGAAAAAAGAATATGGACATTCTCAATAAGGAAGAAGTCCGCTAAAGCGTAATTAAGACTTCAAATATGTAGAAAACTAGAAAGGGGTTGAATAGTTTACCAATTAAAAACTTTGTTTTGAAACTTATTGAAAGATCAATTGATATTAATCTTAGATATGTTAATGAAATATGCAAGCAATATGTAAAGAGTAAATAAGGAAAGAAATGATCAAACCACAACAAGTTGTTTATAGTGGTTCGGTCTACAAGGACTCTTTTCCTTGACCTACTCCACTCCCGAGTCTCACACTCGAGAGTTTAACTTCACTAGTCAACAAGCTCCTTTCACCGCGGAGAAACCTTTACACTTCGCCACACTATTTCCGACACTAAGCTAGATTTCGAGTTCTTTCCAAGGGTACAACCACTCCACACACAATGTATTTTGAGGACTAAAATACTAACCACTCACACTCACAAGATTATGATGGTTTAATACAACGATTGAAGTATGAATCAACACAAGATCATACAACACTAAACAAACAAGACTTCCAACTTCGTTTGAAGCTTGAATGTGACTTGATCTTCCTTGCTACAAAAGAGATCACTACTATGATATGAAACCGAGTTAGAAAGGTTAGAGAAGATATGTAGAGCGTATGATAGAAAGGGATGAAAACTACTTGGTTTGGCTTTGCTATTTATAGCCAAAACCATCGAGAGAGCACTTTCCGGACGGCGGACCCTTGAAAGGGTTCCGTCCGTTATATATTTTGGTGCCGCCGGTCCGACAAAGAAGATATCAAGATCTTGCCAAAGTCAACCATATCTGTAAGATTGTGTAAGATATGAAGAGTACAAATCTACACAAAATATCTAATGAAATCTTCTAATGATTTCCATGATGCATCACATGATGTCATGTGTTGTTTTCTATTTTAGAAATATGCAAATACATAAGTAATGTTTAGTTTTAAGAAACTAAAACATTCTAAAACTACTATCATACATTATGCTTAGACTCATATTAAGATATGATTAGTCACAATGTAAATGCTTAAATGATGAAGATATTGTTTGAAAAAGCTTGTTTTAATATCTATTAAACTTGACAAGCTTTAAGCTTTATACAAATTAAATTTACTTTTATCGTTAACAAAACTTAGGTAAAGATCAAAAATATAAATAACGTTTAATGATGAAATTTGTATTAACAATCTCCCCTTTTGTTGAGGACAAAATATAAATTTTATTTTATAAAAGATACAAAGTTTGTGCAAGAGTTAAAAAATTAGTTTTAGAACTTTGAAAAGGAAATGATAATGCAGTGTATGATGTTTGACTTTTTCGTAAAGTCAAAGTATTCACTAGTTGATGCATGATGTTGACTTTTTCGGAAAGTCAGTATGCGATTGACTTTTAAGAAAAGTCGGTATTACCAATGAAGTATCATGTTTGACTTTTCGTAAAGTCAATGTATGCGCTTGACTTTTTCAAAAGTCAAATATAAACAAGTTCTATATTTTCTCCCCCTTTTTGTCTTAACAAAAAGAAGAGGCGATGCGGAATGTAATGAGCCTGAGCCATTATCTCCCCCTTGATCAAAGCTCCCCCTAAATTGGGTGTTTAATGGGAAGATACATGGATTGTGAAAAAAGCTACAAAAAAATTGTTAGTAATAATGATCATTCACAAGCATTTCCAAATACTATGTAAAGGCACCAACAATATAGAAAACACCATTCATTAGTTAAAATTTTTCATGAATAAGAATCATGGAAAGAGAACACAATGATGTGTTTTAGTATAAGAAAAAAATAATCCTAAGAAAAGAAAAACTTAGAAATGCTAATCTATGACCATCCTAATGAGATGGTGGATGAGAAAGAGCGTTGAGGCGCTCAAGGATGTGATTGAGGATGAACCTAATTTTCTCTTGGAAGTCATGGACCATAACCCGGGTCCTATCAACGGTTTGGGCGGTTTGCTCACAAGTTGATCAACCATGCCTAGGGGGTAGTATGTTTGGTGAGGTTGAGGTGGTGGAATGGTAGATGTGTTGGTGTTGGTGGGGATGTTTGGGGTGGTCATGATGGAGGCTAGCAAAGCATTTTGCATTTGCATAGTCTCACTAAGGTGAGAATCCACCATGCCTTTGAATTGGTGGAGGTGTTGTAGTTCCGCTTGAATCTCCTCTCTTGTGGGATTAGCATCCCACATGCACCCTCATTGTCCTCTGTGTAAGGGACATTGATGTGGGAGTGGTTGGTCCCCATACAAAGGACCATGGATGTCTTTGTGAATGGGGTGGAAGAGAAGAGGTTTGGCCCTAATGGGGCGTTTGGGTCAAAAGATGGCCTAGGTGACTCATGAACAATCCGCTCAATTGTGCCAAAGGATGGCAATGGTGGTGGATGATTTGGCCTAGGAGGCAAGTCATCCAAGTCCTCCAAGAAAGGATTTGGAGAAGTGGGTGGTGTGGAAAATAATTCCAAAGGAATGAGAGTTGGAGATTTTGGTGGTGAGGGTGGTGAGGGTGTTTTGGATGTTTGGATGGGTGCCGGTGGAGGTGAAGTTGGTGTTTTTGTAGGTGGTGGAGTGGTGATCACAATTGGTGATTGAGTAGGAGTAGCCAAAGTTAGGCTTGTATCATCTCGGATGGGGGATGAGATTGTGAGTGGAGAAGACTCGGATGAGGAGCTCAAGTTTACGAAGAAACAAGGCCTCACGCTAATTCTAGCGGTTTTCTTGCAAGGTTTAGGAGAGGATTTTGTCATTTTGACTTGTGTTTTTCTTTGCTAGATGATGGTAAGAATGAAGAAGGTGTGAGGATGATCATGGTAAAACCTCTCAATTTATAGAAGTGAAAAATTATGGAGAAATGTGTTTGATTTGATGTTAAACCATAGAAGGGATGAGGTTTCTAATGATTTGGAAGTGGGTTAAATGCTAGTCATATCACCCAAGTCAAGCCATACAAGAGAGATGGAGTGAAGAAGCAAAGATTTGCAATAAATGTGTTCTAATGAGTGGAATTTCCTAACAATCAGATTACCCACGGATTTTAAGGTACCAAAAATTTGGTTCCTTCCTTTATGCCAAAGGGCTCCTTGGGTGAATTTTTCAAATTTTTGAATTTTGGTGGGAAATGGATTTCTTATATGCCTAAGTGAATTATACTAGTTCTAATAAGGGTATAAACTAGTTAAGATTGACCTACAAGCAATGGATGGTAATTTGAAATGACGAAAGAATCGAAATTCAGAAAGTTACTTGGAGGATCCACGGCACCAAAAGTTTACACGGACGGACCCCTAAAAAGGGTGCCGTCTGGTCCGCTGCATGTGTACGGCAAGACCATGTCTTATAACAGCATGAACCAAAACGTTGGTGCCGTCGATCCGTGCAAAGGCGTAAAACTTCACAGAGTGCATTTTAAGGTGTCGGGGACATTTCCGAAACCTGAAATTTTTCTCAAAACAAGTGATACTAAACATTTCTAGTTAGGAAAAGTAAATAACACATGTACAAACATAATGGAGCATAGATTTTGAGCAAGGCTAAGTGATTTTCACATTATAGTGAAAATGGGTAAAATTTGATAGCATACTTGTGCTACCTCCCTGCATAAGATTGTTAGCATACATCATTGTTTCAAGTTATATTATCATCCTACAAGATAAAAACAACCAAATTGTATCAAACATTAGAGATAATGTATTGTTCCAAACGCTCTTTAAAACAATTCTCACTTATCCAACTTCTTGTAGATCTTGGTCATCATTCTACCAAGGCACTTGAACATCCCCCTGGTTTGCTTGAACTCCGCTGATTCATTCTCAATCTCGAGAAGAGATGAATAATACTCATGAGGTGGAAGGCGAGAGTTTAGAAGTCCATCATCGGAGCTATTTGATGATGATGATGATGATGGAGTTGGAGGTTTTGCTCTCTTGCCTTTTGTCTTAGCAACTCGTGCATCACTCAAAGGTACAAAGATGTGAGGGATGAGCTCATAGTGAAGGTGTATCCCTTTTGGGCTTGGTGGAATTGGTGCAAAGGATCTATAGAGACAGGTGAGAAGCATCCCGTATGGGAGAGCAACCGATCCTTGTGTGGAATATCAATCATTCTCCTAGCAATGTAGTAGGCTAAATTGAATGGTTGACGGGTGGACAAGTTGTAGAGCATATGGCAAAGATAAGCATTGATGTGATCCCTATTTCCTATGGTGCTAATGACGTTGGCTCTATGTAGTTATTCCCATTTCCTAAATTCGGGCTTAAGTTCATTTAGCTCCATTCCATATGGGTCTCGGTTCACTTCTTTTCCTTTTCGGGTGACTCGGGTTGTATCTCCCCTTGGGATAAATAGGTGCTCACGGATGACATCCTTATTTGCTAGAGGTGTTTGGTAGGGAGAAGTGTGGTCATTGATTGCATCAAGAATGGTGAGTGACCACTTATCCGAGTAGACACAAGTCCCTGGTTGGGAATTCCTAGCAATTGAGCAAAGTTGGCTAAGGTGATGGTGTAGTCGCTTTGATTGATTTTAAACGAAGACAAAACTCATCATCATCTTCATCACTAAAGTGGTCACACTAGCATAGAACTCTAACACAAACCTAGGACAATTGGTTCATCGATGTCAAGAAGACAATCGAATTGAATGGCGGCTAGTTCTTCACGGAGATTGGTATTTTCAATGAAAGATGGGTGAATGGTTCTACCCTCATGGAAATACCTTGATTCTAGACTCTTAAAGATTTCTACTTGTTCCTTGGAAAGTCCTTTGGTTTTGTGATGTTTGGGAATATAGCCAAGGGTGTCCTTGTGATCATAGAATCTTGCGGCGACCATGGTTAATCTTAAGAGCAAGAATTAATATGTTAAAAATGAGAATAAACTTTAACGTTTTGGTTCTAGTATGTGCTTATATGAAAACGATTTGGAGTTATGTTATCTCGACTCATTTTATGCACAAAATGGTTTTAGTGGGTGTTTGGCAAATACCATGAGATAACCCAAATGCTCCTAATTCAATGTGGCTTCGTTTGAATATACCCGGAATGCATATTAGTTATGCAATACCTTTAGTATTCAAGAGCATGCAAGTGATGAAAGTCTAACGTTTCTATGTGTATTAACAATGAAAAAAAATTGTTTTCCTACAAGTGAGAAGATTTTCAAATTTTTTGACATGGGGTGTTTGGTTATTTGAATAAGGCCTTATAGTCATTATCTATTGATTAGTGGGAAGCATGATTTGTTTATGCAATATGATAATGTAGTACCTAATTTCAATGACTAGTTATGCAATTTGCCAATTGAATTCATATTTAGTATAAAAGCATACATAAAACCCCATGTAATGATTTGTAATGGTTTTTGCATGAATAAGAATCCTAGACTCGTAATTAAGAGATAAAATGTAGTTAGGATACTTACAATGATGTTATCTTCGTGATTAGTGAGTGGGAAGGTGTCAATAATGAGCTTGGTTTAATGTTTACACGCTTTGGTAAAGTGGGTTTGACGAAGAAGATGTTTTGTAGGTAGCAGCTTTAGTCAGAGACACCACGGACGACGGTACCAAATTTTTGGTTCCGTCCGTGTTGTCGCTTGGTGCCGTACTACAAGAGGCGTATACAAAACAAAATTGTTTTGTTTTGACTATTCTAATGTTTTGGGCTATGTTTATCCTACATGTTTGGTTCCATTAACCCTAAACCAAGTCTAAGAAGATTAAAAGGTTCTCGCTTAAGAGGCTTAGTTAAGATGTCGGCAATGTTGTCTTCGGAGGATACTTTCTCGATTGAGATGTTTCCTTTTGAACATTGTCACGAAGAAAGTGATGACGGATTTCAATATGCTTTGTACGAGCATGTTGAACGGGATTCTTCCGAGATCGATGGCTCCTTTGTTGTCGCAAGTATTACAATGTTGTTGAGATGAATTCGTAATCTACCGAGCTTGCTTCATCCAAAGAGCTTGTTGACGAAAGGTAACCAAACGGCTTCCTTATTCCTCCTAAACCCCAAGGAAAGTTTCTCGCTCGAAAAAGCAAGATTTTCAAACTTGCCCTCAACGGTCCTAACCGTAGAAAAGAATAGTAGCAATTTTTGTGAATTCCATGGAAGAGCAAGACATAATATAGACGAATGCATGCATCTAAAAAAGCAAAAGGAGGAAAGAAATAAAGAAAAAATGGTCGAGGAAAAAGAAACACTTGGAAAAATCAAGCATTAGCGATACAAAACTTTAGGAGAGGGACAACACAGGACCTCTCAATTTCACTCTTGCCCTCAAAAGAAAAAATGGAAGAAAACATGATGGAAAACACCTCACCAAACGAATACGCTTATGGATATATAACGTGCACTGCTTGCGAAAAGTCTGCGTGGTCCCGACTATAAAATCTCGATCAATTCAATAGCGGAGACATCCAAATATCGATGACGTTCCTAGCAATGGAATCATAACCTCCAGCGTAATGTAATAATGAAGAAGCCTATATACTAAAAGAATACAACAGACGCGTTAAAAAGCCCGCGATATGATCAAATCTCCAGTGGAAAAAAGAATATGGACATTCTCAAATAAGGAAGAAGTCCCGCTAAAGCGTAATTAAGACTTCAAATATGTAGAAAACTAGAAAGGGGGTTGAATAGTTTACCAATTAAAAACTTTGTTTTGAAACTTATTGAAAGATCAATTGATATTAATCTTAGATATGTTAATGAAATATGCAAGCAATATGTAAAGAGTAAATAAGGAAAGAAATTATCAAACCACAACAAGTTGTTTATAGTGGTTCGGTCTACAAGGACTCTTTTTTCTTGCCCTACTCCACTCCCCGAGTCTCATACTCGAGAGTTTAACCGCTAGTCAACAAGCTCCTTTCACCGGTGGAGAAACCTTTACACTTCGCTACACTATTTCCGACACTAAGCTAGATGTCGAGTTCTTTCCAAGGGTACAACCACTCCCACACACATTGTATTTTGAGGACTAAAATACTAACCACTCACACTCACAAGATTATGATGGTTTAATACAATGTTGAAGTATGAATCAACACAAGATCATACAACACTAAACAAACAAGACTTCCAACTTCTCGTTTGAAGCTTGAATGTGACTTGATCTTCTTTGCTACAAAGAGATCACTAGTATGATATGAAACTGAGTTAGAAATGTTGAGAGAAGATATGTAAGAGCGTATGATAGAAAGGGATGAAAAACTACTTGGTTTGGCTTTGCTATTTATAGCCAAAACCATCGCTAGCACCACGGACGGGACCCCTTGAAAGGGTTCCGTCCGTTATATATTTGGTGTCCGCCAGGTCTAATGACAAGATATCAAGATCTTGCCAAAGTCAACCATATCTATGTAAGATTGTGTAAGATATGAAGAGTACAAATCTACACAAAATATCTAATGAAATCTTCCAATGATTTCCATGATGCATCACATGATGTCATGTGTTGTTTTCTATTTTAGAAATATGCAAATACATAAGTAATGTTTAGTTTTTAAGAAACTAAAACATTCTAAAACTACTATCATATATTATGCTTAGACTCATATTAAGATATCATTAGTCACAATGTAAATGCTTAAATGATGAAGATATTGTTTGAAAAAGCTTGTTTTAATATCTATTAAACTTGACAAGCTTTAAGCTTTATACAAATTAAATTTACTTTTGTCGTTAACAAAACTTAGGTAAAGATCAAAATATAAATAACCTTTAATGATGATATTTGTATTAACAAAATAAAAGTGCAAGGAATTACCGATAGGCACAAGAACAAAGGGACATAGAAATTCAACTATGGCCTCAGCACGATGGCCCCACTTTAAATGTAAAGACCAGAAGTAACTTTGCCACCCTTGCATAACAAACTCGAGCGACTATATCCGACAATGAGTAACAAGCATCCCACAATAAATTAGCGGAAAACTGAATAAGGTACATATGGAAAATATACACCCGCAAAAGGATAGGGAGAGAAGAGCCAAATCATGAAATAAAAATTAGTGGGGCACGGTAAAAATAGAAGAATAATATTTTTTTAAACGAAAAAATAAACTATAGGGGAAACAGCCACGCGGAAACTATCACCAGCGAAAATAGTCAAAAATCAAATATCAGCAGACCTAGCACTCAGAGTTCATGGATAAGGAACTTCGCGAGCGATCCGGATAAAGAATAAGAGAAGATGCTCGAAGCAGTACAGTTGATAGCGTGGATTCGGGGTCGAGAAAACCTCCTATTCTACGAGCAAGCTTTTCAACCCTCTAGGAAGTGAACCTAATCGTTGTAGTGTAGTATGGGGTAAGCCTCGGGGATTGATTTCGTTCTCTAGGGGGATGTTTGGTACGCATGAATGGAAAGCTGAGAAAGGGAAAAGATGTTGATTCTCATGTTTGTTTGACATAAGAATGGAAACAGGGAATTAAATTACCATTCTCATTCCCCCATTTTGTTTTTTTTTAAAAGAGGAGAAAGGTGGAGAATGAGAATTTTAGAAAGGGCTCTTTCTCTCTATCCATTCTCGAGTGAATGAAAAATCACGGACAAAAATTCACGTATTTTATTTTATTCACGCTTTTTTAATTCGCGCTTTTTAATTCACATTTTTTAATTCGCTTTTTTCTTCGCTTCATCGTTTTCGCCTGCTTTATACGTTTTCATATGTCTTCGCTCATTTTCGTCCATTTTCATACATTTTCGCCGTTTACATACGCTCGCTGCTTTTCATCGCCGTCCGCTTTCATACGTTTCGTCCGCTTTCACCGCTTTCTTTCATTTCGTCCATTTTCATACGTTTCGTCCGTTTTCTGACGTGTTTTACGCTTTCATAAAAAAATGTGAATAAAAAGAAAGACAAAAGACAAGAAAAAAAACATGACTTAGGTTTATCTATTAAAGTTTAGATTAATCCCCACCATTAGATCAAACTAGATGGATGGTGAGGATTTGTCCCTTGGTAAGCATCAAAATAAGAGTAAGCATTTAAATTTTTCTCTACTTCGTAACATGTAAAAAACCCTATAGCGAAAATTATACAAATATTGATGTGTATATACTAGTGTTTGTAAATCAGTTTTAATTGCTTATCCTCTACGTGTATATACTAGTTTGATCATGAATATTATCAAGATCCATCTTTTTATTAGTTGTGTTTAGTGCAATGTGTAAGTTGTAGAAATATGTTTTTTTATTTGTCATTTTTGTTTCATCGTAGAGATGATATAATATATTTTTATATGACAAAAACCTTTAATTATGTTTGCATAATTGTAATTATGTGACCTGATAGCGTCAAATAATCAACGTAACTAAAAAACCTGAAAATATATATACATTCTTTTATGTACCAAACAAAGGAATTGATTCTTTAATCGATTCTGACACTCTATTCTCTATTTTTGCCAAACACTATAATCCATTCTCTTATATCAGACTCATTCTCTTTCTATGCCATTCCATTCTCCAATGCATTTCCATTCTTTGTGATTCATCAGTACCAAACGTCCCTAGAGGAATAGGAATGATAGAAAGAGATATATGATGAGGAAGGTGGGGTTGAGGATGATTCTTTTTGTTTTTTTATGTTTTTAGAAAGCAAAGGTAAAATCTCGGGTATATATGATTGGGAGTGGTACTTCTACCGATTTCACTACTTTTACTAATTATCTAATTATCTAATTAACCTATGGATAGTTTATGCTTAATTGATGTGTGCTCGATGATGATTAAAGATGTGTTCACTTATATACTATTACTCCCTAGTTACCTTTTATTGGTCGGTTGAATTGTCACTTCCTTTATCTTATTTGATGCGTTGTATTCCTATTAGTCGTATGGGGATGCCTAATCCCCTAGCTCTATGAATTGTAACTCTCCTATAGCATACACGGGATCGGCAAGTGCAATAGCATCTCCCCCGAATACCCTATTGTCATAAAGCACAACTCACGCAGTAAACACAACGATGGCTTAGGTGCACTCCTATGGCTTTCTGCTATTTAAGACATTCAAGCTCGCAACAATGAAAGAAGAAGCCAGTTTTCCTTACTCTAGCGTCTACCAATTAAGACAAGAGACAACCAAACAACAATCAATAACTAGGTTTCATAAATCTAAGCAAACACACGAGTAATTTAGGTAGACATGTTAAACAAGCAAGCATACACACAATCAATTGAACATGGGGTAGACATAATGATAAATTGGATAAACAAACTTATCTTGATGTGTAAAATAGGGTATGGGACCCTAGAATACTGTCCAAGTTGGACTACAACTGAGTTAGGGTTTGCTCTCCAAAATTCTACCTCTTAAAATACAGAAAAATCAAATTTTATATATAGATTTACAATCGCGACGGCGCCAGGTCACCATCGTTAGGGTTTCGTTTGGGCCAACTCATCGTTGGGACGGCGTCATTTGAGAGTTGTGACATCGTCATTCTTTATGCAGGACGTCGTCTGAATCTTGGATCTTGGGCGTCTGGTGCAGTTTTTGTGAGTGACGCCTTCCAGAAATAAGGCGTGATGTTGTCAAGCTTTAGGACCAGAAATTCTGTTGAGCCGCCACGTGCACTTTTATCAAGTCTTCAATAGAGGGACGACGCCGCCCTTTGGTTGGGACGCCGTCAAGTGTGATGAATAGCCTTGAAGTGTCTTCGATCTTGACTTTGCCATTTTCTTCATGTTTTTGCTCCTTTTCATCCAAATATGCTTCATTCCAGCATTTTGCTTCCAAAAGACCTAAAAAGTGAAAAGGAACTATTTTAAGCAGTAACGGATATAAAATGTGTTGATTTAGGGCTTAAATAAACCCCTAAAAACGTATGTTTTAAATCCTTATAAAACATCCCTACACTTGGTATTTGCTTGTCCTCAAACAAATGTGATTTTGGCCAATCAATTTATAAGTTAGGGGGCATGAAGCATTGGTTTAAGATAGTCTACAACAAGTAAAAGTGCCACAGTAGTTATAACAAGCACATAAATTATACACTAGCACCTCACAATTGGTGTTTGGATTCTTTCAGCTCTCGGGTTTATATGAAACATAATATGAATAGAAATGGAAGATAAACACTCATTACCTGGCATAGTACATAGATTACCATAAGCTTGAGAATAGATCAAACCTCCACCGCTTTAGCGTAAGCACCTAGATATAAGTATCTAAGAGGTCTTTACAAGCGTTGTAACGTTAGGCTTAGGGTAGGGAAGTAAAGGGTTTTGTTGGATGGGGATATTTAGTGGCAAGTCAAAAATCTTATGTTACAAGCATGTAAAGCGTGGCGTTGCTAAGCCAAGACTCGACTCACTAACACTAGATAACTTGAAACAAAACAAACACAAACTTAACCTTAAAAACATAAACATAAAGATAGATGTAGAATGGTAGTCAGTGTATGTTTTTCTCAATTTTTTTTTTCTATTTTTTTTAACACTCTTTTTTCTCTTTTTTTTCAATTTTTTTCATACCTTTTTTACTCTACCATCCTCTATGATAACATCAAAATATAAGGGATTATAGGAGCATCCCTACACTTGAGTTTTTATTTAATTAACACTAATTCAGCCGATTTGAAAAGATCAAAACACTTGGAGTATTTAATTACGTAGACAAAGGGAATTTGAATTTATCGTTCTTTCCTGTTACTCCATAAAATATTACTTTTACCCATGAGTCCCAATCGTCCTAAAACCGTGTACAAAAGATATGACTCGACATAGCAACCATGCAAGTAACTAGATAATTGAACTAAGGGTTTAGTAGTGATAACAATAATGCACTAAAGATGAGTGCATACAAGGTAGGCTAAGGCGATTTGGGTGTACATTATAGTGTGGATTGTAAACCATGCTCTTCAATGATATTCTAGAAAACCGAAATATCACGATAACCGCGAAAAGGATAGGCTCTGAGAGGTTAACTAGGGGTATCGTGTACTAAAGATGAGTACATCGCAAGGGTGTGGTGTTAGGAATTACATATTTGAAAGTTGGAATGAAGAAAGAAGAAACAATGATGGCTTATTATGTAATATTTAGATAGCTTTGATATTAAGCTAGGGTTTGTAACCTCCCTCTATTATATAAAGAGGGTAGGCGTCTAGGTTACAAATGATCCATTCATAGAAGACTTCTCCAATTAGAGCGTGTATTAGTAATAGTAATAGTAGTTTATTTATATTTAATGAATAAAGAAAACCTTATTATTGATATTGATTGTGTTCTTATTATTCCGCGATGTTTCAATTAATCAATGTTACTCATACCCTAGTTGAGTCTGGATCTTGGATTCTACAATTGGTATCAGAGCCTCGTGGCTCTCGATCTAGGGTTTATAAGGTTTTCCTCTAATTAGGGTTTATACCCTAATTCATCTATAGCAGCAGATGTGAAAAGAAAGAGGCAAAGAGCAAAGAGCGGATCCGTTAAAATTGTCGAACAGATGCAACGGTGAAAAGGGTACAAGGTAATCGGTTTTATTGTTTTATCGATTATTATGTTTTGCTATACGGAATAAAATTAGTTGGTTAATTGTGATTTATTGGATGGTCGGTGAGGTCACCGTCCATGTGATCTTGATGGGCTATTACACGTTATGATACAGTTTAATTGAGGTCACCATCCATGCTTCTGGTCTCCTCGTACTGATTGGTTAAAGGCTGAATTTTGATGGTCATGTGATGTTAATTGGGTCCCTTATTTGATGATGTATTTTATTTGTACTGCTCCCCACTCGAAGATATTGATTCACACGTGATGCCATATGGGCCTCCATATGGTTAATATTAATTCGGTTCGATTGGTGCTTTGTTGGGACCCACGACTTTTATTTGTTCGAATGGTCAAAATTCTTGTGATGTATAACACCGATCCTCACTCGTTTGATATCACATGATGGTCCCACTGCGTCTGGATTGGTCCATTATTGTATATTGTCTCACGTGATTAGTACTCGGTCCCCACTCATTTGTGAGAGATATCACATTGATCCTGGTCCCCACCTTGTATCAGTGGTCACAGATGTACAGTTGGGTGGTCACAATCATTATGTCAGTGACTTTTCGTTTGTTTTCATATATTGATGATCTGCATTTTTACTTATTGTGACCAAGAGGGAGACAGCAGGTTGATTGGTACTGTTCTGTTCGATTTTTGATCTTGCTGGTGGGCAACGACTTGTTATAACTGTTCATGATCGGATGTTGTATTTGTTAATTCTGGTCTTGACAGTTAGTGCTGGTTGTTGTTCAAGTTACTTCTGTTCGTCTAAAGTTTATGGTATTCATTGATTACTAGTCTTGGTGAGTTGAATTTTTATTCAACGATGAACCCTAGTAATTAACATATTTTCAGCTTGATTTGATGTTCCTACTGGTTGCATATTCTGATTTGTACTGGTTCCTACTGTTGGGAGTTCCTACCAGTTGATTCCTCCTGGTTGGTTCCTCCTGGTCAGTTCCTACTGGTTGGTTCCTCCTGGTCTGTTCCTCCTGGTCTGTTCCTATTGGTTGTTCTGGAGTTCCTACTGGTTGATCAGGTGTGTGTCTTATCATATCTCAAAGTGCGTGGTGAACACTTTGGAGATAACTTGTTCATACATTAATGGTGTGACAAAGACTTGATGAATCTAGCGAAGGGGTGAGATCTACAAACTTAAGGTACTTAATTCACACATTTGCTATCACTTTAAGGAGTTACGTTGTAGTGCTCAGTGTTAGTGAAGGGGTGTGATCTACAGATTGAAGGTGCTTAATGCTCACATTTGCTATCACTTTAAGGAGTCACATTTTAGTGCTCAGTGTCTCATATTAGTTGAGGGTTTATCAAGCATTTGGAGTCACGTGAATAGTACAAGATATAAGACGCCTGCGTTGGTGTTCCTACTGGTACTCCGTTCGTACTGGTACACTATTTTGATTCTGCTGATGAGTTGATTTTTCTGCTCCTGCACTTTGATACTTCTGCTTTGTAAAAAAAATAAAAAATAAAATAAAAAATTTTGGTCATGGTTAGTATATTTTTAAGGGGAAGCTTATGGTTCATATACTTACCATCTACATGCATCACTTGAGGGGAAGCATTTACGAGTTGCACAAGACCTCATGATGTGCAGCTTATTATTGTGATGACATGTTTTAGCATTGTTTCTTCATGCAAATTGTTTTGTAATGTTCCTCAATCCTCATTGTTCCTGACTGAAGATCTATCAAGAAACTGAAACTTAACCTAGTCAAATTCCAGTTTAGGGGAAGATTGTTAGGAATTACAAATTTGAAAGCTGGAATGAAGAAAGAAGAAACAATGAGGGCCTATTATGTAATATTTAGATAGCTTAGATATTAAGCTAGGGTTTGTAACCTCCCTCTATTATATAAAGAGGGTAGGCGTCTAGGTTACAAATGATCCATTCATAGAAGACTTTTGCAATGAGAGTTTAGAAATGCATAGAGCGTGTAGTAGTAATCGTAATATTAGTTTATTTATATTTAATGAAAAAAGAAAACCTTATTAGTGATATTGATTGTGTTCTTTTTATTCCGCAATGTTTCAATCAATCAATGTTACTCATACCCTATTGAGTCTAGATCTTGGATTCTACAAGATTGCTCATTAATCATGGTGCGACTCATTTCTGATGCCTCTTCCTATAGTAATACCATTTTTCAAGATTTTACTACCAGTTTCGCTAAAGAGTACGTTGCACTTTTTATCACATATTTGACCTATACTTAGTAGATTAAAGTTTAGATTTTTGTGTGACATACGTGGTTAATGGTCAGGATTTATGAGATTGTACCTTTACCGATGATTTTGCTCTTGCTATTTCCGAACACTACATTTCCTCCATTGAAGGATTCTGTATGTGGAGAACAATGCTTTATTATCGGTCTTATTCCTTGTGCACGCTATCCTTGATCCATTCATCCGGATCCAAGTAAACCTTTAGGCACACCTAAGAAAACAATTAACTCAAAAGTTTGGTCCCCATTTGTTCATGGGTCCACTGGTGTTATATATTTCATTCATATGAGGCATATACGAAAATGGTGAGAAAGCATTCCAAGGTGTATAGTTTTGAAATGGAAAATCATTTTGTGTGTTAGGATTCCATCCTATTTGATGATGGTTACTTCTAGGATAAACATTGTTTGGCCTTCTTATGGTTGTGTTCGGTTTAGAAAATGACGGATCTTTGTTTTTCATAAAACTTTGACCTTGTTTTAGGTGAGGTGGTTGTTTGAAATTTCTAACAGTAACATGGGTTGGTTTCTTTTTGCTAACAATAACAAATTCGGTTCTAGAAGAGGTGGTTAGATTATTTTTACTGTTTGCTGTTGTAGGTGCCCGGATCCCTAAATTTACGCTAGTCGGATCCTTTTTCAAGGGACCCGTCTGGTTTTTCAATTGCTTTAACGAATTGGGTTTCCTTAATCTCGCTAGTTGACGCAATGTGTTCCTGAATACCTAGACCCTTTTGATTATTACCCGTGTTAAACACTATCAAGTATTTTATCAAGGTAATTAGTACTTAGTCTAGCAATCTTAGAATCAAGGTGATCAACTAACGTTTGAAGTTCTACACAAAGCTTGCATTCACTACTTACTTCTTTTCCCTTTTCCAATCTCTTTAATTTATCTTTTAATTCAAGAACTTCCTTTTCTAAAAGTTCATTTTTATTTTTCAAAATCTTTTTTTTGTTAATTACCTTGAGACTAATTTTGCAAAGCTTGTCATATTCAAGATGTAAAGATTCATCATCTAATGATGAACTACTATAATATAGAGAGTCGGAACATACCTCATTGAGTCTTTTGCCTAGAGACAAATTTCTTCCTTCTTCCTCACTCATTCCCTATGAACCACTAACGAACGCCTTTTGTTCGTCACCTTTGGCACTCACTAATGAAGTGATTTGGATCCTCGCATTAAAAACACTTGCGTCATTCCTTCACTTTCTTGTCGTCTTTGCTTTTCCTCAACCCTTTCTTGTCATCATAAGGTTGCTTGAGATATCTTCCTTTCTCTTTGAAGAACTTCTTGAAGTCGCAGCCGCCATTGCTTACTCTTCGTCCTCACTTTCCGAAGATGAGGTTTCTTCATCACTTGAGACTTTCTTGGCCTTTGAAGCGAGAGATTTATGTTTCTCTTTCTTTTCCTTTGAGACCTCGGAGTCTTTAGCGAGTACGAGCTCATAGACTTTTAGGTTGCCTATGAGTTCATCGAGAGTGAGGATTGACAAGTCTTTGGATTCTTCAATGGTCGTCACCTTCGGTCTCCACTTTGATAGAAGCGCCCTTAGAAATCTCCTGACATGATTACGAATAGAAAAAAACTCATTAAGTTCTTTTAATGAAGTAATAATAGTATTAAAGCTAGCAAAAGAATTATCAATATAATCCTCATCCAATATTGAAAATTGTTCAAATTGTTGAACAAATAAATCAATTTTATTGTTTTTAACTTGTTGATTTCCTTGGTGTGTTATAACCAACGAATTCCAAATTTCTTTAGCGGTTTTATGCATAGAAATTCTTTCAAATTCCTTTTTGGGTAATGCATTATATAAAACCATTTTTGCCTCACTATTTTTGGAAAGCTTTTTCTTTTGGTCGTCGGTGAGACGATCATGAGAAATGTTTCTTCATTGCCGGTTTTATCATCTTTTACAGTTGCTTGAAAATCACCTTCAACAATAATATACCAAAGATCAATATCTTTAGATTTCACATAAGTTTCAAATCTATTTTTCCAATAAATAAAACTATTAGTTTCAAGTAGTGGAGGTCATTGCATAGATTGCTCTTCTCTATAATTTTCAAAACTCATTGTGATCGATAAGTTTTAAAATACAATATAGTTAAAACTTTTGTAAACCTTGATCTTTATGCCAATTGTGGAAAACTAGAAGGGGTTGAATAGTTTTATCGATTTTAATTTAAGTTTCAAAGATTTATATTTGATCTTATGTGAATTCGTGGATGGATAAATAATATGAAGCAATAAGTAAAGTAAGTAAAGAAAGCAAGTAAAGTAAAGGATAAAAGTAGTGACACAAGTAATTCATAGTGGTTCGGCTACAAGGACATCTTCCTTGCCCTACTCCATCCCCGAGTTCCCTACTCGAGAGTTCAAGTACTATGTCAACAAGCTCCTTCAACTTGGCAGAAGCCTCACAACATGGCTTACACTTTTCCTAAGACAAAGCAAAATACCGAGTTCTTTCACAAGGTAGAACTAAACCTTTACACAACTATTACAAAACAACTATGTGAAATATGAAGTACAAGATCTTGCTACAATAATCTTGTGGATGAAGAAATCAATCAAGGACCCTTTGCTTGAATGACTTGTAGAATAGTGTGATCTCGCCTTTGTGAAGGACCTATATGAAAATCACAACAAAAGATAGAAGAACTACTAGAATGATCAAATGATCGAGGATAGAAAGTGAGATAATATATAAGAGAGTTGTAAGAAGAAGGGTGAGAAGCAATGAATAAAGGGCTCACTATTTATAGGCACAAAGCCTTCGTCTCACGCTTCCATGGATCCTCACCAGGATTCAAACAAGGTAAACCCCCGATCCGCAGACTGCCTGTAGCATACCAGTTTTGGGTTGCAAACCGGGTTATGGGTTAAGGGTTATGAGCCATTGGTCATAGACTTTGGGTCATGGGTACCGAATAAGATACAATGTATCTAGACAATGGGTCATGGGTAATGAACATTGGGTCCTGGGTCATGGATAACAACCAACATGATTTCATGCATGATGTCATGCAATGGGTCATGGGTTATGGAATAGTTCCATGGGTATGGGTCATGGGTCTTGGATATTACCCATCCTATTACATATTATATTACAACAATTTATTTATTACAACATTTTATGTAAATGACCAAATATACTTTTCAAAACAACATGTATTCTTATAATTTTACTTATGATAACTTTATATTTGTTATCAACAGATCGCTAAATATAAACAAACGTTTTACGCTTTATTTGTATTAACACATTTGATGCCTTAACTTCTTCATAACTCGAAACTAAATAACAAATCGACACACGCTTTCAAGTTTATTCAACTACATTATCTTTGCAAATACATAATACAATTTACAAAGATATGTTGTTTGGTTCATGCATTTAAAACGCTTTCTTATACACAACGATATTTCAGATAGAGATTATTATGTCACCAAATAGTATGACTACTTTTAAATCGTGATTATTAATTTGATTAAATACTTAATTAAATATTAAGTTAATATTATGTTCTTGTCAATATATAATATATTTAATAAATAGGTATAATATAACACTGTTTCTGATACATATGAGTTTAATGCATTGACGTCGATATAATTATGACAACTAAATAAATCATGTTTCTACTACTGAGTCTGGTGTATTAACGTTATAGGAACAAAATATCGTAATAGAAACACATATGATTCTGATATAAAACCAAAACACAATAAAAATATAACGTCAAAGAAACAAAATATCATATAAAAAAAACACATTATATAATAGATAAGTATAATATAACAATATTTCTGATACATATGAATCTGATGTCTTAACATCTTCATAATTCTGAAAACTATGATATACAAATGAAATATGATTCGACATTACCAACGAAAACACAATAAAATAACAAAAACAAATCTATAAAATAATAGTACAAAACTCAAAATTTAATTTACAAAACGATCTTTTCTTCAATCGAAAACTTGTTGTAAACAAGATGCGATCTTCTTTACATAAACCTCTTTATTTATCAATGTTCCTTAGAAGCATGACATGTACACCTAGCTTTAATACAACAACCTTCAAAGTTAAAGCACATGCATAAACGTTAACAAAGAAACATATAAACAAACAAATAAATATAATGTTATTTTGTTTTACAAATAAACATATAAACGAATGAAGAACATCTTTTTGACCTAGTATATATATACATCTTACCATTAAAAATAATCGAAAACACAATTTTACTTGTGATTACAAAACAAAAAAATAAAAAAATACTAAACGATTACCAATTATAATTAGGGTTTCATACCTAGGATGTTTCAATGATTCTCATGATCATGAAATCAGAATGTAAACCTATGAGCATAAGAAATGATGAATAAATTGAAGAAACATATAAGCGCATGATGAACATAATGAATTAAAAATATCAATCTATATGTGATAACAAAACAAAATCAAAAACATTAAAATAATAACAAACAATGGCCAATTTGAGTAAGGGTTTCATACCTAGGATGTCTTTAATGATTCTGACGATCATGAAATCTACAATAGAAACATGCGATAAGAAAAAGAAGGCAAAAGAATTAAAAATTCAATGAACGATGAGCACCACATAGGCAGTAGTATATAGGCTAAGGATTAGGTTTCGCAATCGCGCTTAATGATAACGCAATTCAAATATAGGAAAGATATCGGTGAGGATAACCATAGGTTTTAAAACCTTCTAGAACATGTCTCTCATATTTGGAAACACCTCCGACACGCCCAAGAGTTCCACGACACCAAAGTTTCAAAACGCACCCGGTTTCTCAAAGGTTTTTATTCACGCTTTGAAACGCCTCATGGTCGAGGAGCCTTTTAGAAAACACCTAAACGACCCGACTTTTTCTCAATTAAGAACTCAATTAACCAATGAGAGGGATCAATTGAAAATTGAGCCTCCTCATTTGTTAATCTAATCCTCGATTTGGTCTAAAGCGAGTTCTCTTATTACATAAAAGATATGTGGACTACGGCACCTATAACAATAAGTGGGCTGGTTCTATTTATTCTTCTTTTCAACAAATATTAGACAATGAAGTGAGATGGAGATGTGTTATTTTAGAAGTTGTAATATGGTCGGATTTGGTATTTAGTTGGGTTAATATTTTTTTCCACTATGTTTTGTTTATTTTATCTTGGCAGTACATTGCACATGGCCTTTGTGGTGCTTTTAATTGTAAGTTTGTACTATTAATGAACATTAGTGCTATGTTGTTGCCGTAAATGTGTACCCACGAGGCTTCGAGCCAAGGTGCGTGCTGCCGGTGTTTCGCTAAAGATGCATGCGATATAGATCCACACATATGTTTGCATTCATATCAATCAAAGATATAGAAAGGAGTATAGGTATGGATGCATTTGTATAAATGCCCGACCAAAATATGACAATCAAACACAAATCAAACCAAAAAAATGAAGGACACATAAGTAATAAAAGTGTTTGTATACCACAATAGTTATATACACACATAAAAACTCCTACTTCAACGCACCTTCGGACAGTTAAGTGCCACGATCGTTCCAAAGTGATATTAACTTTCCTCTTCCAATACATTTGCAACATTGCTAAGACAACCAATGGTGGCTAATCGGGGTCGCGGTGGCTTTCAATCGAACCATAGTTAGGGAAAGGAACAAGCTGCTATAGGCATGTTTTAGGTTGTGTAGTTGGTGATTGCATTTTCGTGTTTCAAGATGCGGATATGTGCGTCTGCCTTTGATCGAACGCCTCGGCACACCGTAAACATGAAACAATATGTCAAGAAAGAATATTTCAAATAATGTATGCAGAAAAATTATCGAAATTCTTTTTATTTGTTACGAGGAAGATGGCACATCACGTGCCATGGGCGAGTTTATGGTAATTGCTTTTCTTAAATGGCGTATGTGTATCAAAATTACACGTTTCAACATGTTGCAGCGCAAGACATTATTTAGCTCACATACACAACTTTTACTAGAATGAGCATAATTTATACCAAAAACTTATGTAAAATCAAAGTCTAATATTTCTCTGATTCCGCACTGCTACACTACATTTGTGCAGGGCAAAACACCACGTCAGACACTTGATCGCGACAGATTTACCAAACAACGAATCATGTGGGTCCCGATTATGTTAAGCGATTTATACAACGTGATCTTCCACTAAAGCAACTCCCATCCGCTTTATAACACTTTTGAGAATTCACGACTGAAAAAGAGTCTAAAATTGAATAGCTAAAAGCTGTTAGTTACCCTGCAAATGCCAAGATTCTAAAGTTTGGAGATTTAAAAAAACCAAATTTTCCCCCGAACCAAGTTCCCATAGTCCCATGTCTTCCCACGTTGATTTCAACTGATGCATCAAAATATTGGTAAGCAAAAGCGAATATTGAAACTTTGCCATACAAAAGACAGTTACGAATCAAATATTGGTTTCAACAAATACCAAAATACATGAATTTAAGTGTTTCTATTAACTTGTTTGACACCAATGATGTCATGCATAGTGCTACGTGCCGTCGGTCCACCATAGCTTCAATGGTTGTTGGGAAGTAAATGTAACTATTCTCTTCCACTTTCTACCACCAAAAGTTGCAGGCGATTGTACATTTTGCATGAACAGAGTTCAGAACCCAATCACAAAACAACATTAGAACCGAATAATCTCATATCTATATCTATATAAAACTATAATATAGACAACATAAATTTCATCTACTTCGCCTGCCATAAGCTGATTTCCTGTTCAAAACCCTAAAAGTTAGCTTTTTCTAACAACTCGTTCAGCAACAACAGCTACCAGATGGAAAATCAGTGAACAGTTAAGATACCTAGATTAAAAGTCTGTATATGCTCGTACTTGCTATCCGATATGAAGCAACCATATTGTTAATCTTCTTCCTACGGTTCTCCAAAACTCGACCCGTATGATGTTTAGACCCGTTGTCCGAAACCGTCCTACATGTCCATTTGATGCGTATAACTATAGCGGTAATTTGTAGTTTAAACATACTAAGGACTATACTAATTCAGCAGCCCGATTAGACGAAGCATGTGAAGTTAATAACAAAATCATGTTAAAAATTTCTATCCACATGTCAAATAACAATGAATTCCATAATCAAGTAAGGAATGAAAATAAAAGACTGTTAAAACAAAAGTACACGGATAGGAAAATAAGTTTCTAGCACTGGTTTGGTACTGTATATGGCTCACCTTGGTGACCACCGTATGCTATTGTTGTGGGTTGACCGGTCGGGTGTTTCAACGCTGTCGAATCGCCATACACCTAAAACAACCATGGTGTCGTATGTTTAATAAGGGATGCAACTCATAACATTTTATAGTCGTTAAAGGTACATTCCAAAGCTACATATCGGTTGCAAAGACATGTACCAAAATACTGCACTATAAGTGAATCGCACAAAAGTTTACATGGTTTATTTGTGAGCGATACACTGTATTGTTGTAGTGGTTGTTGTACTTGTTCACTGCGGTAAATGGGATCGTTGTTCTAATTCTTTTAGGCACATCAGAGGGTGCATCATATGTGAACCGACGTGCCTAAAACAATGACATAAGATGTGGAATAAGAAGCAATTCCCACAATCGGTAATGAGCCAAAGTAAAATCCTTTTAAAAAGATAGTGCATGGAAAGCCAAATGAGGTAGCTGCATCGTAATATCTAACTGTATATGGCTCACCTTGGTGTGCAGCCTATGCTGTTGTTGTTGGATGGGCTTCTGCTGTTTGAAGGCTTGAAGCCAAATGAGGTTCACCTAAAGGAACAAAAATGTCATATATTTAAGGGAAAATTAGTCAAATAGTACGGCATACCGATGCATATCACTTTATGGACCACGCTTTTTGCCTTACGAAATGGACTTGTTGCTCAACGACTTTCTTGTAGCCAACCATATGGTGCCACGTGTCAGGCAAAAGTACATATTTTGAACAGCATTTGTCATGTATTGTAAGGTATTGTTTTTGGGCAACCAAATGTATTTTGAACAACTATAGATCTAAGGGGCTACCTTGCGACATACTATTAGTGTTTTATAGCTTTTCACCAAATATAACCACACCCTAGTTTCCATGTGCTTATTTACTTGACTCAACACATACAGCAGAAAAGTTTTATCAAAACAAAATAACATCATTAAAAAATGAACTCGCTATAAATGCAAGGTGTTTATGCGGTATGAAGATCTTGTGTGTGGTGTTTTACCCCGCTGACATTAATTTTTGAGTCTTGTGCGGTACATCAAGAAAAGTTCAAAGTTAATGATGTAAACGGATAACTCTTCATACAACATCGCCTCAACCACAATGAACATACTTGACGACGATGACTTGATTTTTCAAAAGTATGGTTGATGGTCGCAATGAGGTGCAAACCATATGCATCAACCAAGTTAAAGAACCCGCTGTGGTAACCCGCCTTCTTGTTCCCCACACTTACATGGATCTTAATGATACGTTGTTACCCGAGCAAGATGCTAATACATGACAACGAAACAACTTAACTCATATACCGACACCCCAACCACCACCTATTGATATCGACTTGAAAGTAAAGATGAGGTGTTATGAAAGTGAATGATAGATTTGATGATGGCAGTGCATATAGGTATCTTTGAAGTGCCTAAAGAAGGGTATGAATTTTATGTTCATAATCGCGGCACTATTAGGTACGCAAAGAAATGCGGCGTACCAAATTTGATTGGCACATAACTGTCAGATTCCAAATCGTATCCATTTGAATCATTGCAATTAATGATCTCGCCACATGTTCCAAAATCCAATTCAATCCAAATCATCGAAATGCTACAAGAAAACCCCGTCTAAATTACTACGTCCAAAATCACAGATGTTATGGCGTTTATAAGCTAAGGGACATTATCAAAGATCTGAATATGGAGTTGAATATAGATGTTTCATACACAAAAGCATGGAGGGGAAACAATTGGTGTGGAATCAAACCAGGCTGTCCAAAGGCATCGCTTGCGTAGCTACTATACCACTGGTTACAACCTAAAGCTCAGAACGAGGGCTCATACACACATTGAAACAGATTTATCAAAGACGTTTTTAAGAACCTTTTATATCTTTCGGTCTGCGGGTAAGCTAATTGCCTTGAATGTTTTTAAATAAATCTTGTCTAATATATGATATGGTTTTCATACAAGTGTGTTGGTGAATAGGCATTGTTTTTAGTTTAGCATGCGGTCTTTAGTAGTATATCCGCAACATCAACACAAAATGGAATATAAAAACTATACATACATAAAACCGTAAAATAGTTACATACAACTAGTTTTTACTTGTCTTATAAAAGTTAAGCATCCTAGCAAAGTATCTAACAATTTATGTCGATAAGCACAAAACATTCGAATTGGATCTACTCATGCCGATACTATTGTTTGTTTCACAAGACACCCACAAGAGAAACATAAAACAAATTATTTGTCATTAATTTACTTACCAATGCATTACAATAGTATATAAAGTTCACTTAAATACATGGTTTATGATGATTTTACCTTGATATACAATGTGTTTGTTATCAAGTAATCCCATATTTATTTTCTGATTAAGAGTTTCCTATGATATATGCGAATTCGATCATAATCGACATGCAAGACATCTTAAAGCGGCCCTACGAGGGACAAACCCGTAGCCTGGAATGGACTAAACAATCAAATTATACCGATTGCCACCCGTGTTTCTCAAGGCAGAGTGGTGAATCATGGACATGGTTTTTGACAAACTTGAAAGAATCCATGTGGGAAGTTGCTAATTTGGAAATTATATCCGATGTACATCATGCAACAGCCCCAGCATGTAAAAATGTTTTTCCAAATGCCTTCACGGTATTGTTGTCGCCATTTGATTTTGAATACACGTGATGCAAAGCGATAGCCTAAAGTGTTTATATCGAAGACGGCAAAGCTATACAACGGAGGAATTTGCACACCTAATGTGTGAGATTCTGGCAAGACGACCGATAGCTCAAAGAAAACTATTGCAAGAGGGTATTGAAAATGGTCGAGGCACATCGTCCGCAAATCGTACAACTACCCGACTCAAATAGTGTGAAATCAATCAATGCTTTAACAAAGGATGCGCAAGATCCCAATAACGATGTTGATGGAATGGTTTAGAGGTCTTCAAAATGGTATTACGAACGGCGAGAAAAACATGGTGTAGAGTATATTTTGTTATTATTAGATAGTTTATTGAGCAATAATTAAGTAGTCGATTCAAGAATGTGTTAATATGTGTAAATGCTAGATGCACCGGATGACTTAACTTACTGATCGGGCGACCGCCAAAGTGAAAGATGTAATGGAAAAAGTGCAAACCGGAAGGTTTTGGGAATACTAAAGGACAAAGTGTATGAAGTACACGACACAAAACAAAGCATGTTGTTGATTTGGTAAACGGTGAATGCAATTGTCGCAAATGGCGCCTTTCGTGCTTGCCTTATGGACATGTTTGTGTCAGAGGTAGATTTGCAGCCCGACCAATGTTAAGAAATTGGCAAAAGCTTGGTTTTATAATACAACTATTAAAGCGACGCATCAAGACATCATCTACCCATTAAAAGATATGACGCCGGGACACTCGGTGAACTTAGAGGTTGTGTTGCGCTATATCGGTAAGCGTAATTCGTGCAGCCTAAAAATAAAGACCGAATACCATCTCGGCGCGAGGCGCCTAAGAGCAACTATTGTGGAAGGTGTGGCACAAAAGGCCACAACCGCCTAACATGTAGTACCTTTGGTGAAAAGAAAAGTAAGTATTTGTTCACTTTAAAAAACTTTAAGGTTATGTTGTTAATCGGCAACTAACTCAGATTGGCACACTTGTACAGTAGACCGGTTGGCTACAAACGAAAGGCTAAGCTGTACAACAGTGCAAAAAAGGCTCGTAAGATGGGTGAATCATCTCGCTAACTAGCAACAGCCAAAGCGAGGCAAACGGAGACCCTAATCATGGGTGATTAATGCGGCGAATCACATCAACTCAAGTCAAACCACCGAACAACCAAGCTCGTCCGCCCACACATCAAGATTTCTATCCGATTTCTACTCCAAACAAATTTTTAAAGTAAGCGGAACATGGTTTTTAATAATGCATTCACCGCCTAAGTCCTACTATAGTGTGTTTTGTAAGGTAAACGTTTGTGTGTATTTGGCTTTGTAATAACGGATGGATTGTAAAGTATTACTTATTTGTGTCATGCGGTTGCTAGCTAATAGGGTCGCATCCGTGTGGTATGAACATGTTCATTGAATATAAAACACGCCTATAAACGCACTCAAACCATCATTCGTGCATCTAGACCTCCATCATAATCGCTTCCTGCTCAGATGGCCCACCTGTAAGTGGTTATAGAAACCCTTTTCCCACTTCTTGACACACCCTCTTGCTCAACAACCGGTTCTTTTCCTGGCGTCCCCATGACCGCTTACTTTCATGTACATCCTCATAAAAGAGTATCTCTTTCCCTTCTCAAAGATTTCCACTGGAGTTCCACACCTTCCTCTTGCAACCATTTTTCGCTTGTGCACTACCCCTTTTTCTCCGATCTCAACCTCAGACGCTTTTCCTTATAGACACACGGGTTGTTAGCTTCCTTCTTTGAACGGTGTTGCACTACCGCATCGCATGCCGTCCTCTTCTTGCCAAACCATGTTTTTAAATAAAATTGTGACAAAGGTCGTTGCTTGTGCGTAACGTAGAGGTCCATTGATCCGCCTCATCCGCAATGTCATACATTCGCCGAACGCCATTGTCTCGTGTGCAACAAAGTTAAACCATCTTCGAGTGACTTGTTTGGTGCAACATAAAATAAAGCCCATTCCCCCAATATCAATGAAAACATGATCAAGCACCCTTGTAATGCACTCGGAGCTAAAACACCGACATCGCCAGGCGACCACCTACATAGCGGAGTGGTCAAATTGAAACTTCCCATTGTGGTGAACTTTAAATATGACTTCTTGGTTTCCGCCATGTCTTATAAAACATAAATACTAATAACAACTAGAAGCAACAACTAGACTTAAAGGGGTATACTGACCATACCTATAAAACATAAACCCTAATAACAAATTCAATAACTTTGAATTAAATAATAATTTAATAATAGAATATAAAATATAAAGCTGCACAGTTATTTATATTCATATATAAATATATCAACCAATATGAACGAATAAGGTAACAAAGTACATACTGGATAGTACAACAAACCTGGACTTTTTCCTAAAATAAGATGAAAAGGACACCGATTATTTTTTGTAATCTTCAATGAAAGTGACCTAGGTATAATAAAGGTGAATGTTGGGATGTTGATGGTCGGGACCATAAGGATAAGTGATGTATGGGTAAAAAGTTTAACTGTTTGTCATGGTAGGTCCCACTACTTTTTAGAACAAAGATAAGTTGTATATATGTCTTTAAAATTTTGTTTGGGCATAAAAGGTACTTTTTGCAACTTTTATAAGCTCCCCACCACCTAATTTGTCGGTCAACATTTTCCTACATTGCCACAAACATGTTAATTAAAACCCGCTTATCATGAGTTCCGAACTTCACCACAACCCGACTAATTGGTGGCAAAGTTGAATACTTTTGCAAATGCGCTTCGCTCACCAAAGACGCCAACAACAAGGGCAAACCTCGGGAAGCGCTTTCAGAAATGCTCTATTTGTGATGTATATCGCTTTTGGATGATGATCCGCTTAGTGAATACTATAAAGATCCGTGTATGGCTTCTTTGAAAAGGATAAAAGATCAAGAAGTCGGTGGATATTGAACACTTGGTTGATACTTTGCTTGGACAAGTCAATCTTGGACAAAGAGTTGACCGATGCAAATTCAAAGTTGAAGTCGTATGATAGGTTGTTTTCATTATGTTAGATCTTTGTCGTTACTTGTGTTGGACTTGGTATGTTAATAGGCAAGTAATGTAATGGAATAGATATAAACGCTTAATTATATATGTAATTTACTTTTGGAGAAGTTGCAAGTTTTATGTTCGTTGAATTGTATAGCCCACCGAACAACAAAATATATACTAGACAAATTACCGTTACATAATGTAAGCAACAACATAGATCACATAAAATGGATACCCTAGAGTAATGATTCATGTGTAGATTTTTTGAATACATAATCAAGATTATACAAGGTTGCATTTCATAAAGTAGAAACAATCTTAAACTAGTTTCCGAATTTTGTGATTTGTTATAGTTTTTCAAGAAGTATACAAAGGGTTTAATTGAATATGATAACGATCGCTATGAATAGCACAAATTCATGATAATGTTGTAATCGCGCTCTCGCTGGTTGTTGTCATTGCTTATAAAGGTAGTCATTGGTGATGCAATATAATACAAAACATATGACACGATATTAGGCCGTGAGAATGAATACTTAAAACCGCTATTGCACATTAGTACCGCTAGTGTCAAGACCAAGTAACATAAACATGTTGTTAGTAAATAGTAGGTAAATGCACACACTTGATAAACAATATGAAAAATGTATAATCAAGTCAGAAATCAGAAATACTTTTTGGGTGCCTTTCTTTAAAGTCAGCTGGTAAACACAAACAAGTCCGGATAGAGCACTATACCGTGAAGAGATAGTTACAATGCACGCGCCAATGCATAGACGTTGCCTTACAAAAAAACCTAGACTAGGCTATCTTTTTGACTTTAAAGTAATGTTAACACAAGTGTCTCAGAATCGTTAACAACACCATTAGCATGTCGCATAACAATACCTACACTCCAACCTTATGTTCCTTAAATACCAAGTTGGTTTTAATCCCAACATCCTCGACGCCGATCTCTTGTTAGAGCCTTCAAATGCCTCAACATCTTGATCTTCCAGAAACCCGCTCTTGGTGTTTCAAAGCATAGCCTCTTGCATACGGTTTCCTCGAAACCTTATGTCCATACCGGCTTGACACAACTCCCTACTTGACGTGGAACGGAAGAAGATCCCGCATCCAACAAAACCCGATTTGGAAGAGAATTTGTCAGACATTCGCTAAAGTGGCATCATCATATTCGATAACCCGTTGCACCCGCTTATATGGTGGGAAGTAGACCACCCAACATCCATTGCTACACAACCCACAAATCCCCATAGTACCATTCATCGTCAATGAACTCAATGGCATCATCAACACTTTCACTATGCAAAAAATCTATGAAAAGATTCTTTCCTTGAATTCAATTCCTTTACGCCTAGGTTGGGAATGAGGGTTCTTAGGGAGGTGAACGCCTTCTTCCTCCTCCCATGCTAGAATATCGAGTAAGACTTAGATGTAGCAAGTTGCACAAGTTTATCATGTATCGCAAGCTTTGCATGCTTCCTTATCAAGAAGATTAAAAGTTAGGTTAGGATAATAGAAACATGCTAAGTTAGGTGTTTATGTGCAACGCATGTCGATTAATCCATATTCATCGGCAAGTTCATACATCCATTTAACATCATTATCACATTCAACAATTGTCAAACCATTGAAAGAACAAATCTTGGCGCAAAAATATAAAGCCCGTGATCTCACACTCAAGCTTGTAGGCCAACAAGTCAAGCATTTGCTTAAAGTTCATCCTTGTGGAGTTACTAAACCTTAGCGAAAGGGTTCGCCAAACTCATAACTTAAATTGGGCAACCGAATGAAGGTACCATCATAGTGAATCTCAAAACAGATACGCAATGCTGCACTATGGCGCCCCGTAATAAAGGTATATAAATGTACATAAATAAGAATAGCAAGTATGGTAAAAATATAGTCAAGGCAAGTGAGAGCCACACGGTAACATATAAACATTTTTAGGAAGGGTGATGGTATTCATACCTTAGTTTGAGATCAAATAAGGCAACCAAGGCTTAGAAGCATTTTTGATGAAAGAGATTGTTTGAGATAGGCATCCCGACTAGTGTACAAATGTGATCTTGATGAACATTTGCTATATATTAGCAAAGGTAGTATTATTTTACTATTAACAATGTACTTATATATTATATGAGACTTATGATCCATTGATTTTGATACTAAAATAGTAATGGGGTATATGTTATTTTATTTTGTTAAGCGCTTTTATGTCTAGCGTGTTTGTGTAATAATGTGGGTGTTAATGTGTGAATGAATATGTCAATGGATGAGCCATGGTATATGTTTGATTGTAAATGTATTTGATACAATATCGATATTGAAAACCGATAGTGCATGATAAAACAACGAAAGTGTTGTTGGAGATAAGTTAAAACTGCTGACACAAAGGATAAAATCTAACTCTATAAAAACCGACTCATCTTCTCGCGATAAGCTAGCGAACGCCGCCAGGATCATCAACTTGCAACCATTGACAATGTGCCAATCGACATAAAATATACAAACTCACACACAACAATCACCAAAAATACACCCTTCACTACATGTAATCTTATAGTCGTTCGGACGTATTCCGCCTTATCGAAAACGCTTGCTTACTCTAGAACAACTCGGTAGTTCGCCTGTATAATAACCGAGATTGTTAAAATACATACAGGGTGATCTTGTTGAGGGTTGTCAAAATGTTAATATTGTATACCGAAATAAGTAAGTTATACATAAACTACAATTGTTTGTTCAAGAAGGATTAAAATAATACGTAGTAGTATATATAGTGTTGTTAACTAAAGATTTGTCCAAAAGTATTATATGTTTGTTATGCGTGATACGATAAATTCGACCATTTGACAATTGCTTCAATTCATTTTTATAATACATTTCATTTCATTACATTGCGATAAAAAAGAGAGTAACGGCAACAACATTGATGATGAGTCCAAAACAAAAAAGATGACAATTACAGTAACTTGAGAGAGAGCACATAACAAGCTAGGAGTATAGGTTTAATATTTTTATGCATCATGGCCGTAAAGGAGCTTTTCTTGAGAACTTGCACTATATGCCTTAGTGATGAGCCTCATCGGCCCCTGCTTTTCTCTAGCTCCTCATCCCGGATTTCACACAAGATTTCCATACAAGCACCGGCAACAAGGACCCAACCAAACACCCAACCGCTTGATCCGCTCACCCAAGACATCGCATCGACTAATTAGCTCCATCACCGCTGCATGCATGTCACTAATGAACTTTAAGTCACGCCCATTGTCACGCACGAAGACAAGAGTTAGCCATGTCGTAAATATAGTTATCCATTTCTGTAGTAAATGCCGATGGGTAGGTATGTCATTTCACAAAAGTAGTTTGAAAATAAATTAGATGGTGTCCGCTTATATAAGCAAAATGTGTGGGTGACATGGATTTTATTTTCAATTAAAGTCAATATAAGTAAATGTGGATAGTCAATCGTCAATAGTTGCATCTTGTCAAGTAATTAGAAATGCACATTAAGCCAAATGCAATTAATGAAGCTTCAGAGTACTCATACGGTGCCCGCCCAAAGATAACAATTTTGGGCAACTAAACCATTTGGGGGCAACTAAACTAGTTAGCCTCGTTGTTTATTTGCAATTCAAAAAATGTTTTAGTAAGGTATGCCACGTGGTCCATAACATTATGATGTGTATGGCTTAGGAAAATATTATTTACCCTTGTTGTTAACATACAAATGGTATTATTAGGTGTACATTTACTTTATATTTTTCTCAGAATAATATACAATTATAATATAACTAACAATTTATGTCATGAACTTCAAGTATGTGCAGCTGTTCGTGGTTTCTTCAAGATTGCATGGATATTTTGAAATAACCCAAATCGGGATGCACAAAAGTAGGACAAACTTTAATAATGAGGAAAAGACGATCGAATGATGGTGTCGCCAAAGGTCATGTACATGAACTATTTATGTCCATTAATTATAAAGTTTACGATTCTATAAAAGGTGGAATTAAACATGTGTCTAACAAGTTACTAGAACGAAGATGTGTTTGAAAAGATGACCTTGGATAATCTCTACAACAACTTGAATGTCTATGACTCGAAAACAATATTGCATGTTCATCAACATCTACACGTAACATTGCTTTAGTGTAAGTTTGTAATCCTTCAAATCTATGCATCATCACATTCGTTAACAACGACTTTGCACCGTAGCCTTGGTCAAAGGATGGAGTGTCGTTGATGTTGCCACCGCCGGTTTGCGCTATCCATCGCCAAGAATGGTAAATACACTCGCTAGTGCAACAGTCAATATGGAAACAACAGGGCTTTTGTGAAACATTTTGCTTGTACCGCATTTATTCCCAATTCACCGCCGATCAATTAATTGATCTTTAAACACTCCCAATTGGCGCCGAACACAAACCCTAACCGCCCCAACTATAATTTTCACAAATCCCACATCACATTCACTTTCAACGCATAATGGCAACTCGAATATTCCACAACCCACAACTTAGTCGCATACCTAGTCAAGAACGACCATTCTCAAGGTTTTCATGAGATGATTGATTTCATCAAACATAGTCCCATACACTATGCATTAATCAGAGAACCCGCTATTGTTAAAGCTTATATACGCGCTTTGGAGGATCAAAATTCAAGAAAGAGGTGGAAAAGAGGTTATTAGGGCGGTTGTTGATGAAACGGAGATTCTGATCACAGAGGAGGTGATTAGATGTGTTTTGAAGCTTCAGGATGCTGAAGGAGTTGTTAATCTGTCTGATGCTAAAATATTTGAAGGTTTAGAAAGAATGGGTTATGAGCGAAAAGGGGATCATATAAAGTTTCACAAAGGTATGTTTTCTCCGCAATGGAAGTTTTTAATTCATACCTTGCTCAAGTGTGTAAGCAATAAAACAACTGGATTTGATGAGTTTCCCTCAAAGATTGCAACTGATGTCATCTGTTTATCTTAAGAAAGGGTTTTTAACTGGTCTCGAATGATTTTTGAGGGTTTTCAAAAGAACATTAAAGAACAGGCAAATACTACCTCTATCCTAGGTTTGTTCAATTAATAGCGTAAAGTCAAATAATGTAACCCATTCCCCATAAGAAAAAGTATGACGCTTACATATGGTTCCTAGGGTGTTTGCCCATATGAGGAAAAAGAGTCCAAATTTTACAGAACCATAACACCTTTGTTTCTCACATGCTAACCGCCACAACTTATAGAGGAGGAAAATCCACAACCCAATCTATCCATCGATGAACCCCGCTACCACTTTCAAAACCAATTCCAAACCCTTACCTTCAATATCCGAACCCCAACGATTTTAGTTACTAGAAGGAGGAAGAAGGCACCACCACCGAGGTCGGTGGTAGTGGTGAAGGACATGAGGTGTAACAGTGTGGGACATGAGGAAGGGTGAAGGACATAAGGGTGTAACAGCGGAGGTGACATGAGTGAAAGGGGTGAAGGACATGAGGGTGTAACTATCGCTTCAGCGAGACGCCGACTGTAAGTGAAAACCTAAGTAAGACCCAACCACCGCAACTCCTAATGTGGAGAGTTCGCCGAGCTCAACACAGTGGAGGAATCCCAGAAACCGGCTAACTTGGGTCCATGGATACGGAGGCTCTGGCGGATGCCATGGTACTCACATCCTATGATTCACCTCTGAGCAGTCACACGATCGGAGTGATGAGGAAAGACGAAACCGAACATGAATTGACGGTAATGATACTTTTGTGCATAATGACAATTCCCAGTATACCTCTCTGACCGCTTAACACATGTCAAAGTTGTGAGGATAGAATGGAACTTTAAAGGAATTGACGGATAAATGTAGCAACATGGAGTCTAAAATGTATGGTCTTCAAGAATTGACAACCTCTAGCCGAACTATTAAAAGGTTGAGGCACAGTGAATGTTTTGGAGAGAATGAGGAGCCTGTGGATTGCCGCATATATAAGAGTAAAAGGATGGGAAAGAAGGCTAGCTCCTCAAAGGATCGAGGTTGGAGGATGCATCCAAACAGGGAGGAGTAAAAGCATAGATTCGGGGAGGATGTGAATTTCGGCGTGGTTTTGGACTTGATAGTCGCTAATCGGGATGGTTATCTCGTGACCGATATGGAAGGAAAAGTCGCAATGATAAATGATGTTTTGAAAGCTACTTGTGCGTAAAAGAGAATGAAGTGGTGCAGCAACAACCATCGCCTATGTTGTCGCATCCATTGCTTCTAAAGAAGAAGCCACCGTTGGAACCACCTGTAAGGTAACTATAACAACTCACATTTCAGATATTCCCATTGCTATCACAACCATCAAGCACTACAATCAAAACCATCACATCACCACCAAAGTCAAAAGAAGTCAAAAGGAGGTTGCCATTCAATCGCTAAACCAAAAGAAATCTTTACCAATCCTCGAACCTATCGTTGCACCCATTCCTCGCTACAATTAAACCTTATGCACCTAAACCCTTAGGAAGTTTGAAGATTGGTGAGCCCGTGAAGTCGCTTGTTGGTCAACCAAATATTGGAAAGGGTAAAGGAATTGCGTAAACAGCTTTGACGCTTAATAGTATAGATGAGCAGTGAGGTTTATGTGTGGTCTAGTTCGATGAAAGATCTAGAACAAATGTGGAAGGCCATGGATTTCGAGATATGGAAAGCTTGGTCCAACTGGTCATTAGCAAAGTCTATGTGGACAATCTGTGGAAGAATATGTTTCAACCCAACTCAAGACAAATTGGGAAGACCGTGAAGTGGTACGATGGATGCTTTATCGACTTGTAGATTGCATGCTATTCTGATTTATTAAAGGAGAAGATATTCATGTTCATAGATAAAGATTATCCACCGACAAAGAATGTTGCAAGAAAGATGTTGAAGCTAAGCTAGATCCACAGGTACCAAGCCTACAAATCCAATGATTGACCAGCTTGTTTTTGAAGATTGCAAGATTGCTAATCTCAAGGTCCTGCGTGGCAAAAAAATAGTTCAAAGGTTAGGCTGGTGTTCGGATACATCCTCCGCTTGAAGAAAGTGTAATGTAAATAGAAACCGGATGTTTTTGAACGAAGATATCAAGTTTACGGAGGATTGTTGGGTTTTTATGGTTACGAGGATAGAGCGATCGCCAAGATATACCATCGCTTAGTATAAGATTGAAACCATCGCTACTATGTTTGAACAACTCGCTACTATTTTGTAGGTCGGTTTGAGTTGTAATATTCTAGAACTAGTGATGGTTGTTAGGATCATCTAGAATGTTGAGTTTGACAAATACTAGAGTTATTGATAACCGATGCTTATGTTTTAGTAGATTGTATTGATAAAAGATAAAAGAAAAAAACAACGTAAACATATAAGGATGCAACATTGGTCGATAATGTGTTGAAAAGAAAGCTTTAAATACGATCGTATCGCATAATATTTAAAATATCGTGATCATAAAAAAACAATACATAGTGAGATAAGACACCATTTTTAAGGGATATGTAATTAAAGTCATAAACTGAAAGTGGAAGTTTATACTGCCAGTCATGAAGACCAAGTAATAAACGGTTACAGATGCATGTACAATGTTGATTTTAAGTAAACAGTGCTGAGCAGGGTTACCAATGCTTGTATGCCGGTCACAAAAGTTTTATTGTAATTGTGTTAGCATGTATAGGATGGTGTAAAACTAAGCTGTAGCATAATCTGTAGTTATAAGTTCAAAGTTAAGGGATAAGGTCAACAACCTAGCATTTATTAGGATGTTAATGCTTTTAAATGCGGTTAGGTAGAGGCTTTCTTTTATAGTGAGATTTATAGTCACAGGCAGTCATAAACAGACGCACATTAACACTGGTTTTACACACACATATCAGCAAAACCCTAATAAAAATGACTAAAAAAAAGGTAGTGGGTTTTTGTTTCTGTAAATCTTATTTTTCTAATGCTAAGCTTGGTTTCACGCATCTTTAAAGACTTTGTTTATTTTGCAGATATCATAACAATCTCTTCTGATTCAAGCATAACACTGTCCTCAAGCACTTCAGATACAATGCAGCCATGTAATCCATGGGTTTATACTTCCCAAACGCGAAACCTCTTAAAGTGATTCAAGCTCTATATCCACTATTTGTCTACCTACACTCAAGTGACTATTCGATAGACCCGATGTGGTAGCTTCATGACACTGTTGAAAAGGGCAACGTTTATGAGTTTTGAGGAAAAAAGCCTTGATTAGTGATGCCGAAATTTGGAACCTCCGGGTAAAAGGATTCGTAATAGGACTTGCAAATAAACAAACATGGGCTAATATTAAAGAGAAGAAATTTGGCATAAATAATCCTCCACAACCGCAGGAGCGGCCGACAAAGGCAAAGGCAAAGGGGAAAAAAAATGGCTTACAAGTAACATCCGTTACCTTATCTATCGGTTTGTTGATGTACTAAAACAACCCTCGTGCAACCTTTTTATGTTGTAATAATGATGTAATTGGGCGCTTTTGGACTTTAGGCCACCCTCTAATTTGCAATATGCAATATGGGCATCTAAATGCCATATTTGGGCAATATGTCATGTACTATCGGGCAACCATAATTCTTAACCATTTCACTATAAATTCTAGACTTAACAAGATAAATCTAACATCTTAGTTACGCTTAGAAGCACTATCTCATGGTTGGCACGAAACTCAATTACAATCGCTAGTTTTTCATTCATATTTTTTAAACCCAACAAACATTCATAACAATTGCAACCATACATCTAATTATCCAACCTAAAACAAAAGATGAAAAATCGAAAACAAGAAAAACAACGAAAACCCCAAAAAAAAAAAAATGCACAATAATAAAAAACACACGAAAAACAAACCACCATCATCGTGAGCTGCTCCACCCACCCCATTTCAAACCAAGTTGTTAGAACCACAACTCTCTTCCTTGTTTTCCTTCATTTCCTTCCTGGCTTTGAGTTGTTGAAACAAAATTTCAAGCCGGCTAATCCTGTTTTCCAGATCATAATGGTCTTCAAACCCATGTTGTTGCTCCCCGGTTTTGGTGCACTACCACATTTGTCCGCTTCCACCCGATTTTGTCACGATCCACCACCGACTTTGAACCACCTCTCGCATCCCGTTGATCATCCTCCTCATCTCCATCCTCCTCATCATCTTCATCTTCGCCGTCCTCCTCCGGATCATTCATTCCATAAACCTCATCCCAAGAAAGTCTTTTGTATGGAGCCGCTCAAAATAATTTTCCTCGCCCTCAGATCTACCTCCTTATAGGACCCAAATTAAAATGGGTTCCTCCCCGAAGCATCAATAACCGCGTCAAACAACAATTAGTTGTTTAACAAAAACGCGTACTCTTTTGCATCATTTTCAAAGTAACCATTTGCAGCCATTGATGTGGTAATTTTTGTAAGGGAATACGTGTTATGTGTGTCCTGTTTTTTGGTATACAATCGATGCTATAAAGAGGTTGTAGATGTAAATGGACGGTTTTTTTTATTTTAATTTTTTGTAGTTTATTTTTTAGGTTAAGGGTTACCGAATTTATTGTAGGTAGATGGATGGTTTCCAAGACTTTGGGTGGGAAAACGGACTAAAGGCGCCAAAAAAAATTAAGACAGGAATAAAGCTTCATCCAAAAGCTTGCAAATACTTGATGAAAGAACTAGTTGCACGCATGATTTGTGGCAAAAATAAACTGAAAAAGTAAACATTATTATTGGATTGGTGATTATGGTTTGAATTGATAATAAACTGAACACGAGGGTAAACAATCGGGTTCATTAATTTTGAGTCGAGGGAATAATTGTTTGCCCGTTGCTCGATAATAAATAGTACCTCTTTTGTTGCGACTAGATATTCACTCGACTTGGAGCAACTTAAAGTTTAAAAAAAGTATAACAATTGTCGAATTACTACTTTTAAAAACAATTCTTGTTAGATTTTGTTAATGATGGAATAAGTAGTTTATAAGTGTTCGTGCCACAATTTTTGGATACAAAAAGGAACAACCGAGGCCTAATGGACTATTCGACACATGGCAACCGATGAATTGCTTTGGTATATCGTCACTCCACACTTTTAGATGTAATCTGGGCAACTAAATTTGTATTTGGGCTACCAAGTTAGTACTTTAGGCAACCTTTACATATTTAAAGAATATATTGTACAATGGGTCCTTAGCATTTATTGGTACTTTGGCCCACACTTTTAGATGTACTATGGGCAACAACTTTTAGTGTCATGTGGGAACTTAATTTGTACCTCAGGCCAACCTTCTAGACGCAATATGGGCAACTATAGGACATACTTGGTCAATATGTCTTGTACGTTGGGCAACCTTAAATCATATGCATATCATCTTAGGAGCATTTCCAATGCCATAACGCTCCTTCAACTCTTCCCAAAGTTCTTTGACAGTGTTACGTAGAGGTACAACCGATCTAAGGGCTACCTTGCGACACACTATTAGTGTTTTTATAGCTTTTCACCAAATATAACCACACCCTAGTTTCCATGTGCTTATTTACTTGACTCAACACACAAAAGCAGAAAAGTTTTATAAAAAAAAATAACATCATTAAAAAAAATGAACTTTGTTGTGAAGTGCAAGTTGTTTATGCGGTATGAAGATCTTGTGTGTGGTGTTTTACTCCCAGTTGACATTAATTTTTCGAGTCTTGTGCGGTACATCAAGAAAAAGTTCAAAGTTAATGATGTAAACGGGATAACTCTAACATACAACATCGCCTCAACCACAACGAACATACTTGACGATGATGACTTGGATTTTTTCAAAAGTATGGTTGATGGGTCGCAGTCAGAGGTGCAAACCATATGCATCAACCAAGTTAAAGAACCCGTTGTGGTAACCCAGTCTTCTTGTTCCCCACACTTACATGTGGATCTTAATGATACGTTGTTACCTGAGCAAGATGCGAATACATGGCAACGAAACAACTTAACTCATATACCGCCCACACCCCAACCACCACCTATTGATAGCAGACTTGAAAGTAAAGATAGAGGTGTTATGAAAGTGAATGATAGATTTGATGATAAGGCAAAGTGCGTATATGAGGTATCTTTGAAGTGCCTAAAAGAAGGGTATGAATTTTATGTTCATAAATTGTGCACTATTAGGTACGCAGTAAAATGCGTGCAGCCAAAATGTGATTGGCACATAAACTGTCATAGGATTCCAAACTGTATCCATTTTAGAATCACTGCAATTAATGACTGTCATACATGTTCCAAAATCCGCTCAATCCAAATCATCGAAATGTTACAAGAAAACCCTGTCTAAATTACTACGTCCGAAAATCACGGATGTTACACGCGTTTATAAGCCAAGGACATTATCCATGATCCGAATATGGAGTTGAATATAGATGTTTCATACACAAAAGCTTGGAGGGGAAACAATTGGCGGTGGAATCAACCTGTGGTATCCAAAGGCATCGTTTGCTGATTACCATACTACTGTCACAACCTAAAGCTCGCAAACGAGGGGACTGTTACACACATTGAGACAGACGATCAAAGACGTTTTAAGAACCTTTTTATATCTTTCGGTGTTGCGATAAGCTAATTGCCTTGAATGTTTTTAAATAAATCTTGTCTAATATATGATATGGTTTTCATACAAGTGTGTTGGTGAATAGGCATTGTTTTTAGTTTAGCATGCGGCTGTTTAGTAGTATATCTGCAACATCAACACAAAATGGAATATAAAAAACTATACATACATAAAACAAGAAAATAGTTACATACAACTAGTTTTTACTTGTCTTATAAAAGTTGAGCATCCTAGCAAAGTATCTAACAATTTATGTCGATAAGCACAAAACATTCGAATTGGATCTACTCATGGTGATACTATTGTTTGTTTCACAAAGACACTGTCAATAGAAACATAAAACAAATTATTTGTCATTAATTTACTTACCAATGCATTACAATAGTATACAAAGTTCACTTAAATACATGGTTTATGATGATTTTACCTTGATATACAATGTGTTTGTTATCCAAGATGTAATCGCATTTATATTTTACTGATTAAGAGTTTCCTATGCTATATGCGACCCTCGATCATAATCGACGGCACATCTTAAAGGGCCCTACGTAGGGACAAACACGGTAGCCGTGGGAATGGACGGAAACAATCAAATTATACCGATTGCCACCGTGTTTCTCAAGGTGAGAGTGGTGAATCATGGACATGGTTTTGACAAACCCGAAAGAATCCATAGGGAAGTTGCTAATTTGGCAATTATATCCGATGACATCATGCAATAGCCCTAGCATGTAAAATGTTTTTCCAAATGCCTTTCACGGGTATTGTTGTCGCCATTTGATGTTGAATACACGTATGCAAAGCGATAGCCTAAAGTGTTTATCTTGGAAGACGTGCAAAGCTTACACAACGGAGGAATTTGCACACCTAATGTGTGAGATTCTTGCAAGACGACCGATAGCTCACGTAAAACTAGTTGCAGCAGTATTGAAAAATGGTCGAGGCACATTGCCTCGCAAACAGTACAACTACGACCTCAAACAATGTGGAATCGATCAATGCTTTAACAAAGGATGTGCGCAAGATCCCAATAACGATGTTGATGGAATGGTTTAGAGGTCTTCTTCAAAAAGGTATTACGAACGGCGAGAAAAACATGCAGTGTAGAGCATATTTTGTTATTATTAGATAGTTTATTGAGCAATAATTAAGTAGTCGTATTCAGTAATGTGTTAATATGTGTAAATGCTAGATGCACCGGATGACGAACTTACAGACTGGGCGACCGCCAAAGTGAAAGACAGAATGGAAAAAAGTGCAAACTGGAAGGTTTTGGGAATACTAAAGGACAAAGTGTATGAAGTACACGACACAAAAAAATAGCATGTTGTTGATTTGGTAAACGGTGAATGCAGTTGTCGCAAATGGCAGCTTTCAGGCTTGCCTTGCGGACATGTTTGTGCTGTAGGTAGATTTGCAGGCGACCAGTGTTAAGAAATTGGCAAAAGCTTGGTTTTATAATACAACTATTAAAGCCACGTACCAAGACATCATCTACCCATTAAAAGATATGACGTGGGACAATGAAGTGAACTTAGAGGTTGTGTTGCCCCACATCGGTAAGCGTAATTCAGCAGCCTAAAAATAAAGACCGAATACCATCTCAAGGTGAGGCGCCTAAGAGCAACTATTGTGGAAGGTGTGGCACAAAAGGCCACAACCGCCTAACATGTAGAGTACCTTTGGTGAAAAGAAAAGTAAGTATTTGTTCGACTTTACAAAAACTTTAAGGTTATGTTGTTAATCGGCAACTAACTCAGATTAGCACACTTGTACGAGACCGGTTGGCTACAAATGAAAGGCTAAGCCGGTACAACAGTGCAAAAAAAGGCTCGTAAGATGGGTGAATCATCTCGGTTAACTAGCAATGACCAAAGCGAGGCAAACGGAGACCCTAATCATGGGGTGATTAATGCGGCGAATCACATCAACTCAAGTCAAACCATCGAACAACCAAGCTCGTCCGCTCCACACATCGCCTTCTATCCGATTTCCCTACTCCAAACAGCTTTTTAAAGTAAGCGGGAACATGGTTTTTAATAATGCATTCACTGCCTAAGTCCTACTATAGTGTGTTTTGTGTAAGGTAAACGTTTGTGTGTATTTGGCTTTGTAATAACGGATGGATCTTAAACTATTACTTATTTGTGTCATGCGGTTGCTAGCTAATAGGGGTCGTGCATCTGTGTGGTATGAACATGTTCATTGAATATAAAAACACAGTCTATAAACGTACCAAAACCATCATTCAGGCATCCAGGACCTCCATCATAATCGCTTTCCCGTTCTGTATGGCCCGCCTGTAAGTGGTTATAGAAACCCTTTTCCCACTTCTTGACACACCCTCTTGCTCAACAACTGGTTCTTTTCCCTTGGCAGTCCCATGACCTGGCTTACTTTCATGTACATCCTCATAAAAGAGTATCTCTTTTCCCTTCTCGGCAGCATTTCCAGCTCGGAGTTCCACACCTTCCTCTTGCAACCATTTTTCAGTTCGTTGTGCACTACCCCTTTTTCTCTGATCTCGAACCCTGTATCAGTTTTCCTTATAGACACACGGGTTGTTAGCTTCCTTCTTTTGAACGGTGTTGCACTACCGCATCGCATGCCAGCGTCCTCTTCTTGCCAAACCATGTTTTTTAAATAAAATTGTGACAAAGGCTATTGCTTGTGCAGAACGTAGAGGTCCATTGATCCAGTCTCATCCGCAATGTCATACATTCGCCGAACGTCATTGTCTGTGTGCAACAAAGTTAAACCATCTTCGAGTGACTTGTTTGGTGCACCATAAAATAAAGCCCATTTTCCCCCCCAATATCAGTGAAAACATGATCAAGCACCCTTGTAAATGCACCCCTGCTGGAGCTAAAACACCAGACATCAGCAAGGCGACCACCTACATAGCGGAGTGGCTGAAATTGAAACTTCCCGTTGTGGTGAACTTTAAATATGAGTTCTTTGGTTTCCGTCATGTCCTATAAAACATAAATACTAATAACAATTAGAAGCAACAACTAGACTTAAAAGGGGTATACCGACCATACCTATAAAACATAAACCCTAATAACAAATTCAATAACTTTGAATTAAATAATAATTTAATAATAGAATATAAAATATAAAGTCTTATTTATATTCATATATAAATATATCAACCAATATGAACGAATAAGGTAACAAAGTACATCTTGGATAGTACAACAAACCCGGACTTTTCCTAAAATAAGATGAAAAGGACACCGATTATTTTTGTAATCTTCAATGAAAGTGACCTAGGGTATAAAGCGAGGAATGTTGGGATGTTGATGGTCGGGACCATAAGGATACGTGATGTGTGGGTAAAAAAGTTTAAGTGTTTGTCATGCTAGGTCCCTCTACTTTTTACAACAAAGATAAGCTGTATATATGTCTTTATAAAGTTTTGTTTGGGCAAAAACGATATAGTTATAAAAGCCTAAAAGGTACTTTTGCAACTTTTATAAACTCCCACCACCTAATTTGTCGGTCAACATTTTCCTACATTTCCACAAACTTGTTAATTAAAACACATTTATCATGAGTTCCAGAACTTCAGCTACAACCCGACTAATTGGTGGCAAAGTTGAATACTTTTGCAGATGCAGTCTTCGTCTACCAGTCAAGACGTCAACAACAAGGGCAAACCCTGGGAAGCGTTTCATAAAATGCTCTATTTGTGATGTATATCAGTTTTTGGATGATGATCTGCCTAGTGAATACTATAAAGATCTGGTGTATGGGTTCTTTGAAAAGGAGAAAAGATCGAAGAAGTCGGTGGATATTGAACACTTGGTTGATACTCTTGCTTTGGACAAGTCAATCTTGGACAAAGAGTTGACTGATGCAAAGTCAAAGTTGAAGTTGTATGATAGGTTGTTTTTCATTATGTTAGGATCTTTGTCGGTTACTTGTGTTGGACTTGGTATGTTAATAGGCAAGTAATGTAATGGAATAGATATAAACGTTTAATTATATATGTAATTTACTTTTGGAGAAGTTGCAAGTTTTTATGTTCAGTGTTAAATTGTAAAGCCCACCGGAACAACAAAATATATACGGTACAAATTACCTTTACATAATGTAAGCAACAACATAGATCACATAAAATGGATACCCCTAGAGTAACAAATTCATGTTTAGATCTTTTGAATACATAATCAAGATTATACAGTGTTGCATTTCATAAAGTAGAAACAATCTTAAACTAGTTTCTCGAATTTTGTTATTTGTTATAGTTTTTTCTGTAAGTATACAAAGGGTTTAATTGAATATGATAACGACCGCTGCGAATAGCACAAATTCATGATAATGTTGTAACTTCTTTGCTCTCGTTGGTTCTTCTTTGCTTGTTTATAAAGGTAGTCATGGTGATGCAATATAATGCAAAACATATGACACGTATATTAGGCCGTGAGAATGAATACTTAAAACTGCTATTGCACGTTAGTACTTGCTAGTGTTGAAGACCAAGTAACATAAACATGTTGTTAGTAAATAGTGGGTAAATGCACACACTTGATAAACAATATGAAAAAATGTATAATCAAGTCAGAAAAGCATCAAATACATTTTTGGGTGCCTTTCTTTAAAGTCAAAGTGGGTAAACACAAACAAGTCCGGATAGAGCACTATACCGGGAAGAGATAGTTACAATGCACGTGGCCAATGCATAGACGTTGCCTTACAAAAAGCCTAGACTAGACTATCTTTTTGACTTTAAAGTAATGTTAACACAAGTGCTGAATCGTTAACAACACCATTATCATGTTGCATAACAATACCTACACTCCAACCTTCCGTTCCTTAAATACCAAGTTGGTTTTAATCCCGAACATCCTCGACGCCGATCTCTTGTTAGAGCCTTCAAATGCCTCAACATCTTGATCTTCCGTAAACCCGTTCTTGGTGTTTCAAAGCATAGCCTCCTTGCATACGGTTTCCTCGAAACCTTATGTCCATACCTGGGCTTGACACAACTCCCTACTTGACGTGGAACGGAAGAAGATCCTGCATCCAACAAAACCTGATTTGGAAGAGAATTTGTCGGTACATTCGTTAAAGTGGCATCATCGTATTCGATAACCCGTTGCACCCGTTTATATGGTGGGAAGTAGACCACCCAACATCCATTGCTACACAACCCACAAATCCCCCATAGTACCATTCATCGTCACTGAACTCAATGGCATCATCAACACTTTCGCTATGCAAAAAATCCATGAAAAGATTCTTTCCTTGGAATTCAATTCCTTTACGTCTAGGTTGGGAAGGAGGGGTTCTTAGGGGAGGTGAACGCCCTTCTTCCTCCTCCCATGCAAGAATATCAGAGTAAGACTTAGATGTAGCAAGTTGCACAAGTTTATCATGTATCGCAAGCTTTGCATGCGTTTCCTTATCAAGAAGATTAAAAGTTAGGTTAGGATAATAGAAACATGCTAAGTTAGCGGTTTATGTGTGCAATGTACAAGCCGATTAATCCATATTCCTCGGCAAGTTCATACATCCTTTTAACATCATTATCACATTCAACAATTGTCAAACCAGTTGAAAGAACAAATCTTGGCGTGCAAAAATATAAAGCCCGTATCTCACACTCAAGCTTGTAGGCCAACAAGTCAAGCATTTGATTAAAGTTCATCCTTGTGGAGTTACTAAACCTTAGCGAAAGGGTTCGGCCAAACTCATAACTTAAATTGGGCAACCGAATGAAGGTACCATCGTAGTGAATCTCAAAAACAGGATACGCACTCTGGCGTCCTGTAATAAAGGTATATAAATGTACATAAATAAGAATAGCAAGTATGGTAAAAAATATAGTCAAGGCAAGTGAGAACCACGCGGTAACATATAAACATTTTTAGGAAGGGTGATGGTATTCATACCTTAGTTTGAGATCAAATAAGGCAACCGAAGGCTTAGAAGCATTTTTTGATGAAAGAGATTGTTTGGAGATAGGCATCCTGACTAGTGTACAAATGTGATCTTGATGAACATTTGCTATATATTAGCAAAGGTAGTATTATTTTACTATTAACAATGTACTTATATATTATATGAGACTTATGATCCATTGATTTTGATACGGAAATAGTAATGGGGTAAATGTTATTTTATTTTGTTAAACGTTTTTATGTCTAGCGTGTTTGTGTAATAATGTGGGTGTTAATGTGTGAATGAATATGTCAATGGATGAGGCATGGTATATGTTTGATTGTAAAATGTATTTGATACAATATCGTATATTGAAAACCGATAGTGCATGATAAAACAACGAAAGTGTTGTTGGAGATAAGTTAAAAACTGTTGACACAAAGGATAAAATCTAACTCTATAAAAAAACCGAATCATCTTCTCGCGATAAGCTAGCGCGACGTCAGCAGGATCATCAACTTGCAACCATTGACAATGTGCCAATCGACATAAAAATATACAAACCCACACACCACAATCACCAAAAATACACCCTTCACTACATGTAATCTTATAGTCGTTCGGACGTATTCCAGTCTTATCAAAAAAACGTTTGCTTACTCTAGAACAACTGGTAGTTTGGCCTGTACAATAACTGAGATTGTTAAAATACATACAGGGGTGATCTTGTTGGAGGGTTGTCAAAAATGTTAATATTGTATACTCGAAATAAGTAAGTTATACATAAACTACAGTTGTTTGTTCAAGAAGGATTAAAAATAATACGTAGTATATATAGTGTTGTTAACTGAAGATTTGTCCAAAAGTATTATATGTTTGTTATGCGTGATACGTATAAATTCGACCATTTGACAATTGCTTCGCAATTAATTTTTATAATACATTTCATTTCATTACATTAAGCGATAAAAAAAGAGAGTAACGAAGCAACAACATTGATGATGAGTCCAAAACAAAAAAGATGACAATGACAGAACTTGAGAGAGAGCACATAACAAGCTAGGAGTATAGGTTTAATATTTTTTGCGCATCATGGCCAGAAAGGAGCTTTTCTTGAGAACTTGCAGCTGCGTCTCAGTGATGAGCCTCATCAGCGTCCTGTTTTTTTTCTAGCTCCTCATCCCGGATTTCACACAAGATTTCCATACAAGCACCGCAGCAACAGTGGACCCAACCAAACACTCCAACTGCTTGATCTGCTCACCCCGCACATGGCATGGACCAGTTAGCTCCATCACCGTTGCATGCATGTCACTAATGAACTTTAAGTCACGTCCATTGTCACGCACAAAGACAGTGTTAGCCATGTCGTAAATATAGTTATCCATTTCATTGTAGTAAATCTTGTTGTGGGTAGTGTGTCACTTCACAAAAGTAGTTTGAAAATAAATTAGATGGTGTCCGTTTATATAAGCAAAATGGGGTGTGTGGGGTGACATGGATTTTATTTTCAATTAAAGTCAATATAAGTAAATGTGGATAGTCAATCGGTCAATAGTTGCGTCTTGTCAAGTAATTAGAAATGCACATTAAGCCAAATGCAATTAATGAAGCTTCAGAGTACTCATACGCTTCTCGCCCAAAGATAACAATTTTTGGGCAACTAAACCATTTGGGGGCAACTAAACTAGTTAGCATGTTGTTTACTTGCAATTCAAACAAATGTTTTAGTCAGGTATGCCACGTGGTCCATAACATTATGATGTGTATGGCTTAGGAAAAATATTATTTACCCTTGTTGTTAACATACAAATGGTATTATTAGGTGTACATTTACTTTATATTTTTCTGTAACAATATACAATTATAATATAACTAACAATTTATGTCATGAACTCCGAGTATGTGTGCAGTTGCTTGTGGTTTCTTGATGTGCATGGATATTTTGAAATAACCCAAATCGGGATGCACAAAAGTAGGACAAACTTTAATAATGAGGAAAAGACGTCTTGAAATGATGGTGTTGCCAAAGTCATGTACTTGAACTGTTTATGTCCATTAATTATAAAGTTTACGTATTCCCATAAAAGGTGGAATTAAACATGTGTCTAACAAGTTACTAGAACGAAGATGAGTTTGAAAAGATGACCTTGGATAATCTCTACAACAACTTGAATGTCTATGACTCTGAAAACAACATTGCATGTTCATCAACATCTACACAGAACATTGCTTTAGTGTAAGTTTGTAATCCTTCAAATCTATGCATCATCACATTCTGTTAACAACGACTTTGCAGCCGTAGCCTTGGTCAAAGGATGGGAGTGTCAGTGATGTTGCCACTGCTGGTTTGCGCTATCCACTGCCAGTAATGGTAAATACACTGCTAGTGCAGTTGTGCTGAATATGGAAACAACAGGGGCTTTTGTGAAACATTTTGCTTGTACCGTACTTATTCCCCAATTCACTGCCGATCAATTAATTGATCTTTTAAACACTCCCAATTGGCGCTGAACACAAACCCTAACCGCTCCCAACTATAATTTTCACAAATCCCACATCACATTCACTTTCAACATACAATGGCAACTGAATATTCCACAACCCACAACTTAGTCGCATACCTAGTCAAGAATGACCATTCTGAAGGTTTTCATGAGATGATTGATTTCATCAAACATAGTCCCATACACTATGCATTAACTGTAGAACCCATCATTGTTAAAGCTTATATACGGCAGTTTTGGAGGACTGGTGAAATTCAAGAAAGAGGTGGAAAAGAGGTTATTAGGGCGGTTGTTGATGAAACGGAGATTCTGATCACAGAGGAGGTGATTAGAGGTGTTTTGAAGCTTCGGGATGCTGAAGGAGTTGTTAATCATCGATCTTGAAATATTTGAAGGTTTAGAAAGAATGGGTTATGAGAGAAAGGGGATCGTATAAAGTTTCACAAAGGTATGTTTTCTCCGCAATGGAAGTTTTTAATCCATACCTTGCTCAAGTGTGTAAGTAATAAAACAACTGGATTTGATGAGTTTCCCTCAAAGATTGCAACTGCTGTCATCTGTTTATCTCAAGAAAGGGTTTTTAACTGGTCTCGAATGATTTTTGAGGGTTTTCATAAGAACATTAAAGAACATGGCAAATACTACCTCTATCCTAGGTTTGTTCAATTGATAGCAGAAAGTCAAATAACATAACCCATTCCCCATAAGAGAAAGTATGACGTTTTACATATGCTTCCTAAGGTGTTTGCCCATATGAGGAAAAAGAGTCAAAATTTTACAGGAACCATAACACCTTTGTTTCCTCACATGCTAAATCTGCCACAACTTATAGAGGAGGAAAATCCACAACCCAATCTATCCACTGATGAACCCCCTGCTACCAATCCCAAACCCACTGCCGAACCCTTACCTTCAACATCTGAACCCCAACGTATTTTAGTTACTAGAAGGAGGAAGAAGGGCACTCAGCTACCTGAGGCTGGTGGTAGTGGTGAAGGACATGAGGGTGTAACAGGTGTGGGAGGTGACATCAGTGGAAGGGGTTTCACTACTGTTTCAGGCGTAGACGCTGACCAGGTAAGTGAAAACCTAAGTAAGACCCAACCACTGGCGACTCCTAATGTGGAGAGTTCGCTCGAGCTCAACACAGGTGGAGGAATCCCCAGCCAACTGGCTAACTTGGGGTCCATGGATACGGAGGCTCGGTCGGATGCCATGGTACTCACATCCTATGATTCACCTATCGGAGCAGGTCACACAGATCGGAGTGATGAGGATAGACGTGGCCCGAACATGAATTGACGGTAATGATACTTTTGTGCATAATGACAATTCCCAGTGTACACCTCTCGGACCAGTTAACACATGTCGAAGGTGTGAGGATAGAATGGAACTTTTAAAGGAATTGACGGATAAATGTAGCAACATGGAGTCTAAAATGTCTGGTTTTCAGGAATTGACAACCTCTCAAGCTGGAACTATTAAAAAGTTGAAGCACATGCTGAATGTTTTGGAGAGAATGAGGAGACCAGGGATTGCTGCATATAGAAGAGTCAAAAGGATGGGAAAGAAGGCTAGCGCCTCAAAGGATCAGAGTTTGGAGGATGCATCCAAACAGGGGAGGAGTAAAAGCATAGATTCAGGGGAGGATGTGAATTTCGATGTGGTTTTGGAGTTGGATAGTCGTGCTAATCCGGATGGTTATCTGGTGACTGACATGGAAGGAAAAGTTGCAGCGATAAATGATGCTTTGAAAGCTACTAGTGCAGAAAAAGAGAAGGAAGTGGTGCAGGCAACAACCACTGCCTATGTTGCTGCATCCACTGCTTCTAAAGAAGAAGCCACTGATGGAACCACCTCTAAGGTAATTATAACAACTGTTACTTCAGATATTCCCATTGCTATCACAACCACTGCTACTACAATAACAACCACTGTTACATCACCAACAAAGTCAAAAGAAGCTGAAAAGGAGGTTGCCATTCAACTGCTAAACCTAAAGCAATCTTTACCAATCCCCGAACCTATCGTTGCACCCATTCCCACTACAATTAAACCTTCTGCACCTAAACCCTTGGGAAGTTTGAAGATTGGTGAGCCTGTGAAGTCAGTTGTTGGTCAACCAGATATTGGAAAGGGTAAAGGAATTGCAGAAACAGTTTTGAAGTTTAAAAGTAGACATGAGCAGGAGGCTTATGATGAAGAAGCAGTTGTAAGAGTACATCTGGAACTAAATGCTGATGTAATTGCTAGGGAAAAGAAAAACCAAGAAGATGAGAAAGCTTCTCAGAAACTGATTGAAACATTGAAAAATGAAGAACAAGTGTTCCAAGCTTCTGAGAGTGTGAGACAGATGAGACAAGAAAGAGAATTTAGAGATTACCAAGCAACGAAGAATAAAACTCCAACCAAGAAAGAAATGAGGAATTATATGATGAAATATATCAAGCATTCGGGGATACATGTTTCTGAAAATTTGAGGAAATGCGCCTATGAGAGGGTTGAGGAGATTTTTAATTATTGCAAAAGGTGCAATGATAATTTTGGTGATATGAATTCTGAGAGAGAATATGAGTTGTGGGGGAACAACAAACAAAAAAGAAAAGGACCTAATCAGGAGGAGTCGAGTTCCAAGAAACAGAAGATGGATGATGATATGGAGAAGGAAGACAGAGTGAAACAGTATCTTATGGTGTGTGATCAACCTGAAGAGCCTATTAATCCTACACCATTAAGATCTGTACATCCAATTCTAGATTGGCAAATTGTTACAGCAAATGACAGAGAAGTCATTGAAATCACAAGAGCAGATGGATGTAAACAAAAACACTTTAATTTTGGGTGTATGTTGTGGTCTAGTTCGATGAAAGATCTAGAAGAGCTGTGGAAGGTCATGGATTTCAGATATGGAAAGCTTGGTCCAACTGGGTCATTAGCAAGGTTTATGTGGACAGCTGTGAAGAATATGTTTCAACCCAATCCTGAAGACAAATTTTGGGAAGACTGTGAAGTGGTACGATGGATGCTTTATCAGACTTGTAGATTGCATGCTATTCAGACGACAAAGGAGAAGATATTCATGTTCATAGATAAAGATTATCCACTGACAAAGAATGTTGCAAGAAAGATGTTGGAAGCTAAGCTAGATCCACAGGGTACCAAGCCTACAAATCCAATGATTGACCAATTGTTTTTGAAGATTGCGAAGATTGCTAATCTCCAAGGTCCTGTGGCAAAAAACAAAAAAATATTTCAAAGGTAAGCTGGGTGTTTGGATACATCCTCTAGTTGAAGAAAGTGTAATGTAAATAGAAACTGGATGTTTTTTGAACGAAGATATCAAGTTTACGGGAGGATTGTTGGGTTTTTGGGTATGGTTATGAGGATAGAGTGACTGCTCAAGACATACCACTGCTAGTATAAGATTGGAACTACTGCTACTATGTTTGAACAACTGCTACTATTGTGTAGGTCGGTTTGAGTTGTAATATTCTAGAACTAGTGATGGTTGTTAGGATCATCTAGAATACTGCTGGAGTTTGACAAATACTACAGTTATTGATAACTGATGCTTATGTTTTAGTAGATTGTATTGATAAAAGATAAAAGAAAAAAAACGAGAAACATATAAGGATGCAACATTGGCTGATAATGTGTTGAAAAACAACAGTTTAAATACGATCGTGTGCAATATTTAAAATACTGCGTATCATAAAATAGTGAGATAAGACACCATTTTTTAAGGGATATGTAATTAAAGTCATAAACTGAAAGTGGAAGTTGATACTGCCAGTCATGAAGAGCAAGTAGTAAACGGTTACAGATGCATGTACAATGATGATTTTAAGTAAATAAGTCTTGAGCGGGTTACAAATGCTTGTATGCGGTCACAAAAGTTTTATTGTAATTGTGTTAGGATGTATAGGATGGTGCAAAACTAAGTCAGTAGCATAATCAGTAGTTATAAGTTCAAAGTTAAGGGATAAGGTCAACAACCTAGCATTTATTAGGATGTTAATGCTTTTAAATGCGGTTAGGTAGAGGCTTTCTTTTATAGTGAGATTTATAGTCACAGCGGTCATAAATGCACGCACATTAACACCGGTTTTACACACACATATCAAGAAACCCTAAAAAATGACTAAAAAAAGGTAGTGGGTTTTTGTTTACGTAAATCTTATTTTTCTAATGCTAAGCTTGGTTTCACGATCTTTAAAGACTTTGTTTATTTTGCGATATCATAACAATCTCTTCTGATTCAAGCATAACACCGCCTCAAGCGATTCAGATACAATGCACCATGTAATCCATGGGCTTATACTTCCCAAACGTCAAACCTCGAAAGTGATTCAAGCTCTATATCCACTATTTGTCTACCTCACACTCAAGTGACTATTCTGACAGACCCGATGTGGTAGCTTACCATGACAGTCTGTTGAAAAGGGCAACGTTTATGAGTTTTGAGGAAAAAAGTCCTTCAGTTAGTGATGCCGAAAGTCGGAACCTCCCGGGTAAAAGGATTCAGGTAATAGGACTTGCAAATAAACAAACATGGGTTGATATTAAAGAGAAGAAATTTGGCATAAATAATCCCTCCACAGTCGCAGGAGCGGCTGACAAAGGCAAAGGCAAAGGGAAAAGAAAAATGGCTTACAAGTAACATCCGTTACCTTATCTCTTGGTTTGTTGATGTACTAAAACAATGGAATGTTTCTTATCTGTTTAATCTATAATATGTGCACCAAATCTGCTGTGACTATTTGTGCGAGATCTTTTAGTATTTATGCATATGTCTTGAGTTAAATAGGTGGAAATGGAAAATTTACTTTTCGTGTATGTATACTTTTTACCTATAAACAAGTAATAAATAACCACAAAGTTTAACAGCTTACCTTTGAAAAAGGTTCGTGTTTGGATGTTTAACCCACCAAACATGACATTTTAACAGACATTTTTTTATAACAATAAACAAAATTAAGGCAAAGAAACATAAACTTACATATCCAAGCCGCAGCACTGTCATTAGTTAAAAATGCATGACGATCAAAATGTAAAGCATGCCCTTGATTGTAAAAATGAAGGGCCTATCATAATGAGCATCGTCACTGTATCAATGATCCGTGTTTCATTTCAACAAACAAGAGATCAATCACTCTTGAAAATGTATTCAGTAAACAAGATGCGGCGTTTGGGCCTAACTTTTGCTCTATCAACGGAAAGTGGTTCAGTATAGTCGTAGTGATTAACTTAGATTCATAGTACTAAAAACGGTCAACAAAAACGAAAAATTAATTCACACCATAGAAGGAATCTATACCAACGTATTATAGACTATATAATTACGAATCAGACAGACATAAAAAAGAGCAATGGATTGTAGAATGGAATTAAAACGTGTGTAACATAGGCAATAATCGAATAACAACAACGATTCATTATAACATGGATCGAATAACAACAACGATTCATTATAACATGGAACGAATAACAATAATCGAATTAAAACGTACCATACTTTGCCACATTATTGGAACAAAAAGATTGAGCAATTGAAGGTGGTTTTCTTGTTGTACAAAAATGTAACGAACGGAAATAATCGGTTGCTATGAACAATGTACTTGTTAGGAGCAAGAGAGGTGCCGACGCAGCAGACTGTTTGATTTGTGAAAAAATTAACTAGGAATGCTTTTATGCGAGAAGCAAAAAACATCGAGAGTGAAGAAGACGAATGATGAAGACGAGTGAGTATTGGATTTTGAATATAAATTCACTGTACTTTCACTATTCAAATGTGTACTTTTTATGTAACGTAAAATGACGATAAAACCCTTTTAAAAATATACGGTTGCCCAGCGAACGTTAGTTGCCCAAAAAACAATACCTTACACATACGGGACACTTGTCGCAATGTGGTTGAGTTGCCCAATGACTACGGTTGCCCTCGGTCTATTTTCAAATTTAAAATAAAAGTGGTCCATAAATGATATGCATCGTACACTTGCCGGGTCTATTTGTGTCATTTTCCTAAGTTTACCGCAGAAAGCAAAGTAACGAATGCACAAATTACATCTGCAAAACAAAGAAATCACCTTCATTTAGTTGGTGTTTGATTACTGGAAGCCGACCAGCGTCATCCTAACAATCTCTTGCAATTAGCTACAAAAAAAGCATCGAAGCATTAGTAGTTGTCTCGGCATATGTTTATATGTAATAACATATGAGCAATCATCGTTTCCTCCATATAGATTAATAATAAACATCAGCACCATAAAAGTATAAACGCCATTATCTTATTCTTACATATAGTTATCTTCCATTCCTTAACCATTAATCTTTATTCACGCTTATCTTTGATTTCTGAAAAAAAAAAAAAAAAAAAAAAACGTAATTAGTAAAAACAAACACAAATTAAAAATTAATTAAAAAGGGGATTTTATTACCTAATAAGAATAAAATAATTATCAGTAAAATCAATGAACTTTATGATACCTTCAACAATTCATCAAACATGTTATGGGAATCAGACATCTAAATCAACTCTAGGCCAGCACAAAACATAAAAATTAGATCAACCCTTTTGATGTAAAATTGAGAGTGTGTTTCAACTCATAACCTATGATTCATACCTGCGTTGACAGAGAGAGAGAGGCAGAGAAAGGCGGTGAACTTGATAACTAATGAACCGAAGATAGCAGAACTCGGTGTAAGGTTCTAGTTGATACGCTTCAGTAGACAAAAAAAATCAGTTTTTTAAAGGATTGAAAGGTTAATAATATTTTATTAAAGGGTACACAAATAATATTTGTTTATGGTGTTGGGCATTGTGCCTTCGCCAAATGTATTTGGTTAAAAACACATTATGTTATGCAGGATATGGTTTAGCCTCAACTGTTTCGGTCATGCAAAATATGTAGCAAACAAAATATAGACTTTTTCTAAAGCAAAAGAGTTAGTCGGAAACAGTTATATGGGAATCTGAGTTTTAGAAGAAACTATTATATGCGACACGTAAGCTGGTATATATGGAGACTCTGGATATGTAACGGTATGCAGCATATAGAGTAGACTAAAGTAATATCAGTAGGCAAAGTATGCGTGCAGGAAAAAGACGTACTGGAAAGAAAAAAAGAAAAAAAATCAAGTGATTGCAAGTTTTGTAGCAAAAAACGAAGAGTTCAAAAAAAAATCCTTTGTAAAACGGCATTTGGGAACAAAAAGTTTATAAGAAGTGGTGGGTATTGTCAATCCTTATCAAGAAATCTCTGTAAATAATGTTTTTTTCCCAACTCTGAAGCCATCACTATAAGTACTCGAACTGTTTTTTTAGTCTCATTACTTACATTAATGTCCTTTGAAACAACAGAATCATATCCGTTTTCAGGAGTTAGTCCCAAAAAATAGAGGATTGGAGCCAACGACGCTGGTTTTAAAAGCGCTGAAGCGCCCGTTCGCTAAGGGTCAAAACCGGGCGAGCGATGAGATGAAAGCCGCCTTTCAGAGGCGAGGCGCATACTTACAAAACGATTATAACTTTGTTAGAAAGCATAATTCATATATAAAAACACATAAAGAAGACATTTAACAACAATAACACCGATTCATTCCCCATTCATTCTTAAAGTTTGCGATTTCATATCGCTAAAATGCTAGATATTACGAAACACAGATCATAAGCTTATCAGATTCCTACTAGAGAATAACAGAAGGACCACAAAGGCATGCATGTGAACAAAAACTATGCAATGCATAAGAATGAATGGGGATTTATGCAAATCAGAAAAAAGCATACATTCCCCGTTCATTCTCAAAGTTTGGGGTTCCCTATCTCTAATTATTTTTCTTCAAGGCTTTCTTAAAGCCCAATTCCCAACTAGAAGAGACTAACATGAGTCCATTTAAACCCTTTTAGTTTAAATGTCCTTTAGACCTATAAACACATGAGGCGTTAAAAGCGCTCTTCAGCGCCAAAAGCACCGCCTTTATCGCCTTTTGTAATGGTTGCGCATCAAGGGTCCCGATGCGATGACCTTCATCGCTTGGCTCGCCTCACGCCTTAGGCGCAAAAGGCGCTTTTTAAACACAAAGAACGACGAAAGGCTCCATAGGCAATGTGCGGATATTTCAGTCGAAACCACGAAGCGAGCACTGTGAAAAAAAAAACAGATCAACAATTATGTAAAACAATATATACCTATTATGCGTCAAAAGTGAGCCCAAATTCAGGATATAATAGCATGGTCGATTTGGTATATTGTATGGGTCTTAGAGACGCAATTTGTACACGACATACTTTATACGTACCAAAATTTAAGTTTGCACACTTTCAACTCTTTTTTTTTTGTTTATTATTAGCGGATGAGGTTAAGGCTAAAAATCAGTACATTGTCGAAGTATAACTTACTTCCACCATATGAACCTCCAACAACTATGACGGGGGAATTTTCTGCAGATATATTCCTCTTAACTTCGATGGTTATTTGAGCGTAATCTGCTAAAGCTTGTTCTGAAGTAAAGTATCCAAGAGTGTTAGCGCTTTTATACGATTCATCTTTTGTTCCAAATGGCATTGAAGTCCCATAGTATCGATGGTGCAAATGTAAAGAAATACTGTAAATGTATAAGGATCAACCGCTAAAAATAGTAAGTTAACCAAGGTTGCAAAGACGCTAGGCGCTAGTCGGTGGTCGCCACCGCCTAGCGCTTAAAGCCGCCTAAGCGGATTGAACTTTTCTATATAAAAAATCTAAAAATTATATGTATTTGGCATAAAATATGCATAATTTATATAATTTAATGATTTTATTAATGATTCTATTATTTTTAATTATATATTTTTTGTAAATGTTGCAAAATTTACATTATATATGATTTAATTAAGTTTTGGTCTTTTTATTAAAGCCCACATAGTTATTTGTTTGGGCTTATATAAGTTTTTAATGGCCTATATAGCCTTATATTATATTATTAGGGTTGCATTAGATATGCATGATATCTGCACAGCCACCTTCTCTTCTATCTTCACCTTCTTGACTTCTTCTCTCTTTTCAAGAAACAACCTCACCTCTGGATATGAAAATTAACACAAAATCAATAAAATTCATACCCCAAAATGCGTTCCAATCGATTGCTCGTTTAAAGTTACAAGTCGTGGAGTGGTAACTTATGTGAAAGCGCCAATATGATGAAAAACCCAGATCCGAAGTTAGAATGACGTTGACCGGCGTTGACCGGCGTTGATCGTCGTTGACCGACACCGCCGCCTCTGTTGATTGGCCGATTGACCCGCCTAGGCGGTTTGTTGACCGCCTTTTGACCAAAACGCTTAATTCGACCGATTTGCTCCAATCGGGCGGTGCAGTCGATTAGCGCTGGCGGCCGCTGAGCCGCTTTTTACAACACTGAAGTTAACACCAAAACTTACCTCAATATAGATCAAAAGACCATTGAAACGTGAAGCAATCACATGCTCGAATCCAAGATACTTTATATCGCTCATGTTGTTGGTCTCCTCCCCAGCATAAACGAAGATCGGCGAGTTGTTAGTGGACCCACCCCATTATTTAGGGTAAATGACATACCGTTGTTGAAAAGTCGTGTAGTTTTCAGGATTAAAGTTGAAGTGATGTAATGTTTGTGTGTAGAGAGTGCTACGTATAGCTGCCCGTGAACGAAAATCGGCTGTGGCAGATATACTCCAATCTTATTGAGAGATTGGCCAGCATGAGATACTATTAGGCACACAACCATGTTCACTCATTCTCTCAAACATAGTGAGCGCATCCTGACAACACACGACTGCCATGCGGCTATACTTGAACTACACGCGAGTAATACTCTTCGGTTCACCCCCAATATATCTGCTGAACTACACGCGAGTAATACTCTTCGGTTCCTCATTGTCTCCGTTGGCCTGTCAAAAAGAAAACAAATAAGTTATAACTTTTCTGAGTTCTAAAAGGAATTCTTTAACCTCAAAAGGCAAAACTAATCTTAAAAACCATAAATCCCACCACTCAGCTCCCTTAGTCGTATTACAAATAAAATTTATCATGTTACTGTAAAAGGATTATTAAAACCATACCATTAAAAAAAAAAGTAGAATCCTTGTTTTTGTGTCATCCGTGCTAAGTTCATTTCATGTCAACAATTGGCAGCGTTAGCTAAAGAGGTCATCCACCCCTAACAAACGAATTTTACTCTAATTAGCTATCTATTACCACTCGCAATTCAATCTAAAAAAAAATTAATGTCCATAGTTCTTATTTCGCTCTCCCTACCACGTTCACTGTAACGAATATAAACCCCCTTAATAGCCAAAAATCCGCACTTTGTTCAATACCGGCAATAAATACAGTCACGAAAAACCTTAAAAACAATCCTCCTAAAACCCTGCAATTTCAACAAACACCATATATCCAATTTCAACACCCATATATCCAACTACAATAATCCTCATAAAAGTAAACATACTTAAACCACAATCAAACTCCAATTTCAATTTACCGCAGTTCTCAGCAACAACAAAAAAAAAAAGACAAAAAAACGAAATAAGAGGAAAAAAGTTAATCCCAACCACCCCTAATTTCATAAGAACCCTAAAATTTAAACGAAACCCTAATTCTTATGAACCACATAACCAATAAATATATTATCTAACTAACATCAAACCTGTGATTCATGATTTACTTGTTGCAATATTCATCTTTTTCATTCCATCTTGGAACGGTAAGGGTGGATCGCATGGAGTGTATTGGAGTTATGATCGATGAATCTGGAAGATGAATTGCGGGCACAGAGGTATGTATGTGGTAGGTGGTGGAAAGATAAAGATGTGAGTGGTAATAAAGAGCGGGTCGGTTAGGCAAATGGGGCTCTACCCAAACAGGGCGGGTAAAAAAAAATTGCATTTAAATACTATTCTTAAGAAATCCCGACAAATGTAAAGTATACTAAATACTAATATGCCTATACGTGCGACGGAGCGCGGACTCAACGATACTCATTTTTAACATTGTAACATCATTTTGTAATTTATGTGTATATGATCAATACCTCTACACTTTAAATATGTATTTTATAACAAGTTCTTTTTCTAAATGTTTCATAACTTAAAGATTAGCATCCTTTATTTTCTTTTTAGCTACCCGTGATGTTACGGGCTTATAATGTTACATGCTTATAGGTTAGTTTATACATTTAATGACAAAAAATTCTTTACACATCAAGGGATCAATCTTCACATTCTATTTTTATTTGATCAACAGATAAATTAATCCCAACAATTTAAAAAACTCACTTTCATTAATTTTTTTTCAAATATTAATATCTTTCAAACCGTTAATCGTTAAGCGAAAAAAATATATTATTGCGAATAGCATTTAATTATCTTTCTATAGATAGGCACTTGGATATACTTTCGACAAAAAAAAAATTTCGTATTTTTCACTTTTTTTTTTAAGTTTTTTCGCTTTTTTTACGTTACTGAAATTCGTATTAAAAAATCATATATGATTAAACACTTATTTGAATATCACATGTGATATTAATATTAAATCATATATGATATGTAATATCACATGTGATATTAGTGTAAAATCACATATGATATACATATCATATCACATATGATATTACATATCATATATGATTTAACACTAATATCATGCGTGATATTCAATTTAGTGTTTAATAATATATGATTTTTTTTCATGCAAATAGTAACATAAAAAAAAACGAGAAAAACATGAAAAAAACGATTTTTTTTTCCTTTTTTCGAAAGTAAATCAAAGTACCCGTCTCTAGAAAGATAATTAAATGCTCGTCGCGACGATGTACATATTTTCGCTTAACGATTAACGGTTTAAGAGATATTTAAATTATAATAAATATGTGAAATAATAAAATCTTTAATTTCAGCCATTGATTTTTTTAAATGGATGGTGGAGATGAGTCTCTTGGTATGTGAGAAAAGTTTAGTATATAAAATAACTCTCATCTAATTTGTAAAGAGTTATTTTACATATCAAACTTTTCTTACATACTGCGAGGACTCATCTCCATCATCCTTTAAAAAGAAATCACGACCGATTAAAAGATTTTATTATTTCACATATTTTTACAATTAAATATCTATTAAACCGTTAATCGTTAAGCAAAATAATTACACCATCGCGACAAAGTATTTAATTATCTTTCATGACTACCACTTTGATATACTTTTGAAAAAGAAAAAATCATTTTTTCACGTTTTTCATCTTTTTTCTTTTTCTTGAAACCGAATTTGCATGAACTATCATATATGATTTAACACTAATTTGAATATTACATGTGATATTAGTGTTAAATCACATATGATATGTAATATCATATGTGATACTATTGTTAAATCATATATGATAAATCACATATGATATACATCTCATGTATGATATAACACTAATATCATATACGATATAACACTAATAGTGTTATATGATATATGATTTTTTAATGTAAATTTCAGTAACGTAAAAAAAAAGAAAAAAATTAATAAAAAACGTAAAAAATACCAAAAAAAACATTTTTGTTGAAAGTATATCAAAGTTCCTATCTATAGAAAGATAATTAAATGATTGTCGCAATGATATTTTTTTCGCTTAACGATTAACGGTTTGAAAGTTATTAATATTTGAAAAAATAGGATGAAAGTGGGTTTTTTAAATTGTTTGATTAATCTTATCCATTAGATCAAATAAAAATGGATTTGGGAGATTAATCCCTTGGTATGTAAATAATCTTTTGTCCTCAAATGATCTTAAATCATAAAGTAATATATTTATTGTATTTATATTATCTCAAATCGTTTCAAAAGTTACATAAGCTTATACACTTACTTAATAATGTTTTACCTTTACATTAATACATATATATTTTATTTTTCAAGTTATTTTTAACTGTAATATTTTTATTTCCATCCACGAAACACCCAAGTTTATAATCTAGTATAAAGTATATATGAAATTAAAGGGTTATGGTACAAAAAAGTTACTAAAATTTCTTAAAAATTTGTCATAAGTTACTAAAGTTTCATTTTGTTCACTTAGATTATTGAACTTTTGGAAGCATAAAATTTGATAATTTCAGTGTTAGTCCGAGTAATCCGAATGCATATTTTTTAATAAGTTTAGTAACCTGAGTGAATAAAGTTTCAAAGTTTAGTAACCTAAACATATATTTTTATAAATTCAGTAACCTGAATGAAAAAAGTTTTAAAGTTTAGTAACTTGAGTGAACAAAATAAAACTTTTATAACTTATGATAAATTTTAAAAATTTAGTAACTTTTTTTACCATAAATTAAACCATGTAAGACCGATAAAGTATGTTTATGTCTTCATTTTCCTTCTTTCTAACTTTTTATGGAGTATTAGATTATGGCGATGACCGAATATGGCTTGCCAAAACAATGTAGGCCATTAATATCCACCTCAGAAAATTTGCAGCCATGTGGCACGTGATCTCCACCTAAGCCGCTGCAACTTTTAGGGCAGACGGAGTGGACGTCGGGTTGCAAATCGAGCTCGTGAACCATTTCGGCCACGCCATTCCGTGTAGTGCGGGTTAGGGGCGGGTAGGATTTTCGAGCTCTAACTCGATCGAGTACCGTGCTTGTGTTTGTATTTTTTTTGTTTTGTCTTCTTTTTGGTTTGGTTTTGCGGTGGGAGGAAGAAGGTGGTTTGGTTTTGCGACTACCGTGCTTCTTTTTGGTTTGATAAGGAAGAAGGTGGGAGGATGAAACTACCGAGCGAGTATGTGTGTCCTTGTGTTTGTGTTTGCGTTTTTTTTTTTTTTTTTTTTTTTTTTTTTTTTTTTGCGGGTCTTGGAAGAGGAAGAAGACTAAGAAGAAGAAGAAGAAGATGTGAAGTTTTTTGCGGTCTTGTGTTTGCGAATTTGTTTGTGTTTGCGCTTTATGTATTAAAAAATGAAATTGGTCTTAGGTCTACCACCGTCCACGTAGGGTAGTATTGGAGTAGTTTTGAGTTGGAAGGTTTTATTGGATAGAGGTGATGCCAAGACCCTCGGAGATTAGGGTATGAAAGTTCCACTCCTCCCTCCCTTATAGTTACTACTTGTAGTAGGCGCATGCGAGTATGTGGCCACATGCCAAAGTTTTTATGTGAACCAACCAAACACGAGCTGATTAAACGAATTTAAAAATCGGCTCAAGCCAAAAATATGTAGGTTTGGCTGCATTTAAGGTCGTGTCTTGGTTTGGCTTTGCATTTTCTTCCATTAACTTGTAGAATTTAGACATTTGGATAGTTGGATCGCGCACTATAAGGTCGGTTTCTATCGTTTTGTACTAGCTAGCCAGGGCAGGAGCATGTAGCGTGGCCGATGAACAGTGGAGTCTTGTTTACGCTTGCACGTTCGTATATGTTAGAACAGTGGAGTCCATGTAACAACATTACAAATGTGTATTTTCTTTATATATTATAGGTTAGTTTAAAGTGAGATTCGAGTAATATACTTTAAATTTGGAGTTACACTCGGATGCTTTTCTGATGATAAAATTAAGAGAAGTGAGTATATAGTGGTTATATCTCTAGCCAAAATGACATGGACATAGTTTTGGTTGTGCCAAATCTTAGCCATTATACCATTATGACTTTGCCACTTTCATTTTAGCCGCTTTCCAACACACAAAAAATAAAACATTTTCATTTATGATTTTCAATCATTTGAAAATAAAAGAGGTGGGTTGGGCTCAAATGGTGGTGTTGAAGTTAGTTGTGAGAGAGAGGTATTTTGAGGTTGGAGTGTTGAAATGAGGTGACATGTGATGGGGCTCAAATGACTAAAAAAATAGTAACCATCATACCTTATGCTCTAATAGGGGCTTTGCTTGCTAAATAATGCGTACTGGACAATGTTTAATATGAATATAAAAGAAAATTTGGATTTTATTAAATTTAAAATGATATATATTTAAGTTAATTTTTATATTTATTTATTATACATTAAATGCATAATTACTTTAAATATGAAAAAAAATAAATAAAATAAAATAAAATAACTGTTTAATATGCCTTAAGCATTACATGTGACTCTCTGAGTAGTGTTTAGCAAAACCCAATTAATAGATACTACGGAATAGTTATAAATTACTTTTATCAGCGTATGAATTAATTAAGATCCATAAATCATGGTTTAAAACGTACGTCCTCCAACTCTAAATTCCAATACTTTCAATGATATGATACATCATTTCTCTTAACCAATATTATTAATACTGCATTAAAAATCTAATTAATAATTATCAGATCTCTAAAACTAAGATAAGTTGAGCATCTAATAATGACAAGGAATACACCTTTTATTTGGTTGACAACTTGATATGCACCGGGTCGGGAATCTTTGGTTAGGCTACTTCCAGTTAAGTCAAACACTGTTTTCCTCGAGTAACATGAACAACCAAAAACTCATCAATTTTTATCATAATAGCGGATAATATAAATTTTGGTAAACAGCACAGTCATCTAGTTAATGAATCTTAAATTAGTGATATGTTTGCAAAATAATTGGCCAAATATGAGATGCAGTTGTCCAACAAACAAGTTATACCTACATTGGACAAAACTTAACTTACCTGATAACACATAATTCAAACAAGCATTTCCTTTCCAACATATAACAAAGAAAAACAGAAGCCTGCCATAACTATAAGCCTGTTAAATAAAGGCATGGCCATTATGATCTCAGTTTGCAAACATGAAAATTAGTGTTTTTTTAATCATACTGATTCAACTACAAGATCTATATACAAACTTTCAATCAGCTTTTCGCTTTGAATCTTCAGTTTCTGTACTTTTGGTTATATTCAAGGAAATTTGTAGTTTCAAAATGGATGTTTTTCTTCTATGGTTTCGATCAACGACAGTATAGATGATCATGATCGTCATCAAACTCTGTTACACCTAACATCGCCAAAGCTAAATGAGACTTCATTTCATTCTTCGTTTGTCGAATCTGAGGGTAACCATCGCTAACATAGTTGCTAGAAGATAATGCCATACTAGGCTTTGTCCTGATTGTTGAATTTTCTTCAACTCCGGTGAGGATTGAGATGATGCTGTCTATGTTTGGTCTTTTTGATTCTTCATTGGTTATGCAGGCATCTGCTGCTTGCATCATCCGGGCTATCTGGTCTAAGTTTCTTTCAGTGAATTTGATGCGGGGATCAAGTAGTTTCTCTATAGAACCCTGTTGTAACAGTGGCTTCGCCTGCAAGCAGATTTAATCAGTATATTAATGTGTTTTTCACGACAAAATATTAATTCTAGAAGATCTTGAAAATGAGATTCCAACATAAGTAAATCATATCTTTCAAATTATTCAGCAATGATAGTGATTGAAATGGATGTCGTTTTCATAGTGATTATCACAACTCGAGGAATCACATCATAATCAAGTCGCTTATAGCTAAAGATAGTTGAACAATGTTACATCCATCTCATTAATCAGTTTCCCACGGCTAGTCCTTAACTATCTGATTGTTTTGACCCCAAATACTCAGAGAAATCAGTTGAAACTGAAAATGACAGATTTGATCGTTTAAAATTCATACTCCGCTAAAAAAGCAGAATGATAGGAATGACTCACCCACAAAACCAAGTTCTCTTCTCCTGCGCCTCTTCGTGTTTCAATCGGCTTGCGTCCTGTTATCAGTTCCAATAGAACCACCCCAAAGGCATAAACATCAGTTTTATCAGATACTTTCCCATGTTGGAAATATTCAGGAGCCAAATACCTGTAAAAAGAAATCATTTTTAGTCATTCCCACCAACCAAAACCAAACTTTTATGCAAAATCTTGATCAAAATCTTACCCAAATGTTCCTTTGACAGTTTTGCAAAGAAAGGGAACCGACGGGGCAGAAGTCCACGTGGCTAATCCAAAATCACATAGCTGCAAACCCAGACAGATAAAAAATCATTAAATCTTTCAGATCAGGGTATACTTATGATAACTTTAAAGCAAATTTCTTCCTCACCTTAGGTGATTTTCTTGAAGAAAGAAGAATGTTTGAAGGCTTAATGTCTCTATGAACCACACATCTTTCTGTTCCGTTATGCAGATACCTCACAGCCTCAGCAATTCCTTTAGCAATCTTATACCTTACTGACCATGGAAGCTTTGATCCACCATTTCTCGTTTCTGCAAAAAAGAAAGTAAAAAGACATTTCTTAGTTAATAAAGATCCTAACTCCAAGAATCAAAAACAATAACAAAAACCACTAGTACAAAGCAAAGGTCAAAGAATTAGTACCACGTAGATACCGTTCTAAGCTTCCTCCCGAAACATACTTGTAAACTAAAAACAAACCCCCTTCTGGGTCGATACAAAACCCCACAAGTGGACAGATAAAAGGATTATGAAGAGAACTAGCTATCATTAGTTCTCTACAAAATGCTTTAGGTGCCTCCTTATCTTCTTTGTCCAATTTCTTGATTGCCACACTAGTCCTCAACATCCCAACTCTTCCTTTGAACACATAGCTCAATGCACCTCTCCCCAAAACCCTCCCTACACAATTTAAACAATTTCTAATCAGATCCCAATTTAACGAAATAACGAGTCCAAATTGAAGAGATTTGAGGCAAAGATCTTTATTATAAGAATAATGCATAAACCACCTATTCAAAATTTTGTCGTTAAACATCATCTCTATATTGAACTACTTTATGCTCATAATGCATAAACCAACTATTCAAAATTTGTCATTTAACATCACCTCTATACTAAACTACTTTATGCTCATAATGCATTAACCAACTATTCAAATTTTGTCATTCAACATCACTTCTATTTTGAACTACTCTATGCTTCACATGCTAAGTATCTGTTTTAAGACTTTTCGTTTCCGACAAATCATACAAAAAATGTCGACAACGAAAATCCCCTTAATTATTCTGTAAAGAAAAAAATATCCTTTTAAACAATAAAAAGTAAAACCATCAATGAGTAAAAGAGAACAAACTTTAGGCCTTATACAAACCATCATATCTTAATTTTATACAAACTCCAAACCTACTTGATTTTAAATGCATATAATGACAAGGGTTTGGTTATCTATTTCTAACTTATCACAATTGTTTCTTGAGGAGTCATAGCATTCAGTTAAGTCAAAAGTCAAAGATATCACATTCGAAAAAAAAAAGGAAATCAAGTAAGTACCTTTGGAAAAATTCCTAGTAGCAGATAATATTTCACCATAACTAAATCTACACATGTTATGTGCAACAGGTGAAATACTTCTTTCCAAAGACTCAATTCTTCTCCACTTAAGCTCTTGAGATCTTGGTTCAATCAACCCATTATCCAAATTTACCATCAAAACAGTTGAAGATGATGAGTTAACACTCATAGATTCAAGCTCAACTTGTGAACACAAACTAAATCTAAAAGATGAATGAACTGAATGTGGTTCAGCATTATTTGTCAATCCACCAACTGCACATCCACCACTTTCAGCTAATAACCATGCTTTATTATGCTCACAATTATTCACCATTTTCTTTTTCATTTCATCTTTTTTCTTAGTAATAGTAGGAAAGAAACAAGCAAAACCAAAATCCCATATCATTTTTTGGATAAAGCTTTTAAATTTCATTTCTTTTTCTTCATTGTAATGATATATTTCATCATCATCATTATCATCAAAATTGACTAAAGATGATGAAACTGCAAGTGGGTTTTGTGTAGAATTGAATTGGGTCATACCCATTTTAATTTTTAAGAAAAATGTTGCAAAAACACCAAAATCAAGAAACTAAAAAGAGGGAAAAAGATGATTGCTTGAAAGTGGGGGAGAGAATATATATTTTTTAACATGGAATCAGAAATAGTGGGTGTGAAGATGAATGAAATAATATATAAATGTAGGTGGTCTGTGTAGGATTAAATTAAGAGGATTAGTTGGGAGAGAGAAAAATATGGTCCCCTTGTGGAGATAGGTAAAAGAAAGAGTCGGAAGGGATTGATTGTATCTGTGAAAGTGTGAAGAGAAAAATGTAGGTGGTCTGTTAAAGAAAGAGAGATAGGTACTAAAGAAAATGAGAAGAAAAGTGTGAAGAGTTGAAGAGAGATTCTATCTGTTAATGGTTATCAGGACAAACTAGAGCCCACACAAAGACAAGGACATATTATTTAGTTGGTTTTCTTTACCAATGTTTATTTTATTTTATTTATTTATTACGCTTTTTGCAAAGAAAAGTACTCCGTAATTAATAAGGTTTGAACATCACAAAAAATTTTGTTCAAAAAAAAAACATCACAAAAAATAGCATAATTTTAATACTCACATCACATATTTTGATTAATGCATCATAATTTGTGCATTATATTTTGATTTAAGATCATTTGAAAACAAAAGATTATTTACATACAAATGAATCAATCTCCATCATTCATTTTTATTTGATCTAATGGATGAGATTAATACTAACAATTTAAAAAACCCACTTTCATCTTCTTTTTTCAAATATTAATAACTTTCAAACCATTAATCGTTAAGCCAAAAAAAATATCAATTTGATGAGCATTTAATTATCTTTCTATAAATAGCCACATTGATATACTTTCGACAAAAAAAATCGTATTTTTCACATTTTTTTTTAAAAAATTGTTTTTACGTTACTAAAATTTGCATTAAATATAATTAAACACTAACTTGAATATCACACGTGATATTAGTGTTATATCATATATGATATGTAATATCACATGTGATATTAGTGTAATATCACATGTGATATTAGTGTAAAATCACATATGATATACATATCATATCACATGTGATATCACATATCATATATGATTTAACACTAATATCACATGTGATATTCAAATTAGTGTTTAATCATATATGATTTTTTTCATGCAAATTTCAAGTAACGTAAAAAAAGATGGAAAAACATGAAAAAACGACATTTTTTTCTTTTTCGAAAGTATATCAAAGTGTTCGTCTATAGAAAGATAATTAAATGCTCTTCGCGACGGTGTAAATATTTTCACTTAACGATTAACGGTTTAAGAGATATTTAGATTATAAAAAATATGTGAAATAATAAAATGCTTTTAATCTCAGCCATTGATTTTTTTTTAGATAGATGGTGGAGATGAGTCTCTTGGTATGTAAGAAAAGTATGATATGTAAAATAAGTCTCCTCTTATATTTTATAATATACAATATTGTAATGTACAAATTATAATACATGCATCAAAAGATGTGGTGAGATCACCTCCTTTTAATAAACATAACTTTTAGTATAATAATGCTAGAATTATATGTAAATGTTGTTTATAGTTAATAAGGTGCATTCTATTTGCAATTAGTAAATGTTGGTTTTTTCATTGAGATTGAGAATGGTAATTTCATCACAAAATTATAGTTCTTATATTTTCTTTGAGTTGTTTCAAAAAGATTGTCAACATTTCATTTTAAATCATAAAAGAGAATTTAATAGTAGAATATTTGATAAGGATTTACAAACATACGTTTTTAGAGGGTCATTTAAGCCCTAAATCGAAATATTTTTACTGCTTAAAATCGTTCATTTTCACATTTTAGGTCTTTTGGAAGCAAATTGTTTGAATCAAGCACTTTTGGAAGAAAATGAGCGAAAACAAGAAAAAAACGACAAAGTCAAAAATTCAAAGTTGAATTTCACACCTGACGGCGTCCCAATCCATAGGGCGACGTCGTCGCTCACAAGTTTTTCTAAAAATTCTCAAGCGACGGCTCAGGTCACTCTTTGGTTTTACAACATGACGGCGTAACGCTTTATTCCAGGAGGGTGTCGCCCTTTATTTTACACCAGACGACCAAGACTCATTTCAAGACGACGTCCTTATTGAAGCCAGACGGCGTCACATTTCCTCAACTGACGTCGTCCCAACGATGACTTGTCCCAAACGAAATCCTAATGACGGCGACCAGACAACGTCACCATAAAATGGCGACGCCGTCGCATGTGTATCTATATATAGACTTCGAATGTTCTGTATTTTGTGTGTAATATTTTGGAAAGCAAACCCTAGTTCGTTCATAGTCTGACTTGGGCTGTATTTTAGGGTTCCAAACCCTTCTTTACACTCAAATATAAGTTTGTTAATCCATTATTTGTTTGTGTTCATGATTATCTATCATGCGTAGCTAAATTATTATTGTGTTTGCTTAGATCTATCAAACCTAGTTGTTGATTATTGTTAGGTTGTCTCTTGTTTTAATTAGTAGACGCTAAAGTAAGGAAAAATGGCTTCTTCTATAATTGTTGCGAGCTTGAACGTCCTAAATAGCACAAGCTTGAGAGTGCATCGTTGTATTTATTGCGTGAGTTGTAGCTTTTGGATAATAGAGTGTTCGGGGGAGATACTACGGTACTTGGCGATCCTAGATAGTCTAGAAGAGAGTTACAATTCATAGAACTAGGGAATTAGGCACCCCCTATGACTAACACGGAATACAACGCACCAATTAAAATGAGGATGTGACAATTCAACCGACCAATAAAAGATAACTAGAGAGTAAGAAAATCTAAGTAAACACGCTTTTACTTATCATAAGAACACACCAATCAATCCATAGCTTATTTTCCTTTTCATTAATATAATTAGTTTTTAGTTTAAGTAGTTAAAATGGGTAGAATTACCACCCTCAACTCCTAAACCCCGAGATTTTTACTTATTTTCTAAAAAATATAAAAAAGCTAAAAAGAATCACCCTCAACCTCACATTCTCGTCATACATCTCTACTACCATCTCTATTCCCCTAGAGAACGATCAACCCCCTGGGCTTACCCATACTACACTGCAATGATTAAATACACTGCGTAGTGGGTTGTAAAGCTTGCTCGTAGAAAAGGAAGTCTTTCGACCCCGAACCCTGCTATCAAGTTTTTGACGCCGCTGCCGGGGAATAGAATAGCTAGTTAGTTTTTTTATCTTGATTAGGTCTACTCACTTGATTCCTATCAAGTGAGATTTTTTCTTTTTTTTAGCTTTCTTGTAGTCTATCCCCCTTCTTTGTGTTTTTTTTGTTCGTTAGCCTTGTCCATTTTCATCATGGAAGCTAATAATCCACCAACAACAATCCACCACCACATCAACCACTACCACTACCCAATCAACCACTACTCAACCCGCCAAGAGGCCGTACTCTTGGTGAATACTCCAGACCAAGCCATCAAGGCTATAGGAACACCATTGAGCTTCCCCATTTAGCTCAAACTACGGCCCTGCGATCCGACACCATCCGGTTGGTGCAAAACGGATGTGCATTCCATGGACTTCGTTCCGAAGATCCTAATCAGCATCTCAAGGATTTCTTTAAAATCGTTGACTCCATTGACCTTGATGCTATCACGCGATTGCGTCTCTTCCAATTCTCTCTACGGTACCAAGCTAGTAATTGGCTTGAGCGACTTCCCGCAGGATCCATCTCAAGTTGGGATGATATCACCACTCGTTTCCTCGCCTAATTTTTCCCACTGAGGAGAACCACTAAGCTTAGGAATGATATCTTGATGTTCCAACAACGTCAAGGTGAAACTCTTTATGAGGCGTGGACTCGATTCAAGGACTTACTCCACAAAGTCCCTCACCATGGCATTGATCTTTGGATCAAAGTCCAAATATTTTATGATCATGTCAATCCCCCCACAAGGCAAACCATTGACCAAGCGGCCGGTGGTAAGCTTAGTGAATTAACCGCGGAAGAATCTTGGGGCACTATAGAGGACCTTTCCCTCTATGACAACGAATGTTGGAATGACCTACGCGAGTTTCCCAAAACCGTGAAGGCAATATCCTTGCTTTAAATCAACTCACAACCTTCTAATCGTAGGATTCTCGAACTTGAAGAACAAGTCAAATTCCTCATGAGTTCCTACGAAGCTCCTAAACCTTCACGCCAAGTGAACAAAATCACTTCACCTTGTGATTTATGCAGTGGCCCCCATGACACTCATTATTGCACGAGACTCCCTAAACAAGCTTCTGTGGACTACGCATCAACGCGCACTAACGGAGCGGGAGGAAGATTCCCGATGACCCCCGGACCTAGGACTTTCAATGAAGCCCGAGAGGCATGGAAGGGCAAATCCGACTATAATTGAAGTCAAACCAAAGAATTCACGTATAACGACTCCCCATGGCCCCAACAATACGATTCAAGCCCTCATGGTCCTAGTCAACATAACTTGGAATGGATGACGCGAAACTTCGCAACATCTCAAGAAGCCCAAATAACCAAGCTTTCGGATCACTTTAATCAAAAAACAAGCCGAGATGGATAGGAAGATAGATAACCTCTTGAAAGCCATTAAAAATTATGTTGATAAGACGAAAACTGAGATGGTTAATGCCATCTCAACTCATTCCCCCGAAAATTGTAAGGATTAAGGACCCAAGCAAGTTCTTTGCTCACTCGCAATTAGGCAATGAAAATAGGGACCCGTCTTATCAAAACACGTTCACTTTGTCAATGCCATCACCCTAGTGAGACCAAATAGGAATAATGTCGAAGCGAACCATGAGACGGTGCTTGAGGTTAGTGAGACTCCTAAGGATGAAACAACTAAAGAAGTAGACGAAGTAGGTGACGAATACTTTAATAAGTTTCCTACGGAAGATGAACTTTCATACCACCCACATCTAGTACGTGACCTTCTTCCCTTTTATGCTTTGAGATCCCCACACATCACCATTGGAAATCTTAGAAATCTCAACATACCATGTTGCATAGGACACATCTTCGTGGCAAAGGCTTACATCGATTGCAAGTCCCCAATAAACATCATGACTAGCACATACTATAATTGGGTGATGAAAAGACCTATCCCAAGTAGGCAAGATCCCGATGATCCAATAATAAGATGTAATTTCCTCGGTAGAGTTAAGGGATCAGCCGTTTATGTAGGAAGCTTCACGTACCTAACAAATTTCGTGATTGTGGAAGATATTAGTACGGCTATAGATCCTAGCTTATCCCATGTAGTTCTAGGAAAGCCATTCATAGATTGTTCTGGAATGACTTATGACCCATCATTAAGGATAGTTAGATTCAAGGACGAGACCGATGAGATTGCCTACCAAATTCCATTTTAGATTGAGCAATTCTTGTCATTATCTAATAATGAGAAAGAACTTAAGCTATCGGTCTACTTTAGGAATGAGGAGGATAGAAGGAGAGGAGTAGATTATGTGATGAGTAAAATATTCGGATTCTATAAAGAATGCGTGAAGCTAGGATCGGAATATAGAACCAAATGGGGGCATGATAATTTCCTAGAGATATGCACAATCGGACATAGCTATGCTATGGAAAATCCCAGTAGAAATCGTTATGAGGAAGGAGATGATGGTAATGAAGTCACGTAGGGCATGACTTAGAGTCTAGCTACAAGACTCATAAATAAAGAAAAGCATTTCTTGGGAGGCAACCCATGTTTAATTGTTTGCATGTTTGTTATTCATTCTTGTTTGTGTGTTTATATATCTTTTTCATTGTTGCTTAATTCTCATGTTTATTTTGTGAAATGTTTTATTTTGTTTTTAACTTCGTCTTAATTGCATATAAAGGTATTTTACAAAAAGATAAGTGTATGGAAGATCACATATATTTTTAGAGACCCTTTCTGTCAGAACAACCTGACAGCGTCGGGGCTAAAGCCCGATGGTGTCAGGAAATGTATAAACAAATTCAAATTTTTGTTTTCTGTCTAAATTTTAATTTTTGGAAACTTCCAATTCTTAGTTTTTCAGAAAATCTGCAAACATCCATTCCACAAGCATTATATCTTACTTGCTTTCTAGCGTGGTTTTGTGTTTATATATAGTTTATACCGCCGATTTTACACGAGGTTTCGTTTTCTTATAAGTGTGCAGGTTATATTAGACAAGAAGAAGAAGTACATGATGGAAGCAACACTTATTACTTGCTCATTCTTCTTGGAGGAGGATTTAACACCAACTTTATACATATCCTACAGAGCTAATCAAGGGAGTATTAGTTTCTTTCTCTTTTATTTACCTTCCTTTATCTTAACTTTGATACTTTCGGAGAACATTGGGGACAATGTTCAATTTAAGTGTAGGGAGGAAGAATAAAAACGGGAACTTAGAAACTATTCACTCACTTGATTTTTGTCTTGTCCTTGGTAAATTGTGTAATAAACTATGAGAAATATTTGTTAGGGTAATTTTAGCACCAAATTTAAAATTTTCTATGGCATTTACGAGTAAAACTTTAGTCTTAATAAAACGTCTTATGGATAGGAATTATATGACTAACACAAAAACCGTATACCACTCATATTTCACCCCAAAAATATGAGGTTCGCCCCTAGATCTTTAGGAATAAAAGCATTCATATTTAATGCTTAGTGAGTGTACCGGTAGTATAATAGATTCTAGAACTTATTTTGTGATGCATTCCAAGATCGCTAGTGAGACTACATTCGTGTAGTTAGGATTAACTAAATGATAAGAGGCATTAGGATAACCCTTGTTTTACACATGTAATTTAATTACGTCGTCCTCATCGGTTGAGTAATTTTCCCCACACCCTTACGATGTACTCATCCTTAGTGCACGATACCCCTAGTTAACCCCTCAGAGCCTATCTATTCGTGGATCTCGTGATGTTCCGATTTTAGGAATATCAATGAAGAGCATTGTTTACTATCCACCCCCAAATGTTACACCCAAATCGCCTTAGTCTACCTTGTATGCACTCATCTTTAGTGCATTATTGTAATCATTGTTAAACCCTTAGTTCAATTATCTAGTTACTTGCATAGTTGCTAAGTCGAGTCATATCATTTGTATACAGTTTTGGGATGATTGGGACTCATGGGTTAAAGTAGTATTTTATGGAGTAATGGGAAGGAACGATAAATTCAATTTCTCTTTGTCTACGTAAATAAGTACTTCAAGTGTTTTGATCTTTTCAATTCGGGTCAATTAGTGTTAATGAAATAAAAACTCAAGTGTAGGGATGCTCTTATAAATCCCTTTATTTTGATATTATTGTAACACCCCAACCCGACAAGGGTAAAGATATCACAAATACAGTTTCATATCAGAACTTTAAGTACTATACAAAAACGGAAGTCTTTACAAAATTTCAAAAGAAAACATAAATAACTTAATAATCAAAATAAATCTAAGATCCCTATTTCAAATCTTGCTCTCAGCTCTACTCTCAACCCAGATCAGCTATCCCATAAGCTCATCTTGAATGCTTAACACCTGCCGCAGGAAAAGAAAATGCGGCTGAGCTTACAAAGCCCAGTGAACAGATATAACAGAAACAGAAGCTAAACGAAACAAATATACAAATAACGAAATCACACGGAATGAGAATACTGAATCATTGAGGATTCTGCGGAAGCACAAATATACAGAAATCCAGAAAAACACATAACAGTTAACGATCACCTCCGAACATATTTATGACACAAACGCAAACACATCAGAATAACCAAACACTTAACGTATCAAGAATAATAGATTACGTGTCAACCAAACGAAGAATCTAAAAGCTAACGGAAACAATTTCTAGAAAATAAACATGGCATTTATACAAATCAATTAATCTAAAATCAACGCTCATAATCCAATTTTGCAGCAGCGGATATAACAGTCAAATCATGGCAGTCACACTTACAGATAGAAAACACAGTAGACATACTATAACTAAATAGACAAAGTCATAACATAACCATTAGCAATTACCAGAACAGATATCATAAGCTAAACCGGTTCTCGGATCAAATCCTAACATCGTGAGTTTTAACATAGCGGTCACATATGCGCATGAGATACTAACCGATAGACAAAGTTTATAAAATTAACTAAACCATCATACATACTAACTTTCAAACACTCAATTGTACACTAGCACATTCATCTCGCAGATCAACGCATTCACGTGGCGATAACTAATCATAATATCGATATACGAATCATGTTTAAACATATTAATCCTATCCTAGCATGGCAACTAGTAATCACTTGAACATATACGTCATAAGTACATTCACTAACATATCATATCGAATACATAATATAAACACTCGAAAATACGAATCATAGCGAATGCTTAACACGTAAGTAACGAGATAAGGGTTTAGTTAACTACCACGAGCCCGAACATATCATATCGAAACATCATAATTATATAGAAATAATCTCGAAATAATTCGGAGTAGCTAGCTCCCGAGTTTTGTGAAGGCGCGTATTGCACACCGACATCATTCACCGGACAAATCATATCGGATAATAGATCGGATCTAGGATGCATCCATCGCCCCAACAGACGGATAGTGGCCATACTATTCATAAATAGATAACGGAAAGGGCGTGGCGAACATCACTCTCGCCTAGAGTCATATCGAGTGCATCATCGATACGGACATGGAACCCCCATGACTAGTTAATATTTGGCTCGGGTGTCGAACTAACTTAGGTCAAACCGATCTTCAGATATGGCACGGATCATAATCAAACACAAGGTCACAGATAACATATCAGATAGTTCATATTATAAGGTTCATATTCCGACATTCAGAAGTCAGAAGTTCAAATCACAATCACAAATCATACATTCATATTTAGAAGTTCATAATTAAACTTAGTGAGGTTCAAAAAATATGCATATCAGAGTCTTCATAACACAAGTTCAAAACAGATATTGCATGGTTCAATAAAGCGAAGTTCGGATAAACAGCGGATCACACAATCGGAAAAGGGTTCATAGCAATGGCATCGGGAACCCTAATAAGTAAAATAGGAAAAACTAACGAAAAGAACATCATAAGGAACCTTTACTGAAAAGGTCAGAATATCTATACCTTAAAGCAAATGAGAGAAAAGCAAACGAACGAGTGAACACGAAGATACAACGTCGCGTCTCCTTCAACGAATCTTAGCTCGTTGAAACAAAAGTCTCGACACCAAGGGGTTGATACTCTCGGCCGAATAGAGAAGAAAAGAAAAGAGAGAGGCAAAAACTAGGGTTCCAATTTTATGTTAATGTTTTGTATTTATAGGTGTACAAATTCGGTTTAGGGCTTTGAGTGATGTGGGCTTGACCTCTTGATCCCAACCGAACAAAACAAACGCCCTATGGGCTCTCGGCGTGAGTCCAATCCACCAAAACGAATGGCCCAACCATTTAGCGAGGCGTTTAACTTTTAAATCGTACAAAATCGATCACGTACACATATTCGTTAAGTTTTAATTATTGATAAGTTAAGTTTTAATTTCGTTAAATGAGCGTTATTATATTTTACGTGTTTTAAAATTTTGATTGTGAGGGTAAAATAGTCTTTTAACACGTTTATATTTTTAGGGTTTTACAATTATCGTAGAGGATTGTAAAGTGAAAATGTATCAAAAAAAAGAGAGAAAAAAAAAAAAAAAAAAAGCGTCGGTCTACCATCCTACATCTATCTTTATGTTTATGTTTTTGAGTTTATGTCTTTTAATTTTGTTTCAAGTCATTATTTAGTGTTAGTGAGTTGAGTCTTGGCTTAGCAACGTCGCGTCTTACATGCTCGTAACATAAGATTTTTGACTTGCCACTACTAAATATCCCAATATCCAACAAAAACCTTTATTTCCCTACCCGAAGCCTAACATTATAAACCTTTATAAAAACCTCTTAGATAGTTATTTCTAGGTGCTTACGCCAAAGCGGTGGAGGTTTGATCTATTCTCAAGCCTATGGTAATCAATGTACTATGCCAGGTAGTGAGTGTTTATCTTCAATTTCCTTACATGTTATATTTCATATAAACCCGAGAGATGAGAGAATCCGAACACCAATTGTGAGGTGCTAATGTACAATTTCCGTGCTTGTTATGACTATTGTGGCGCTTGTACTTGTTGTAAACTATTTTAAACCATTGCTAAATGATCCCTAACTTATAAATTGATTGGCTAAAAGTACATTTGCTTGAGGACAAGCAAATTCCAAGTGTAGGGATATTTGATAAGGATTTAAAACATACGTTTTTAGGGGGTCATTTAAGCCCTAAATCGACACAATTTATATCCGTTACTGCTTAAAATCTTTCCTTTTCACATTTTAGGTCTTTTGGAAGAAAATTGCTGGAATCAAGCACTTTTGGACGAAAACATGAAGAAAACGACAAAGTCAAGAATTCAAGGCTGAATTTTACACCGACGGCATCCCAATCCATAGGGAGACGCCGTCGCTCACAAGTTTTTCTAAAAATACTTAAGCGACGGCTCAGGTCACTTTTTGGTTTTACAACATGACGGCGTCACGCCTTATTCCAGGATGGCGTTGCCCTTTATTTTACACCAGACGACCAAGACTCATTTCAAGACGACGTCCTTATTGAAGCCAGATGGCGTCACATTTCCTCAACTGACGTCGTCCCAATGATGACTTGTCCTAAAAGAAACCCTAATGACGACGACCAAATGGCGTCACCATCAAATGGTGACACCGTCGCATGTGCATATCTATATACAGACTTCGAATTTTCAGTTTTTTTTGTGTAATATTTTGGAGAGCAAAACCTAGTTCGTTCATAGTCCGAATTGGGCTGTATTTTAGGGTTCCAAACCCTTCTTTACACTCAAAGATAAGTTTGTTAATCCATTATATCACCATGTTTATCCTATGTTTAATTGTTTGTTTGTGTTCATGCTCATCTATCATGCGTAGCTAAATTGTTATTGTGTTTGCTTAGATCTATGAAACCTAGTTGTTGATTATTGTTAGGTTGCCTCTTGTTTTAATTGGTAGACGCTAAAGTAAGGAAAACTTGCTTCTTCTTTAATTGTTGCGAGCTTGAACGTCCTAAATAGCACAAAGCTTGAGAGTGCACTTGAGCCATCGTTGTGTTTATTGCGTGAGTTGTAGCTTTAGGATAATAGAGTATTCGAGGGAGATACTACGGTACTTGGCGATCCCAGATAATGTAGAAGAGAGTTGCAATTCATAAAACTAGGGAATTAGGCACCCCCTATGACTAACACAGAATACAACGCACCAATAAAATGAGGATGTGACAATTCAACCGACCAATATGAGATAACTAGAGAGTAAGAAAATCTAAGTAAACACGCTTTTAATTATCATAAGAACACACCAATCAATGCATAGCTTACTTTCCTTTTAATTTATATAATTAGTTTTTAGTTTAAGTAGTTATAATTGGTAGAATTACCACCCCCACTCCTAAACTCTGAGATTTTTACTTGTTTTCTAAAAAATATAAAAAAAGCTAAAAAGAATCACCCTCAACCTCACCTTCTCATCATACATCTCAATTGGCATCTCTATTTCCCTATAGAACGATCAACCCCCTGGGCTTACCCATACTACACTGCAATGATTAGGTACACTGCCTAGAGGCTTGTAAAGCTTGCTCGTAGAAAAGGAAGTCTTTCAACCCCGGACCCTGCTATCAATATTCTATTTTAGTGATAAAAATTATACTTGTCTCACTTTTATTAAACTGTGTGATTTTTATCTTCTAAGAAGGAAAGCGCACTATTTTAAGTTTTAGCATAAATACTTTTCGTGATGAAACCTGATACAAATGTTGCAATATTTAGGGACCGTTTGGTTTGTTTTTTGGAATGACAATGGGTATCGGATTAGGTATGGGGTAGAATGACAATGAATAAGAAAAAGTGTATCATTACGATTGTTTATGTTTTGATGACAAAATATGGTATGAAAAAGTGTATAGATATTTGAGTTTGTAGTGGAAAAGAGAGGGGCCAACGGGAATTTATTTCATAGACACCAAATTGGTGTGTAATGAATCTATGGATATGATATACCCATTTCATTTCCGGGCCCATTAAACAAACACCTTGAATCGGAATGAAGATCCATAGAGCCATTCCGATTGGGGGATACCAAACGCACCCTAGTCTCTTGATTTGCTAGGACATTAGTGGCATACTTCACATAATTAGTGTTCACATTATTGTTTCATTTTATTTCAAAATAAGTATTCATTTTGTATTTCAATTAATGAGAAGAAAGTTTACTAGGTGGAGATTATATTTAATTGATGGGGAATGTAGTTAGCGATTTTTTTAGAATTTTATACATTTTAAAAATAGACATATATTATGAGACGGATGAAGTAAAATTCTAACTAGTATCTGAAAAATATGTTAAAATTTGCTTCGCGTATGTTATGTGTTAACTCAACAAATGTCAAAATAATGCAACGCACTCTCATTATCTTGCACATGTGCTCCTGAATCCTTTTGAATGAGTTAACTTAGACTACTCCCACCCGAGAATAACATGGCATCGGCAAAGAACACTCACGCAGCAAAGATGGTTGGGAGGGAGTATGTCATGGCAACAACCAACACAAAACATAAAGAACGGTTAAGAGTTCACCGTATATGATTATGTGCCAATGTGGTCCCCTTTTTATGTTTTATTATTTATTATTTGATTTATGAGTGTGTGTGTGTGTGTGAGAGGTATTTAGTGAGGTAAAAGTGAGTTTTTTCGTAAATAAAACAATGGGTTGAGAGGTGTGAATGGTTGGGAGTAAAAAGTGAGAGGGTGTAAAAGGATAGAGTAAACTGATGTGAAGTTGAGGTGTAAGGTAAAGTGATGTGAGAGGTGGGAGTAGTATTATTTATCTTTCACAAATAAACAGAACTTTTATCTATAGAGGTGAGTGTTGTTCCCCGTTCACTATTGTTTAAAACAGTTAAAATATATAAAAACAGTTAAGAGTGAACTATGACTGAAATTAACATAAGTAAAACACACAAAGTAATTTTCAACATCATATTCTTATTAGAAATAAATCAACAAAGAATACGTTACCCAAGTACTTGCGGAATAGTACTTGGGATTGAAATGACAAAGTTTGGAGACTCCTCTCTAAGCTCAGGCTAAGCATGAGCACAACTCTTAGAGCTCACTGAGCTATCTCAGAACTAAGTTGTATTTGGAGGAGTGAAAGATAGCTTCGTGTATGTGTGTTTTAAAATTCACAAGCTTAATCTTTTCACTCCATCTCTTATGTTATTTATACATGTATGATATTTGACTCTTTCCTAAGTGACAACGACATCATCTGAGAAGACAAAATCTTGATGTATTTTGTCTCATTTAAAAGACTATTCTAGGTAAGAGACAAGACTACTTTCCTAAGTTCGGTGATGACCTTGAGCACGATCTTTTGCCATTCGGGGAAAGTTGACTTTGGTAGATAAGGACTTCGTCTTATCGATTCAAACTTATCCCGCCTTATCCCGCTCTTTCTTGATCTTTACTTCCTTGATCTTCTACTTGATTTGTCTTGATGTAAGTAGTTGGAGAGAGTCTTAGGGATTCGGTGAGTTATTGTCATCACTCACCGAATCCATCATCTTCTTGACTCAAGATTCACCCTTTAAGTTCCGCCTTCTTGGTGGAGAGACTTCTTCTTCACCTGCGTCTTGAGTGTCTTGAAGATGACTCACCGAGAGACTATGCACTCGGTGACTGTTAGTGTTTAATGGACTAAACACTTGGGCTATTTTCTATTCAAATCCTAGATTAAGGGGTTTGGGTATTCTTGAACCCAACAGTCTCCCCTATTTGGATATACAAATAGCCTAAGTGGTTGATCGATGTAAGTGAGCAAATGGCTTCTTACAATGAATGTACTAATGAATACAATAAGGAACATTGAGTAAATGAACAAAACATACATCTTTTATTGATCAGATTACATAGTTCCTATCACTAGTACAAAAGATAAAACAAAATGATGTCGGTCTAGATGTATTCCCAATGCTTCAAGCTTGACTTTCTTGGTGATGAGTGTTTCTCTGTCGGGATGGTCTCTTATCTTGGCATTCGGTCTTGGCGTAACACGATGTTTGTTGGGGTTTGGATCGAGAGGCCAGCGGTATGTAGCTCGACATTGCGGCTACACCACTGATCAATATCACTCCATCTTTGAAAAGCGGGGTTTCCATAGACATCAATGTGGAATAGCCCTCTTCGAGCTTCTCGATCACTAGACAGTTCACAAACTTAACACCTTCGTAGCTCCTGTTGCATTCCAGTCCGAGCACTTTTATTTGAGTTGGAACTCAACTCTCTTCCTTTTGCGGTGGATGATTGTGGTTGAGATCCTTGAGGTGCGATTAAAGCGGTGAATTCCAGTTAAATGGACAATCTAAATCGATCTTTCATATCTTTTCTTGAGCATCTTCATCGGTCCTTAACCACGCATTCTTCTTCTTTTCAATAATTGGACCAAGCTCATCGAGTTCGGTGATCCCAAAGTCGGTGAATTTGAGGGATCATGAACCTCAAAGTGTCTTTTATCAACCCCTCAGAAACGTTCATGGCGAGTGGTTTGGTATTGGGGATGATTCGACATCCGTGATCTTTTCGAGAAGCCTTGACTTGTCATTGTCGATTGTAATCCTTAATTACGCTTTGCTGTTGGCTTGAGTTTCTTCTTCTTTTCTTCCAACTGTTTTCTCATATCGACCATCCGAGCGACTGAGCTTCCTTGAACTTTTGTCTGCTGACCCTTTTCAAGCTTCTTTGCATCTATCCCAATATTTTCGACTTCCTCGGAACTACTTGTACTAGTGCTTCTCTGCTCTTTCTTTCTTCTTCAACAAGTTTCTTTTTCTTTCCTCCTTGTAAGGTGAGCACTTATTTGTTGTGGTGTGGCGGTACATGGTGTTGCCGATTTTAAAGGGAATCTTCTCGAGCTCGGGAGTTGTCATTTTGCCTTTTCCTTTGTCCCGGCCCGAGGAAGATGAAGTTGCTACCGGGGTGGTGGTGTTGTTGTTATTGGTGTGATTCTTGTCGGTGTTGTTGTTGATGTTGTTGGTGGGATTGATGAGATAGGTGTTCTTGAGGCTGGTGGTGATGATGAGATTTGAGCCAGCGATGTTCTTGGTGTTGGCTCCCCTCGGTGTGAGAAGGAGGTTCTTGATAATATTCTCCCCTCAACTATTGCCGAGCATCGGTGAGGGCAAGAGTTGGGCCCAGTCTTGAGGGGCGGAGCCGCTTGACCAAGAAGGCTGATAAAATTAAATCATTTCCTTCATATCCGATGTGTCGGTTTGAATACCGTGACCTTAGCTTCCAAGTTAGCTTGAGATAATTCTAAGGCTATCATCTGAGGCCCAAGATTCCAAGCCATGGAGGATGATTCCTTAGCCAGATTAGCCACCTGAGCATCAAGAGAACCTAATGTAGATTGTAGAGACTGAACAGAACTCTGTAGGCCTTGAACATTGGCAGACTGAAGCATATCAACCAGGCGGTGAGGCGGAGAGGAATTCCTCATATAAACTTGATGGCTTCGACTTTAGAATTGAGTCTTGGGTCCTCCTTGATGATCTCTTTGATATCTTCAATTGATGAGCCATACTTCTTGAAGAGACTCTCAAATTTTTCCTGTGTTTGTATTACATTCGTCAATCTGTTGATACATAAGATCCCCGTGTTCGTGAACATTTTCATTGAAGGTGAGCACGTCGGTTTAAGATCAGCGTGGCGGCGGCGACTTGATGTGTTGTTCCTACGGTGTTTGATGACCCCGAGTATAACCTTCTTGAAGCTTTGGTGATCCACCGAACAAGTCGCCTTTCGTAAGTGGGGCACATTATCAAATCTTTCAAATTCATCGGTGGAGGAAGAGGTCATCATTTTCATGTTGGAATGGTGATTCAAGATGTTCTGTGGATCGGTTGAGGCTCTTGTTCGACTTGAACCTCGGCGTCCACTTCTTCGGTGATAAAATTTCATCATCGGTTTGATAAGCTCATCTTAGAAAAGAGTATTCCATAAACATCGGCAATGGTTAACGGGGGTTTGGTGATGGGTTCCATATCATTCTTTGTCCCGTTGACCCCTCGGACCTTTGGTGGGCGTTTTCCAGTGTCTTCGCCGGAGTCGATTGGTTGTGGGTTCCGTATCGGCGGGTTGTTTCTTTCCTCCGAGTCTTTGTCCCCAGTGACCCCGAGACACCGGTGGGAGTTTTCGATACCTTTGGCGGAGTCGGTGATAGTTGTATCCCTATCGGTGGGTTGTATTATTCCTCCGAGTCTTTGGGATCGATCGGTGTGCCCTCGGACAAAGGCTTGGATTCTAATGTCGACCTTGGGCGTTGTGGAAGGCGCCCCTACCAGGTGGGTTGTTTGTTTCCTACGGATCTTGGGGAGTAGTGGTTGTGACCAAGGGCACCGACTGTGATGTATCGGTGCCCTTCGTTGTCACGGGGTGGATGTTGCTGGTCATCGGTGGGTGTCTTTTGGTCTCGGGCCTTTTGTGCCTTTTAGGTGTGTTCCTGAACCCTTAGGGCCACAGGACTTGGGTTTAGTCTTAGTCCCGATCGAGACTTCCCTTTCTCTTTTTAGGAGCGGGGTTTGGAACATCGATCCCTCACAGTTGTTCTGACAACCATATGGGCCGTCAATTCAATAGGAGTGACAAGGGATGGGTCTTTTGAAAATTTGGTGGCTCGGGATGCAGGTAAAGCACCAAATTTTTCTTCACGAGGATAATTTGAACCCGGTAACACTTGCAAAGCGCAAGAGACAAACCTAGGATACGAAGCGTATTTCGTCCTAGTTTTGCTCTATAGCTTGGTTACGAGATCACCGTAAATGATCTCCCTATGTCGACAATGACCCCATTCATCGAGGCGGTATGCCATCATCAATGAATAGAGTTAACTTGTTCGGTTGATGAGTGATTCCATAGAGGACACGAATCACAAATGTGAATAGGATCCTCCAAGCCACGGAAAATGAACTCTTGGTGGTGGGGTTACGTCCAAAACGTTTGATCTAAAGCGATTTGTTTTAACCCATCCTTCACATGGAGGGTTCGGGATGGGCAACATAAACTCCTTTGTTGTAATCCAACCACGTTGAAGTGCAAAATGTTTTGTAATCCGGGGTGAATCGTTGTTGCCCCGTGAAGACGAATCGATGAGATATTCCACGAGAGGTCCGAGGTTGTTCTCATCGATGGAGGTGTCGGTCATAGGCCTTGGTGTTGCCCAAAACTCCACGAGGAGATTTTGGTAAACAATCGAGGACACCGAACAAAGGCCGTTTTCGGTGGGCAATTAAACAAAATTTCATAATGTCTTTGTAGGATGGGACGGTTTGAGGTATTCAAAGTTGCCTATGACATTATTAGTTTTAAATTCAACATTTGCAAGATCCCCTATCCATCGAGAAGAAAAGCGGAGAGATTGAGTTCTAGCCATTTCCATTTAAAAGATTTTAGGGTTTTGAAAATATTTTGACTAGAATAATCAAAGTTTTTTGATCTCTCAAGTTTGTGATGAAAAACTTTTGTAAATGTTTACAAGAAGGGTTTTCCAAAAGAGGTTTGAAGAGTTTTTGAGCACACACAAATATTTCTGAGTTTTAGAAGTGATTTTGACAGAGTTTTGTTGAAGAAAATAATTTGTGTGTGTTTGTTTGTGTTGGAAGAGGGTATTTATAGAGTGGTAAGAGGGGTGATTTGTGCACAAATGGGAATATTAAAAGTCGGTTTTTGAAAAACGTTTGAATTTCCACATTTAATGCTACCACTCCATTACCCGATAAAATCCGTTTTCAAGGAGCGATTGCGATGCTGCGGTAAAAGTGCACTTTGCGAGATAAAATATCAATTTGATATTTTTGTGAGGCGTTAATGGCCAAGTGGGATGACAAAAGACAAAGAGACATATATTCCTATATTAAATTAGCATAGTTACAAACCTAGGACATTTAAGTAATCGATACTTGGATCATTTAGTTACACATTCAATGCTCTTTGTCAAGCGTCGGGACCCCGAATGAGTCTTACTCATTCAATGAGAGGTTTGTTTTGGATGTTCAGGAGGATGAACCATTTCGAGAACTTATCGAGATTGGTTTTCGGATACCGAATTTCAATGTCAAGCATTCCCAATTCAAATTTTCGGTCTCACGAAGGTAGGTTCATCCAGGGTTTTGTGAAGATATCGGCCATTGATATTTAGTAGGGATGAAATGAAGTTCAATGTCTCCTTTCATTATGTGATCCACGATGAAGTGATATCGATATCAATGTGTTTGGTTCTTTGGTGGAGGATGGGGTTGTTGGAGATTGCAATAGCACCGGTGTTATCACGTAAGATGGGCACCATTTTGTAATGGATGTCATAGTCACCGAGTTGACTTTTCATCCATAATACATTGGCACAACATCCTGCTGCTGACTACATATTCGACTTTAGGCGAGGACATAGCCACCGATTGTTGCTTTTAGCACTCCAACAAACCAGTTTTCCTCCAAGAAATTGACAGGACCACAAGTACTTTTTCATCCATGTTGCGACCATCATAGTCGAATCGAGTAACCCGAGATCAAACCACAGCACTTTGGATAATAGAATCCAAGGTTTGGGGTTCCTTCAGTGCACAGAGTATTCTTTTGGGCTGCGGTGAGGTGAGATTCTTTGAGATTGGGTGATATCTTGCTATTAAGCAGATGAAAATTGTATATACGGTCTAGTAGCGATTAGATACATCGATGAGCCAACAATCCCTCCGAAATGGGTTTGATTGACTAATTTTCCAAGGAGATCGGGTCCAAGGTTGTTAGGTGGGACCATTAGAGTCTTCTTGAGGCACGATCATATATCTCATATTTCTTCAAGAGATTTCTTGTGTATTTCTCTTGGTGATGGATATTCCTTTATCGGTTTGCACGATTTGTAGTCCAAGAAAGTATGTGAGTTCCCCATCATGCTCATTTCAAACTTCTTTGTCATCGGTTTTCAAACTGTTTGCAAAGTTGTAGTTAGTTGAGCCAAAGATGATGTCATCAACATACACTTGGACTAGTATCACATCTGTTGAGTTCTATAGACAAGCGATTGTGTTGTCTATCTTTCCTCGACAAACTTGTTTTGTATCGGGAAGGTGTGAGAGTTTCATACCATGCCACAGGAGCTTGTTTAAGTCCATAAAGGGCTTTGTCAAGTTCTGCGACATAGTCGAGAATTCACTACTCTCAAAGCACGGAGGTTCTTGAACATACACATCTTCCTTGAGATCACCATTTAAGAATGCACTTTTAACATCCATTTGGTAGACCACGAAGTTCATGTATGTTGCATATGCAAGGAAGATCTGATGGCTTCCATTCTTGCAACATGAGCAAATGTCTCATCATAGTCAATGCCTTCTTGTTGATCGTAACCTTTGGCTACAAGTCGGCTTTGTTTTAATAGCGGTGGCGTTTTCATCGGTTTTGTTTACGAAAACCCACTTCATTCCTATGACTACTACATCCCGAGGACATTTGATCAAGGTCATGACCTTGTTTTTATCAAGCTGTTGCGATTCTTCTTGCATATCCCGAACCCGGCTTGGGTGTTTTAGAGCCTCGGTGACACTTTTGGGTTCTATTTCGATAGGTAATCGGCATATAGACATTCATTGGTCAAGGCTGCGGTTAAGTTAGCGACCATGCTTCTAGTGAGCATGCCCTCGGTGGGTTCACCAATGATGTTTACAAGCTCAATGTCACGAGATCTTGTCCACTTATTTTGTGGTCTAGGATCCGAGCTTGAAGATGTCACCGGGAGTTCGGATGTGAGTTCGGTGCAAGAGCCACAGGATCGTTTAGATCATCTGTAGAGATGTCTTGTTGGTCGAGGTTCATGAGTTCTGGGTTCACGATCATTTGGATCGGTGTTTCTTATCAGCGAGGACCGATTGATTATCAATGAACTCACTAATGGTAGGTTGGGGTAGGTTGTGAGGTAAGGCGTAATATGAGATGTCGACATCGACGATATGAGGAATTGAATTGATGTTGTACTCATCGGGAGGATATCTTGATGAGTTATCAATTCCTATTTCCTCCATTGAGGTGTTGGTGAACTGATGCTTCGATACTTTCATCAAAGGTGACATGAAAGTTTCCTCAACTTGTTGTCTCCTTGTGTTAAAACCCCAAAGGCTTTGGAGATCGGTGAGTAGCCTAAGAGTATCCATCATCGACTTTTGCATCAAACTTGCCTAGATGATCCTTGTGGTTATGAATGAACACAGGACATCCAAACACGTGAAAATAGGCGATGTCGGAAGTCTACCTTTGAAGATCTCATATGGGGTTTTATTATGTATTTTGACAATGATAGACTGTTTTGAGTGTAACAGGCGGTTTGATCGCTTTGATCCGAAATGCTTGGAGAGGGTGAGCCATTTAACATGGTTCTAGCGACCTCAATGAGAGTTCTGCTTCCTTTCAAGAACCCCATTTTGTTCAAGGGATGGATGAGAAATCCTTTTCATCACGAAACTCTCAAGCTCTTGATTTACGAACTAAGTACCATTGTCGATTCGATTTGTTTAACGATAATGTCATTCGATTTTCAATCTTCACGATGAATGACATTATTGTATCATTGCTGACTCTTTTTGAAAGAAAGTATACCCAAGTGTATCTTGAGAACTCATCAACAATGACAAGTGTATACTTCTCATCTTTGGATTGATCTGGGGTGACGGGTCCAAAGAGATCCATGTGCAGGAGGTGAAGGCAACTTTTGATGGAGAAATTTTGTTTGGTTTTGAATGATGCTCTGTGGTGTTTACCTTTTTCACAGGCAGAGCATGGTTTGTCTTTTGCAAAAACCAGTGATGGTAAGCCAAGGACCTTGTTTTGTTTTAAACAATCAAGGAAACTAAGTCAGAGGTGTGAATGGTTGGGAGTAAAAAGTGAGAGGGTGTAAAAGGAGAGAGAAAACTGATGTGAAGTTGAGGTGTAAGGTAAAGTGATGTGAGAGGTGGGAGTAGTATTATTTATCTTTCACAAATAAACAAAACTTTTATCTATAGAGGTGAGTGTTGTTCCCCGTTCACTATTGTTTAAAATAGTTAAAATATATAAAAACAGTTAAGAGTGAACTATGACTGAAATTAACATAAGTAAAACACACAAAGTAATTTTCAACATCATATTCTTATTAGAAATAAATCAACAAAGAATACGTTACCCAAGTACTTGCGGAATAGTACTTGGGATTGAAATGACAAAGTTTGGAGACTCCTCTCTAAGCTCAGGCTAAGCATGAGCACAACTCTTAGAGCTCACTGAGCTATCTCAGGAACTAAGTTGTATTTGGAGGAGTGAAAAGATGGCTTGCGTGTATGTGTGTTTTTACAATTCACAAGCTTAATCTTTTCACTCCATCTCTTATGTTATTTATACATGTATGATATTTGACTCTTTCCTAAGTGACAACGACATCATCTGAGAAGACAAAATCTTGATGTATTTTGTCTCGCATTCTAAAGACTATTCTAGGTAAGAGACAAGACTACTTTACTAAGTTCGGTGATGACACCGAGCACGATCTTTGCCGTTCAGGGAAAGTTGACTTTGGTAGATAAGGACTTGTCTTATCGATTCAACCTTATCCCGCCTTGTCCCGCTCTTTCTTGATCTTTACTTCCTTGATCTTCTACTTCAATTTGTCTTGATGTAAGTAGTTGGAGAGGAGTCTTAGGGATTCGGTGAGTTATTGTCATCACTCACTGAATCCATCATCTTCTTCTTGACTCGCCTTCACCCTTTAAGTTCCGCCTTCTAAGTGGAGACTTCTTCTTAGCCTCGTCTTGAGTGTCACGAAGATGACTCACCGAGAGACTATGCACTCGGTGACTGTTAGTGTTTAATGGACTAAACACTTGGGCTATTTTCTATTCAAATCCTAGATTAAGGGTTTGGGTATTCTTGAACCCACGGTGAGTAATTTTACAAATTCTTAATTTTGTAGAAAGTGAGGGACAAATTTAGATCCTCCATTTCATATAATTAAAAAGACAAGATTTAAGATTAAAATAACATGGAGGGACCAAAAGTGTTCATTCACTCAAAACTCACTCCAACCACTCCCTCATTATTTATAAAGATGTCAAAGATGGCCCAAATAGCAATTAATGAGCTTTTTTGGCATTTTTGTACTTCTTCGTCGGCTTTCATACGTTTTTTTCGTTTTAATACGTTTTTGTCCGTTTTCGATTGTTTACAGACATTTTTATATGTTTTCATCCGTTTTCATATGTTTTCATCTATTTTCATATGTTTTCGTCCATTTTTATAGTTTTCGTCCGTTTTCATACATTTTCGCCAGTTTTCGTCCGTTTACGTAAGTTTCCGTCCTTTTTTATACGTTTTCATCTGTTTTTATACGCTTTTGGTCGTTTTCAGACGTTTTCATATTTTTTTTGTCAGTTTCCATATGTTTTGATCCATTTTCATATATTTTCAACCATTTTCAAATGTTTTTATACGTTTTCGTCCATTTTCATACCTTTAAGTTCGTTTTCATACGTTTTCAGACGCTTTCTGATAAGGATTTAAAACCTACGTTTTTAGGGGGTCATTTAAGCCCTAAATCGATACATTTTATATCCATTACTGCTTAAAATCATTCCTTTTCACTTTTTAGGTCTTTTGGAAGCAAAATGCTGGAATGAAGCATATTTGGACGAAAAGGAGCGAAAACATGAAGTAAATGGCAAATTCAAGATCAAAGACCCTCCAGCAAGCCTGATGGCGTCCACGCCGTCCCTATATAAAAGACTTGATCAAAAAATGCACGCGACGGCTCAACGGAATTTCTGTTCCTAAAGCCTGACGGCGTCACGCCTTATTTCTGGAAGGCTTCACTCACAAAAACTACACAGATGCCCAAGATCCAAGATTCAAACGACGTCCTGCAGGAAGACTGACGGCGTCATACATCTCAAGTGACGTCGTCCCAACGATGATTTGGCCCAAACGAAACCCTAATGACGGCGACTTGACGACATCACTAGCAAAAGGTGACGCCGTCGCATTTGTAAATCTATATTTAGAATTCGATTTTTCTGTATTTTAATAGGTAGAATTTTGGAGAGCAAACCCTAACTCAGTTGTAGTCCAACTTGGACAGTATTCTAGGGTCCCATACCCGATTTTACACATCAAGATAAGTTTGTTTATCCAATTTATCATTATGTCTACCCCATGTTCAATTTTATTGTGCGTATGCTTGCTTGTTTAACATGTCTAGCTAAATTACTCTTGTGTTTACTTAGATCTATGAAACCTAGTTATTGATTATTATTATTAGGTTGTCTCTTGTCTTAATTGGTAGAAGCTAGAGTAAGGAAAACTGGCTTCTTCTTTCATTGTTGCGAGCTTGAACGTCCTAAATAGCAAAAAGCCATAGGAGTGCACCTAGGCCATCGTTCTGTTTATTGCGTGAGTTGTAGCTTTGTGATAATAGTGTATTCGGCGGAGATGCTATTGCACTTGCCGATCCCGGGTATTCTAAGAGAGAGTTACAATTCATAGAAATTGGGAATTAGGCACCCCCTATGACTAATAGGAATACAATGCATCAATTAAGATAAAGGAAGTGACAATTCAACCGACCAATAAAAGATAACTAGGGAATAATAGCATCTAAGTGAACACATCTTTAATCATCGTACGAGCACACCTCAATTAGCATAACCTATCCAATAGTTAAATAGAAAATCAGATAATTAGTTAAAGTAGTGAAATCGGTAGAGGTACCACCCCTTAGTCATATATACCCCGAGATTTTACTCTTGCTTTCTTAAAAAACAAAAAAATAATAATAAATAAATAAAAATAATCATCCTAAACTCCACCTTCTCGTCATAAATCTTTTTCTAACATTCCTATTCAACTAGAGAATGAAATCAATCCCCGAAGCTTACCTCATAATCTATATCTATACTACTTATAATAGAGGAATGAATCTCTCTCCTCATGGTCTTAAAATTAAGACTTACAAAATACAAAACCTATTGTACAATACACAATGCACGATTAATGATCTTTCTCATCAATCTTAATTTTAAAACTTACAAGTCTTAAAGCTTAATGTACAAAATACAAAGCACTATTAATGTGGTCAAGATATTTAATGTAGTCAATTAATTAACAGATCAATAAATACATTTAATGCAATTATTAAAACACCCCTTACACAAGAAGTACAAATTATCAAGCATATTGTACAACAAACTTAAACACAATTCATGCATTAAATGTCACTAATACAAATAATAAAGCACATTATACAAATATTTAAGCCCGAACGGGCAATAGGACAAATGGGCCCGAGCCCGAACGAGTACAATCCAAATGGGGTCGAGCCCGAAAGGGCACGTGCCAAACGGGGTCGAGCCCGAACGGGCACGGACTAAAGAAATTTTTTGATCCCCGTAAATTTGTTGTAAAAAAGAACATAATAAACTAAAATACATGATTCACCGGAAAATTTTATTTCAGGGTACCCGCCGCCGCAACGCGCAGGTACCCTGCTAGTACACTACAAGGATTAGGTTCACTGCCTAGAGGGTTAAAAAGCTTGCTCGTAGAAAAGGAGGTTTTCTCGACCCCGAACCCACGCATCAAGTTTTTGGTGCCGCTGCCGAGGAATAGAATAGCTAGTTAGATTTCTATCTCATTTAAGTTCACTCGCTTGATTCCTATCAAGTGAGCTTTTTTTTTTTTCATTAGCTTCCTTTTAGTCTATCCCCTTCTTTGTGTTTTTGTTCGTAACCTTATCACTTTCCACCATGGGTGACAATCCACCACCAAACAATAATCCACCACCACATCAACCACTTCCACTCAACCAACCACCACTTGACCCGCCAAGAGGTCGTACTCTTGGTGAATACTTTATACCAAGCCATCAAGGCTATAGGAACACCATTGAGCTCCCAATTCAAGCTCAAATTACGGCCTGCGACCCGACACCATCCGGTTGGTGCAAAACGGATGTGCAATCTTAGGACTTCGTTCCAAAGATCCTAATCAGCATCTCAAGGATTCTTAAAAATTGTTGACTCTATCGACCTTGATGCTACCACAAGGGAGACCAAGCGCTTGCGTCTCTTCCAATTCTCTCTATGGGACCAAGCTAGTAATTGGCTTGAGTTACTTTCCTGCCGGATCCATCTCAAGTTGGGATGATCTCACCACTCGTTTCTCGCCCAAATTTTCCCATCGAGGAGAACTACCAAGCTAAGGAATGACATCTTGATGTTTCAACAACGTCAAGGTGAAACTCTCTACGAGGCGTAGACTCGATTCAAGGACTTGCTCCATAAAGTCCCTCATCATGGCATTGATCTTTGGCTTCAAGTCCAAAACTTTTACGATCATGTTAATCTCTCAACTTGGCAAACCATTGACCAAGCGGCCGGTGGCAAGCTTAGTGAACTTACCTTGGAAGAGTCGTGGGGTACAATAGAGGACCTTGCCCTCTATGACAAAGAATGTTGGAATGACCCCCGTGAGTTTCCCAAAACCATCAAGGCAATTTCCTTGTCTCCCATTGACTCACAACCTTCCAACCGCAGGATGCTCGAACTTGAAAATCAAGTCAAATTCCTAATGAGCTCCTACGAAACTCCTTAGCCTTCACGCCAAGTGAACAAGGTCTCTTCCTTGTGTGAGTTATGTAGTGGTCCTCATGACACTTGTGATTGAATGAGACTACCCAAACAAGCTTCCGTGGACTACGCATCCTCGCGTACCAATGGTATGGGAGGAAGATTCTCCACAACACTCGGACCTAGAACTTTCAACAAATCCCATGAAGCATGGAGGGGCAAACCCGACTATAATTGGGGTCAAACTAAAGAATTCACCTCTAACGACTCCCCATGGCCCCAACAACACAATCAAAGCTCTCATGCCTCTAGTCAACACAACCTCGAATGGATGATGCAACACCTAGTTACATCCCAAGAAGCCCAAATAGCCAAGCTTTCGGACGGCTTTAACCAACAACAAGTCGAGATGGATAGGAAGATAGATAACCTCTTGAAAGCCATAACCAATAATGATAGGACGACCACCGAAAAGGTTAATGCCATCTCGACTCATTCTCCCAAAAAAGCTTCCGTTGTTAAGATTAAGGACCCGAGAAAGTACTTCACTCATTCACAATTAGGTAATGAACCTAGGGACCTATTTTTATCAAAGCACGTTCACTTCATCAATGCCATCACCCTGTTGAAACCAAATAGGGATAGTGATGAAGCAAACCATGAGACGGTACTTAAGGTTAGTGAGAATCCTAAGAATGAATCAACCAATGAAGTAGAAGAAGTAGGTGATGAACACTTCAATAAGTTTCCTACGGATGAGGAACTCTCATACCACCCACACCTAGTGCGCGACCTTTGTCCCTTTTATACTAGGAGATGCCCATGAATCACCTTTGGAAATCCTAAAAATCTCAACATACCATGTTGCATAGGACATCTTTTCGTGGCAAAGGCCTACATTGATCGCAAGTCCCCAATAAGCATCATGACCAACACGTACTATAATTTGATGATGAAGAAACCTATCCCAAATAGGCAAGACCCCAATGATCCTAGGGTTAGATGTAATTTCCTTGGTAGAGTTAAGAGATTGCCCGTCTATGTAGGTAGCTTCACGTATCTTACGGATTTCGTGATTGTGAAAGATATTAGTACGGCTATAGATCCTAGCTTGTCCCATGTAGTTTGTTGGGAATTGCAGATTACAAAACCACAAGCAAGAATGAAGAACGAAGAAACAACGAGGGCTTATATGTAATATTTATTAGCTTTCATAGTAAGCTAATTATTAGGGTTTGTAACCTCCCTCTAGTATATAAAGAGGGTAGGCATCTAGGTTACAGATAATCCTTTTCAAGCAATTTTACAAGAGCTCCTCCAAGAGTCTTCTTTGTCTCCTTAAGCTCTGCCTCAAGATCATCAACCTAGGGTATCAACTAGGGTATCAAAAAAAAATTTTAGGTCCATCCTAAAATTTGACTAGGTTAAGTTCCAGTTTCTTGATATCACAAAACAACATGTATAAAGAAACAATGCTAAAACATGTCATCACAATAATAAGTTGCACACTATTAATCTTATTCCCCTTTTTGTAATCATCTAATAGGGGTCTTGTGCAACTCGTAGACACTTCCCCTCAAGTGATGCATGTAGATGGTAAGTATATAAACAAGAAGCTTCCCCTTAAAAATATACTAACCATCTCATGAATCTTGGACTTTAATCGGCTTGAAATAGAAGGTATCAATGAAATCCAAGGTCTTCACAATATCCTTATTTGATTTAGTGCGAACAAGAAACGTTTATTACACCTCGGTTATCTGTGTGGTCTCGGCCATCGCACAACATAACTGCCCATTGATCCCTCCCAGACCAAATCAAAATATAATAATGTGTGTGGTCCTAGCCATCGCACCACATCATTATGTTATGTTCTAAATGACTTATAAACACCAGACCAAATGAATGAAAGTACCCAAGCCATAAGCATCACATCATCCAAGATCCAAGGGCGTCTTCGGACCTTTTTTTTTTTTTTTTTTTATTTTTTACTACAAGAGTCAGAGCTTAAGGAGACAACCAGGGATCAATGGATTCTACAAGAGTCTTCTTTGTAGAATCCATGGATCCGGACTCAACTAGGGTATCAATGATATCAATTGAATGACTGCACAGCGGAATAACAATGACACAATCAATATCACTAATAAGTTTTTCTTTACTGAAAATAAAAACAACTACTACAACTACTATTACTACTACACGCTCTATGCATTAATTAGACTCTCATTGGAGATGTGTACTATGAATATGAAATGAAAAGGATGATCTGTAACCTAGATGCCTACCCTCTTTATATACTAGAAGGAGGTTACAAACCCTAATAATTAGCTTACTATGAAAGCTACTAAATATTACATATAATCCCTCGTTGTTTCTTCGTTCTTCATTCTTGCTTGTGGTTTTGTAATCTGCAATTCCCAACATACTCTAAGTAATGCTCCATCTCCATTGCCCAGATGTCATATTCATCTTTCTTTAGTGGTGGAAGCTTCATGTTGGAGATGTTTGGGTTGAGTGTCATCTGCTCCTTCTTCATGGATGATTCTTTATCACTATGATGCTTAGAGTAGGCTTCAGTTGCCTTTTCACTTAGTCTTTCAAACATGATTGATGTTTTTCTGGTTGGAATGAGTATTTGTTTTTGTGTATCTTCAACAGCAGAGTCCTTCTACAGGCTCTGATACCACTTGTAGGTCCAAAAGTTTATGGATCTAAGTAGCCTTGAATGGCTTATAATAAACTTGAATAAATCCAAAATTCTTATGTGAAGAACTCTTAACAATATCTTGATGTGTTAATTCGGAATCTTAACACACAAAGTATGAAGAACACAAGATTAACTAACTTCGTATTTTCTGTTACTTTACTCAAAGATTAAAGCTTACAACTCGTGCTTTTTCATAATACCTTAGGGACCTTTTATACACTAAGAAAACCCTAATTGACTACAAGACTTGTAGAAGGGTAAATATATCTCCTACTAAGATATCTCTACGTGTACATATCTATTCCTAATATAACTCTAACAAACTATTCTGTTTTTATCACAAACAGACTTAACTACCAACAATTAGTTCTTCCAGACTTAACTTTATTAGTATTGGCAGACTTAACTATCATCAGACTTAATTATGGCTTACCAGACTTAACTACTATCACTACCATAATTAACACTAAAAATACTTAAATCTGTTTTACAAAATAATTCCCTACATCCTTGTTTTAATTGGAGCGTTGTATTCCTTGTTATTGGTCGTAGGGAGGTGCCATATGCCCTAACTCTATGAACGTATAAGTCTCCCCTAAGAAAGTTTAAATCCTGTTAAGTCTCCTAGGATCTACAAGCCGCAATTTACGCAATAAATACAACGACAAAAACCACTAGCGCACTCTATGTTTGCGTTTAATAAGATGGATAAGCTAGTACATATAAGAGGTAAGCCAGTTTATCCTAACGCGAGACAACTAATTAAACAAGAGACGACAATCAATAATTAAAAATTAGGTTTCATTCAATCTAAGCAAACACTAATTGATCTAGCCTAGCATGTTAAAGTGAAGAAAAGAAAAGGATAAAATCAACCAACACATGGACATATTGAATGATTAAAGATGAATTAGTTATCTTCAATAGAACATGGATAAATTGGCTATAAAATGCCTTACAAAGTAGTAGAAAATCGTCTAGGGTTTCACCTCTCCAAAGTGTTATATGAATAATGGAAAACATACGAAAATAAATATAGTTTTACAATTGCGACAGCGTCACGTTATGGTTGTGACACCATCAGCTCGCCGTCATTAGGGTTCTTCAGTTTCATCGTCGTTGTTGTGATGGCGTCGTCTTGTGTCACTGACGTCACGCCGTCTCTTTTTAAAAAGTCTGAGCAGTCTCGTGTAATTTTTACTTTGAATCTTAGTATTCAAATGCAAGTGACACTGTCAGGTTATAAACTTGCTAATAGGTTCTAAGCCGTCACATGTAAAATTTCCACCAAATCATCGCGTCCAAATGCAAGTGACGGCGTCACGTTGAGGTTGTGACGCTGTCTGGAGCCCTTTTCCATACTTTTTCGTGACTTTGTCGTTTTCTTTGTTTTCTTGTCCAAATTAGTCCAAAACGTGCTGGTTTCCAGCTTTTGCGTCCTAAGTACCTAAAATGTGAAAAAGAAAATTTTAAGGTAATAAGTGATCATAAATGTAAGAGTTTATAGCTTAAATGACCCCCTAAAAATGCACATTTTAAATCCTTATCAAATATCCCTACACTTGGGAATTTCTTGTCCTCAAACAAATGTGATTTTATCCAATCCATTGGCAAGTTGGGGGCATTTAACATTGGTTTAAAATAGTTTACAACATCCACAAGCTCTACAATAGTCAAAACAAGCACGGAAATTATATACTAGCACCTCACATAAAGTGTTTGGATTCTCCCATCTCTCGGGTGTATAAGTTGTATAGCATGTATGGAAACGAGAAAATTAAACACTTTCTACCTGTCATAGCACATAGATTACGATAGACTTGATAAAAGATCAAACATCCACCGCTTTGGCGTAAGTACCTAGGATAAGCTATCACAGGGGGATTTTAAAGGGTTGTGTAACACCCCCAATTTTGTGATACGCAGCGGAATTCAAGTTGGGTGTTACTTCATGGCTCAACAATTACAATAACAGAAAACGAACTCTAATTGTGTCATTTTAAAAGATTTATCATTCGATTTATATAAATATCAGAGTTTACAAAATGAGGTCCCAGTAGTTTCGTAGTTTATAAAATAAGTTTTCGAATGATAAAATATATATAGCCTTCTTGAGTATCTGTGCCCTTCCGTGCCATCCTCGTACATTATGGACCTGAGATAAACATGCTAAAAAGTGTCAACACAAAGGTTGGTGAGTTCATAGAGTTTATAGATAAAACAGTTGAGTTCGGTGGTTTCGAGTTTGAGTGATAATAGTAATAAATCTGAGATATCGATAAAATAAGTAGTGGGCTCGTTGTTATACACCCATAGTTCGTTTGTTTAGTAATCGCTGAACACAAGTTTCAAGGATGGGTCATGTTGTTGTCTTTGCAAAGATTAGTATCATTGCGATCGTATTATTGCTCTAAGCCTCATGATACGCAAACCTTAACGATGCGACATCATAGTAATGAACTAATGATGTAAGTTCTTGACATCATAGAGATGATGTAAGTAACAAGGCCCTCGGTAGGAGTTTGCCAACTTCCTATGGGGTTCTCAAATAAAGTGCACTTGGCTATTTATCCGGCAACACAAGTGGGCGTCAGCGCCAATAGATCTATTCACTATATTCGCGTTCACCGCAAGTGATTAATGGCTCATGATAGAGGGACTTTTAGTGGCAATAGTGTATAACTTAGGCAATAACAATCAGGATCGCATACAGATAGTACTTGTGTTCGGTTTGTAGCAAAACGTATAAAGTGTGATTATGAACTCATAGTAGTATGTAAAATCTTTAGAGTACTTGTGAAAGTAAAAACGAGTAGTTAAGTATGTATCTCCCCCAAAATAGTTTAAAAGAAAGTAAAGGTAGGGGCCATGAACTCACAGTAATATGTAAAAGTTTTTAGAGTACTTATAAAAGTGAAAGCAATGAGTTGACCATGTATCTCCCCCAAAACATTAATAAACAAGTATAAAAACGGGGCTACGAACTCACCTTGATGATACAGTAGTCTGGATGAAAAACAAATTAAGTATTGTGAATAAACAGCTCCAACTTGTGACCTGAGTTGGTATGTCAAGTTTCAGTATTTGTTTCCATGCACATGTCATGTTAATTACAAGTGTTTTGTTAACGGTTATAGCTCGAATTATCATTAGTGAGTATAGATCATATCATATATAAGTTTATCATTTCCCGGATTATTAGGTATTATATTATATAATATATATAAAAGGTTACACATTATACCCTTATAATTTCAAGTATTAACGGTTTATACCCTTATCTTTTAGGAAATGACAATTTATACCCCTTGAACTTCATAATAATACAATATATATCCTCCAAAATTTATGAAATGAAAACTCAACCCTTCAACTTTTATGAATTTACAAGTCTTATCCTTCAACTTTGGTGATAAGGTTTTAAATGTACCTTTTAAATAGGGGAATCGTTTAAGCCCTTATTTGATCACTTTTGTATCCGTTATTACTTAATATCGCTCCTTTTCACTTTTTTAGGTCTCTTGAAGGCAAATTGTTAGGAGAAACGGAATGGCACTTATTTGGACGAAAAGGCGCGAATATACTCAAGAAAATGGCCAAAGTCAAGAATCGAGCCACTTTTCACTTTTAGGTCAAGGCAAATTCTCGAAATACAAGGGACGGCGTCAGTGTTATTCATGACGCCGTCGCATCACTTTTGTGACGGCTCAAGAGCCAAATTGCTTATTTTCAAGTGACGGTGTCGCTTTAAAAGAGTAGGTCGTCGCAACTCGACGGCCTAGATTTGATCCGCACGGCGCCGAGATCAAGGGGACGGCGCACAAGCATAAGGTGACGCCGCCGCAAGACTAACGTGCCAAGACGAAACCCTAATGACGGCGACCCGACGGCGTTACAAATCAAAGGGACGCCGTCGCGATTGTAATCTTATATATAGAATCCGAATTTTTCGCTTTTAGTGTGTAGTCTTTTGGAGTAAAACCTAAACCGAACCAAGGTCTGTCTTGTACAAGATTTTAGGGTTCCAAACCCTATCTTACATCAAGATAAGTGTTTTACTTCATTAATTCAATTATGTCTTCAATTACTTGTGTGTATGCTTGCATGTTCTCCATGTCCGGCTAATTTACTTGTGTGTTTGCTTAGGAATATGAAACTTAATTATTGAATATTGATTGGTTGTCTCTTATCTTAATTGTTAATGATCTAGTAATGCGATAGGTCATTCGTTGTGTAGTTAATGCTTGATTAATCTTTGTGAACCTTAGACTATAACACCTAGAGTAGTTGTAGGCTAAACCATCCAAAGAGTACCTTAGAGTTAGAGTTTATAATTCCTAGAGATTTTGTAGACGAGACCCTTTGGTAGTTTCAAAGAGTTAGGGACAAACGATACCCTACGACTTTAGACACACAACGCGATTAAGAATAAGGACGTGACAATTCAACCATCAATAGGAGATAATTAAGGAGTAATAAAACCTAAGTAAACACATCTTTAAACCATCATACGAGCACACAATAATTAGACATAGACTACATACACCTTAGATTAGATAATTAGATAAGTAGAGTAATCGGTAGAAATACCAACCCCAAATCCAAACCCCGAGATTCGACCTTTCTAATTCCTAAAAACATAAAAGATAAAAATAATCTTCCTCAACCCCAACCTTAGCGTAGTAACTTCTCACTAGCATTCCTATTCCCTAGAGAACGATATCAATACCCGTGGCTTACCCTAATACTACACTACAACGATTAGGTTCATCGCCTAGGGTGTTATAAAACTTGCTCAAGAAAAGGAAGTTCCTTTGACCCCGAACGACGCGTGTAGCGTTATCAAGTTTTTGGCGCCACGCCGGGAATAGAATAGCTAGTTAGTAGTCCACCTCGTTTAGGTTTCTTTGCTTGATTCCTATCAAGTAAATTTTTTCTCATTTTTAGCTTCCTCGTAGTCTATCCCCCTTCTTCGTGACCTTTGTTCGTAACCCCATCACTTTTCATCATGGAAGGTGATAACCAACCACCATTCATCAACCTACCACCAAATGACCCGCCAAGAGCCCGTACTCTTGGTGAATACTCGAGACCAAGCCACCTAGGCTATAGGAACACCATTGAGCTTCCCGATCAATCCCAAACTACGGCCTCATGATCCGACACCATCCGGTTGGTGCAAAACGGATGTGCATTCCATGGACTTCGTTCAAGATCCTAATCAAGATCTTAAGGATTTCTTAAAATTGTCGATTCCATCGACCTTGATGCTACTACTCGGGAGACCACGCTCTGCGCTCTTCCAATTCTCTACGGGACCAAGCTAGTAATTGGCTTGAGCGACTTCCCACGGCTCCATCTCAAGTTGGGATGATCTCACCTCTCGCTTCCTTGCTCAATTTTTCCCACCGGGAGAACCACTAAGCTTAGGAATGACATCTTGATGTTCCAACAACGCCAAGGTGAATCTCTACGAAGCATGGACTCGATTCAAGGACTTACTTCATAAAGTCCTCATCACGGCATTGATCTTTGGCTCCAAGTCCAACTCTTCTATGATCATGTCAACTTCCCCACCAAGCGATCCATTGACCAAGCGGCCGGTGGAAAACTTAGTGATCTCACCGCGGAAGAATCATGGGGTATAATAGAGGACCTTGCTCTCTATGACAACGAAAGTTGGAATGACCCCCGTGAGTTGCCCAAAACCGTTAAGGCAATCTCCTTGCCTCCCATTGACTCACAACCTTCCGACCGTAGGATGCTCGAACTTGAAGATCAAGTTAAATTCCTAATGAGTTCCTACGAAAATCCTAAGTCTTCACGCCATGTGAACAAAGTTTCTTCCTCGTGTGAGCCGTGTAGTGATCCTCATAACACGCGCACTTGCACCCGATTCCCCGAACATGCTTCCGTTGACTACGCATCCTCGCATATTAATGGAACGGGAGGAAGATTCCCTACAACACCCGGACCTAGGAATTTCAATGATACCCGAGAAGCTTGGAAGAGCAAGCCCGACTTCTATTGGGGACAAACCAAAGAATTCACTTCCAATGATTTCTCATGGCCCCCATCTCATGGCCCTAACCAACAAAACATTGAGGGGATGTTGCAACACCTAGTCGCATCCCAAGAAGCTCAATAGCTAAGCTCTCGGACCGTTTTAACCAACAACAAGCCGAGATGGATAGGAAGATAGATAACCTCTTGAAAGCCATGACCAATAGTGATAGGAAGGTTAATGCTATCTCAACTCCCGAGCCTTCCGGTGTAGAGATTAAGGACCCAAGTAAGTTAGCTAAACACGTCCAATTCGTCAATACCATCACCTTAGTGAAACCTAATAGAACAAATGACGAAGAGGACCATATACTTGAGGATAATGAAACAACCGAGGAAGTAGATGAAGTAGACAATGACTATTTCAATAAATTTCCTACGGAAGAAGAGCTATCTCGCCACCCTCACTTAGTGCGTGACCTCCGTCACATGTATGTTAGGAAAAGCCCTAGAATCAAGTTTGGGAACCCTTGGAATCTTAACATACCATGTTGCATAGGACACCTTTTCGTGGCAAAGGCCTACATTGACCGCAAATCACCAATAAACATAATGACTAGCACCTACTATAATTGGGTAATGAAGAAGCCTATCCCAACTAGGCAAGACCCCGATAATCCTAGGGTTAGGTGCAATTTTCTTGGTAGAATTAAGGGATTGCCCGCTTATGTAGGTAGTTTCACGCTTCCTACGGACTTCATAATTGTGGATGATATTAGCACGGCCATAGATCCTAGCTTGTCCCACGTTATTCTAGGAAAACCTTTCATAGAAAACACCGGATGACTTATGATCCTCATTAGAATAGTGCGATTCAAAGATAAGACCGATGATGTAGCTTACCAAATGCCGCTTAAGATTGAGAAGTTTTCATCACTCTCCAATGATGAAAAGGAACTTAAACTATCGGTCTATTATAGGAATAATGAGGATAAGGAAAAGGAGTAGATTATGTTATGGCTAAGATTTTCGGATTCTATAAGGATTGCTTGAACTTAGGACCGAAATATAGAACCAATTGGGAGAGGACGACCTCTTAGAAAGGTGCATCATAGGGCACTCTTACAACATGGAATCCCCAATAGAGACCGCCATGAGGAAGGAGATGACGGTAATGAAGTCACGTAGGGCACGACTACGAGTCTAGCTACAAGACTCATAAATAAAGAAAAGCGCTTCGTGGGAGGCAACCCATGCTTAATTGTTTGCTTGTTAGTGTCATATATCTTTTATTGATTGCTTATTCTCATGTTTAAATTTGTAAAATGCTTTATTTTGTTTTTAACCTCGCCTTAATTGCATATAAAGGTATTTTACATAAAGGATAAGTGTAGGAGGATTACACACGCTTTCAAAAGAAACGTAAACATGAGAATAACAATTAATTAAAAGATATATATGTGTGTTTGTTCGAGTCAAATGCTTGTATCGAGTCATAATGGATGTTTTGCGAAATTTTTCCAGATTCTAAAGATGTAAATTTTCCAAATTTTTCCGTAAAATCGCACCGCTTTTGTCGATAACTGACGGCGTCAGATCGCAACTTGACGGCGTGAAGGAGTAAAACAACATATTACTTTTTTCTCGCTTTCGAGCTACTTATAAAATTTTTGGAATTTTCCGTGTCTTAATTTTCCGTAAATTTCAGTAAACATCCATTCCACAAGCATTATATCCTAGTTTAATAGAGTCTTATATATATTATTACCGCCGATTTTACGCGAAGGTTTCGTTTGTTTTCTTCAAGTGTGCGTGTTTAATTTATTAAGAAGAAGATACATAAGATTGGAAGGAGCTTTTCACGCATACATTCTTCTTGAAAAGGATTTAACCACCACTTTACACGGATCCTACCGAGCTAATCGGGAGTATTAGTTTCTTTCGCTTTTAATTACCTTCTATTATCATAACTTTGATATTTCGGGGAACATTGGGGACAATGTTCGGTTTAAGTGTAGGGAGGAAAATAAAACGGAACTTTGAAACTATGCTTATCCTTGATTATTTGCTTTGTCCAATTGTATTTGTGTAATAAACCATGAGAAAATGTCGGTTAGGGTAATTTTGGCACCAAATTTAAAATTTTCATGACATATAGGAGTGGGCCATTAGTCTTAACAAAAGCGCCTCACGGATAGGAAGTTATATGACTAGCACAAAACCCTTTACCACTTAAATTCCACCCAAAATGCGAGGATCGCCTTAGATTAGTAGGAATTAAAGCATTCATCTTTAATGCTTAGAGTGTGAACCGGTAGTATAATAGATTCTAGAACTTGTTTTGTGATGCATCCCGAGATCGCTAGTAAGACTACACTTGTGTAGTTAGGAATAACTAAATGATAAGAGGCATTAGGATAACCCTTGTTTGATACCCGTAATATAATTACTTCTTCCACATCGGTTGAGTAATTCCCCCACACCTTTGCGTTGTACTCATCTTTAGTACACGATACCCCTAGTTAACCCCTAGAGCCTATCCTTTTCGCGGTTCTCGTGATGTTTCGGTTTTCCGAATATCAATGAAGAGCATTGTTTACACCCCACCCCAAATGTACACCCAAATCGCCTTAGCCTACCTTGTATGCACTCACTTTTAGTGCATTATTGTTATCACCCTAAACCCTTAGTTCAATTATCTAGTTGCTTGCATGAGTTGCTAAGTCGAGTCATATCCTTTGTACACGCTTTGGGACGATTGGGACTCATGGGAAAAGTTAAAGTTTATGAAATGACGGAAGGGAACGTTAAATTCAAATTCCCTTTATTTGCGTAATAATGTACTCCAAGTGTTTTGATCTTTTCAATTCGGGTCAAATTAGTGTTAGAGTAATAAAACTCAAGTGTAGGGATGTGCCTATAAATCCCTATCATTTTGATGTTACCGTAGAGGATGGTAGAGTAAAAGTGTATGAAAAAAAATCGAAAAAATAAAAAAAAAGAAAAAAATAGAGAAAAAAAAAAAAAAGAGTGTAAAAAAAAAAAAAAAAAAAAAAAACGGCTACCATCCTACATCTATCTTTAAATTTATGTTTGTTTGTTTCAGCTTATCTAGAGTTTAGAGTGTCGAGTCTTGGCTTAGCAACGCCATTCTTCGTATGCTTGTAACATAAAGATTTTTGACTTGCCACCACTAAATAGCCTATCCCACCAAACCCTTTGTTTCCTACCGTAAGCCTAACATTACAACCCTTTAAAGACCTCTTTGATAGTCTTTCCTAGGTGCTTACGCCAAAGCGATGGAGGTTTGATCTATTCTCAAGCCTATGGTAATCTATGTACTAGGACCGGTTAATGAGTGTTTATCTTCCATTTCCAACTTGTTATATTTCATATACACCGAGAGATGCGAGTATCCAAACACCCCATGTGAGGTGCTAGTATGTAATTTCCGTGCTTGTTATGACTTTTATGGGCTTATATGTGTTGTGGATTGTTTTAAACCAATGCTTCATGACCCCTAACTTATAAATTAATTGGCTAAAAGCACATTTGCTTGAGGACAAGCAAATACCAAGTGTAGGGATATTTGATAAGGTTTTAAATGTACCTTTTGAGGGTCGTTTAAGCCCTTATTTGATCACTTTTGTATCCGTTATTACTTAATATCGCTCCTTTTCACTTTTAGGTCTCTTGAAGGCAAATTGTCGGAATGGCACTTATTTGGACGAAAAGGCGCGGATATACGAAGAAAATGGCCAAAGTCAAGAATCGAGACACTCAAGTCATTGAAATACAAGGGACGGCGTCAGTGTTATTCGCGACGCCGTCGATCACTTTTGTGACGGCCAAGAGCCAAATTGCTTATTTTCAAGTGACGGTGTCGCTTTAAAAGAGTAGGTCGTCGCAACTCGCACGGCCTAGATTTGATCCGACGGCGCCGAGATCAAGGGACGGCGCACACAAGCATAAGGTGACGCCGTCGCAAGACTAACGTGGCCAAGACGAAACCCTAATGACGGCGACCGACGGCGCCACAAATCAAAGGGTGACGCCGTCGCGATTGTAATCTTATATATAGAATCCGAATTTTTCGCTTTTAGTGTGTAGTCTTTTGGAGTAAAACCTAAACCGAACCAAGGTCGTCTTGTACAAGATTTTAGGGTTCCAAACCCTATCTTACATCAAGATAAGTGTTTTACTTCATTAATTCAATTATGTCTTCAATTACTTGTGTGTATGCTTGCATGTTCTCCATGTCCCGCTAATTTACTTGTGTGTTTGCTTAGGAATATGAAACTTAATTATTGAATATTGATTGGTTGTCTCTTATCTTAATTGTTAATGATCTAGTAATGCGATAGGTCATTCGTTGTGTAGTTAATGCTTGATTAATCTTTGTGAACCTTAGACTATAACACCTAGAGTAGTTGTAGGCTAAACCATCCAAAGAGTACCTTAGAGTTAGAGTTTATAATTCCTAGAGATTTTGTAGACGAGACCCTTTGGTAGTTTCAAAGAGTTAGGGACAAACGATACCCTACGACTTTAGACACACAACGCGATTAAGAATAAGGACGTGACAATTCAACCATCAATAGGAGATAATTAAGGAGTAATAAAACCTAAGTAAACACATCTTTAAACCATCATACGAGCACACAATAATTAGACATAGACTACATACACCTTAGATTAGATAATTAGATAAGTAGAGTAATCGGTAGAAATACCAACCCCAAATCCAAACCCCGAGATTCGTACCTTTCTAATTCCTAAAAACATAAAAGATAAAAATAATCTTCCTCAACCCCAACCTTAGCGTAGTAACTTCTCACTAGCATTCCTATTCCCCAGAGAACGATATCAATACCCGTGGCTTACCCTAATACTACACTACAACGATTAGGTTCATCGCCTAGGTGTTATAAAACTTGCTCAAGAAAAGGAAGTTCCTTTGACCTCATAACGACGACCATAGGGGGCTTCTAAAGTGGAACCAAGCTCTTTCCTTCCTCCTAGGCTTTAAAATACCCTTCCTTGGCTTCTACTAGGACCCTTAGATCAATGAGTATATAAGTGAGGGTTGTTTAGTGAGTTTTGAGTGAATGGTGAGTGCAAGAGTGGGGTGTTTGGTTGCTATTTATAGGAGGGAAAATGCTAGGGTTTCATAAATGAAGATGGACACTTGGAAGGTGTGCTGAGGTAGTAAGGGACATGATGAGGTGGAGTATTGGAGGTTGTGTGGTGCATGTGATGGTGATGAGGGTGGCGTGAGGTGGTGGTGTTCTTGGCCAAGAAAACTTTCTACAATATTTGACCAAGGTACTCTTCTCAAGGGACAATGTGAGGTGGTTTAAGGGGGATCTAGGAAGGTTTAGTTGTTATTGTTTTACCATGTAATTAGCTTAGTCTGGTTGGTTTGGATTTTGTTTAAGTTTAGTTCTAATTGAACTAAAGAGTTGATGTTGGATCGACCTAGGCTTTAGGGTGGGTGTACATGGGCTTTTTGATGTTGTACCTAAGGTTTAGAGATGTAGGATACTTAGTTAGGGTTTCTAGTTAGGTTTAGATAAATACTAGTTGATTTAATTTAAGTTTAAATAAATAAAAGTATAGGTTTTAGGTTTGTGCATTAACACTTGTACATTGACATTAGATTGTTGTACTTACATAAAAGAAAGATATTTTTAGGGCTTGTGCTTTAAAGGTTTGTGTAATGTGTTTTAAAATAAATACACAAAGGTTTATAATGAGATTTATGTTAGTAGTATGCTCCTATGCATCAATGACTTGTACATTGGCTTGTAAGACTTGTACATGTGCATGATAGACTTGTACTTTGGTGATTTATAAAAGTTTCATGTGTATTTTTAATTATAGTTTGTGATTTTATTCACATAAAATCATAGAGTTTGTAAATTAGGGTTTGAACCGGGAAATACTTTAAAGTTAGGGTTTTATGCTTTGTGAGTTTGTACATTAAGTTTAAGGGTTTGTACTTTAGGGTTTATGACATAATATCGAAATTATTATAAATTAAAGCTTTAGGAAAAACCCTAATATATATAGTAAGCATTCTGCTGTAAATGACGCTAGTGGTATAGGGATAATATATGCCAGACACCACGTGTCTCGTGGCATAATTATTATAGCAAGCTATAATTAAGTGTGCTCGTGAGGACACAACTGGCATGGGTGACCATGCCGGGAAGTTTCAAGTAAGACATATAAATGATGTTGTGATACTTCCATCGTCACATAAGAGTATGTATATCAAAAGACATCGACTATGCAAATGAGCAGTTTGTGAGTACAACATATTATCTAGTCGTTGTAAAAAAAATAATAAAAAAAACAAAAAAAAAACGTAGGAAATGAATTATTATTAGTTAATATAAAGGCGGATTTTTACCGGTGGTTACAGGTTGTAATGTTAGGTGTAAGGGTATGGAAAACACGGTTTGATGGATATAGAAAATTTTACTGGTGGCAAGTCAATCGTCTAGCTAATCACATATAAAATGTGGCGTTGCTAAGCCAAGACTCGACTTACTAACTACTATCTCTTTTTGTATTTTTCTTGTCTCTTGCTTGACTTAAATAAATATAAAGGGAGAATGGTATTTCGTATGCTTTTCTTTCTTTCTTTTCTTTTTTTTTTTGATTTTTTTCATACACTCTTGCCCTACTATCCTCAAAATTATACATCATAAGGGATTTATAGTTGCATCCCTACACTTGAACTTTTAAATATATAAAACTAAATAATGACCCAAAATGCGATGATCAAAACACGTGGAGTGCTTAAACATTTACGTAGATATGGGGTTTATAATTTTCACTTTTTCCCCATTACTCGATAATAAATATTACTAAACCCATGATTCCTAATTGTCCCAAAACTTTATTTACAAGATAAGACTCGACTTAGCAACCATGTAATTAACTAGACAATTAACTAAAGGTTTAACAAATAACAATAATGCACTAAAACTGAGTGGATACAAGAAAGACTAAGGCGATTTGGGTTTACATTTGAGGGTGGATTGTAAACAACACTCTTCATTAATATGTTGGAATCCATCGAAATATCACGAGAACCGCGAAAAAGGTAGGCTTAGAGGGGTTAACTAGGGGTATCTTGTACCAAAAATGAGTACATAGCAAGGGCGTGGAATAATTACTCGACTGGTGTAGCCAATGTAATTATATAAACAGGTTTAAAATAAAGGTTATCCTAATGCCTCTTATCATTTAGTTAATCCTAACTACACGAATGTAGTCTTACTAGTGATCTCAGAATGCATTACAAACACAAGTTCTAGAATATATATACTACCAGTACATTCATAAGCATTAAAAGTTAATGCTTTTATCCTATATATCTAAAGGCGAACCTTACATTTTGGCGTGGAATTTGAGTGGTAAGGTTTTTGTGCTAGCTATATAACTCCTATCCATGAGACGCTTTACTAAAATTAAAGTTTTACTTGTAAATGTCATAAAAATTTTTAAATTTGGTGCTAAATTACCCTAACAAGTATCTCTTTCGATTTATTACAAAATTACTAGAAAACACTACAAATATCAAATAAGTGATTAGTTTTTAAGGTGTTCTTTTTTCCCTCCCTACACTTAAATTGAACATTATCCCCAATGTTCTTAAAAATACCAAATATATAATAATGGGAAAAATAAAAGAGATAATAGAAACTAATATTCCCCTGATTTTCTCGGCATGGACGATATAGAAATACGGTTAAATCCTCCTCCAAGAAGATAAGATCAATTATACGCTTCTCTTCCAATATGCAATTACAATATAAACTTGAGTGGGGTCCAAGAATAGCATATTCTAGTTTATTCGTTTGTCTTCTCTAATATGGCGTATTTCCAGAGTTAAATACGCCTTATGTCTTCAAATCACGATATACTTGGACTGGGGATAAAATCTTTAATACGGCGTATGGTCAGATTTTCACACGCCGTATATCTTCTTCAATTGACTTGGTTTTCGACTGCAAGGGCTTAGATACGGCGTATTACAAGAGTTAAATATGTCGTATGTCTTTTGATTTCGATTCTTCATGAATTCTTCTAAGTAAATTATAGAGCGCATCACCAAAATGTGGATACGCCTTATGCTCTTGCTGGAGGGTTGCAAATCTTCTAATTTAGGTCCAAGTTTTTTGTTTTCAGTGTCTTTTCCAATATTGCTCCATAATTACTGAAAATCGCAAATTTAAGTAATTAAGTAACGCTTCTCATATAAAAGCATAATAAGTGAGCAATATACATGAGATAAATGATGATAATATAGTACTTATTTGAGCACATCTATGATCTACAAATATAGTTATCGTTTTGTGAGAGTCGTATTGTGTCCTATCGTGTGTACGACTCAACGCCTATTAAAAAGTGTCAAATATTAAAAGATATTGGTATGGGTGTTTTTGTTGTGTGGGTTAAAAAACTATAATAAGTTTAGAAGGATTTAAACGTGTCTTAACCAATCAACTAGTTGTAGCTTTGTTGGTTTGTATTTTTATTGTTTTACAATGAGTATTATTAATTGTATTTTTTTCACTAAATTTTTTTAACAATCGAATTAATTATAGATCATAGGTATTGACTAGTCATGTATATGTTAGTGCATCAATTAATTGTGTACATTGCCTGAATGGTTGCATTTTTTATTATTATTATTTTTATATATTAATGGCTTGCTTAGATTATACCATATGGTAATATAATTGTAGTTTTTCGTGGGGGTGTTTTAAGAAAAGTATTAATCATGTATGTTGCATTGATATATTTGTGCATTAAATAGTTGTAAACATTGCTTTTTAACTTGTAATGATTAAAAACCATTTACGTAAATTTAAAAAAAAAAAATGAAAGACACGCTAAAATACTTTATAGTTTGGGTATGAGCTAGGGCTGGGGCTAGGGCTCAGTTTGAAGCTAAAGCTGGACAGGGGCTTATATTATAAGCCGGAAGTTGAAGCTTATATTTTCATAAAGCTGTTTGGCGAATTAGTTGGAGCTTAAGCTTATTAATGTAAAATTACATAAAAACACATCAATTAAATTCATGTATATTTTCAGCTTTTATGTGATAATTCAGTATATTTTTAAGGGTATTTAACTAATTTAACTAGCCATAAGCTCCTTTTAGCCTCATTTTATGGGTTTGGGCTTATAAAGGCTTGTGGCTTATTTTATAAGTCATTAGTCATTATAAGCCTGTGTGACAAACGATACTTATTTTATAAGCCGACTTATTTTAAAAGCCCAAACCTCGATAAGCCCTATAAGCCTCTTACGAAACATACCCTTTAACATACCCTTTGTATATAGATACTAGCCTATAAACCCGTGATAAATCACGGGTGACTTATAAGACATTTAAAATAAACACTCCAAATACATAAAGTAAAGTGTTAAATCAAAAAACAACAAACAGAAATTCGCACATCAATTGTGTATATACATTGGTTATCCTGCATTAGTGCAATATATAAATTCTATCTTATAAAATATAAAATGTAAATTGCACCGTGCGCGTTGCGGCTGTTATTTTTGGCTCTATTTTTATGCTATATGTGTTTTGTCATATATTTGCGGTGACATTCGTATAATGATAGTTGGGTCGGGTTGTGGTTTATGTAAATGTAAGAGTAGTTTAAGTTTTTTAGCATCTTTTATACTTGTTTATTACTATTATTATTTTTGTGTTGCACAAGAATAAAAATAACATCTATGGTGATCTAATAATTTTAGCCTATGTGGGTGGACTGTTGGAACTCTGCCAACGTTACAACAACTGACTATGCATCAGCTTGCGAAATGTTGGTTTGAATATCATGTGCTCATTTTTCCATTGCACACTAAAAGATCAAATTATTATTTTGTTAATAGGTATCATAATATTTTCTAACCGGAATTAAAAGATCAAATTATCATTTTTCCATTGCAATGGTGTGTTTTAATTGTTTACCGTTCCTTATATAAATTCTAACCGGAACTATATTCGAGTCTGCACATCATCTTAAATTAAATTGTAAATGGAACTTAAGAAACAGATTGCAAATACAAATGGTGAAATACATAATGTCATTCAGAAGCTCAAAAAACCATATAAAGCTTCTCTAGAAAACCTACCAATATCCAATGACAACCAAAATTTTATAAAAAATGCTTAATACATAACATGGTATGTAACATGGCTATTCTATTACATTATTAAAATAATACCAATTGTATCATTGTTGAGATTCTAATTAGATATAAAAATGATAATAGAAGATTAATGAAGCAATGATGCGATCCTAATAGCCATTAGATGTTAGCATGTCTTTATGGTTGTAGACGAATCATGTCAATCGTCACCCTCGACCTCATCCCCAAAACCCACATGTTTCAGCCCCAACTTCAACACCCAAACGCGCCAATTTCAGCACCCGTTTCAGCAGCCAAACACACTCATTTCAGCCCTCACTTCAGCCCCCAAACGCACCCATTTCAGCGTCCAAACGTACCACTTCAGCCCCCATTTCAGCACCCAAATCCAACCCCCAAACCACCCATTTTACCTTCCAAACCCACACTCATTTGAGCCCCCAAAGTCTCCCATTTCAACCCACAAACCCACCCACTTCAGCCCCTACACCCACACGTTTCAGCCCCCATTTCAACACCCAAAGACACAGATTTCAGCCCCCGTTTCAGCACCAAAAACCACCCATTTTACTACTTTTTTGTTAATTATGACACCATAAGCTACTCGGAACAACAATCTACTTTTCCATATGAACTTTGTATAAATTGTGTTAAAAACAAAATTATTGTAAATGAACTTAAGGAAAACTATCTCACAGTTAAACATCTGAATGAGCTTATTAAAATTTACAGCAAACCAACACATTCTATTCCGCAAATATTTGCATTTAGAAACTAAGCCACCAAAATATTTGCATTGCCTACCGAGGCTTGAGGCGTCTTTGTTTGCATTGCCGACTGTAAAAAAATTACTATTCACCTGCAAATAGGTACAAAGAAGAGCATTCAAACATGAAAACTCATGTACTCCAAATAACATCAAACACATAAGTTAAAATTGAAAACATGAACACATCGGCATTCAAACATGAAAACATGAACTATAAAAAAGTAATATACCCTCAATCAATTCGATTGTCAATTATTCCCCAAAAACCTCAATCAATTCGACTGTGAGTTAAACCCTCAATCAATTTGATTTCATATTAATTGTGAGTTGTAAAAACTAAATACTGAATAATAAAGGTTGAAAGTCAAAAGAATAAGCTTGGTTTTCGGTTGTTATTGAGGTCTAACAACTTATGAAAAAAATAAAGATTGAATTATACCTTGTAGAGATTTGAGATTAGGAAAGGTTGAAATTTGAGATGAAAGAATGAGGGTGGTATCTCAAACAGCAATTGGAGGTTACGTGGTTATTGAGATTGGGAAGGTTGTAATAGATGGTAATTGATTTTCGGTTGCTATTGAATTAGGGTTTAGGAAAGTCAAAGCATACTGAATAAGGTCGAGTAAAAATGGATGGGAGAAATCAATATAATATGTGATGTGGCAATAGTGAGGTGGCATTAGTGAGGTGGATTTTAATGCCAACATGGCTATAATGACATGGCAGAAATTCAAAAAAACTTTGGTTTATTATATATATAGATAGATTAAACAAACAAGCGCTTAGTTTACTTTGTCTCCTAAAAGTGGGGCTTCGTATGGTTTATGTGCCCTGAGTTTAGTTCAATATAGATCTCAAATTCTTTATAGACACATGAACCAATCCTAACCATCTATTTCTTTATCAAAGTTAAAAAAAGAAAAAAAAAGAAAAAAAAAATAACTTTTCAACTTTTTTTGAAAATAAAATATTTTGTAAATAGTAAATCATTAAGCGACAAAAAATATAGCATCGGAATGTTAGGAATTAGAAATTCTGGTATTAAAGAGTCGGTCACCTCAAGTATATGTAATCGTTAGAAAGCTCGTAGTCGTAGTTCTTTTAAGTTAAGTAGTATTTAGTTTAGTAACACCGTGGAGGACTGACGGTCTTTACCCACTGTATGCCTCGATCCACACCCCGATGTGTGGCGATTTATGTAAGACTATAAATACTCTCTACCTCCCAAGGTAGAGAGTTGGAGCTCATAATAATATCTTTCACTTTCTCTCACTAAGTTCCCTAAACCTCTAACTTTCTCTCTCTAGAACCTTATTCATACGCCACTTTGTGTTATGGTTTGATGTGTATGTGAAAACTAATATCTTACAATTGGTATCAAGAGCCATGGTTAGATCATATCTTGCACATCTTTGGATTTCTAGTGGTTTTTAGGTGGTTTTTTGAGTTTGAAAAGTTTAGTGGTTTTTGCATCATTTGGTTGATTTCTTGTGTTAAAGTTTGGATTTTGTTAGTACTTTTATGTTTAGAATCATCACAAGTTTGTAGGTTTTCATTTGGTAAGCTTGAATCATCTTGGTTGGGTTGTTTTGGATTGAAAAGTGATGTTTATGTGGTTTTTCTTGCTAGCGACTTACCTCACTGGATTACTTTCTTCGTAGCGACTTGCTTTACAAATTTGTAGCGAGTTCGCTTTTGACCTAGCGACTTAGATCTAGCGATTTACAAGACAAGTAGTGGACTCTCCACTACGGGTAGCGACTTGGTGGTAGCGACTTGATCTCAGAGCGAGTTGCTCTTTAGCGACTTGTATCTTTAGCGACTTGAGTAGCAATTGTCGCCAAAATTTTGCTAGCGACTTGAGGCTTAGCGAGTTACTACTTAGCGACTTGCATTTGTCTAGCGACTTGGGACTCTAGCGACTTAGTGGTGTAGCTAATTAAGTGTTAGCGACTTGGTGCATTATCTTCTAGCGACTTGGGTGATTGTTTACGGTTTTCTCTTGATTTAGTAAAATCCGTGAAAGAATCTATTTCTCGGTTTAATCATAGAAATATAAAATCCGTATTATCTGTTAACATGTCTACCAACGCTCCTACTATCATCTCCATCACAGAGGATGTTCAAGCACCGGGTCGATACTCGCCCACCCATGCTTGACAGAATCGACTACGATTCTTGGGCTCAACGAATCGATTATCATCGCCTTGGAAAGGAAAATGGTGTCAACATTCTCAAATCCATTGATGAAGGACCATATCGAGTTGAGACGACTAGAGACATACTTGATACTAATGAAGATGGTACTCTGCTTACGGAATGGACAGACCTAAAATGTATGATGAGCTTGATGATAAGGAGAAAAGAGATTCGATGCGAGATATCGGGGCTTCAAACATTGTTCTTCAAGGTCTTCCTAAAGACATCTACAAGTCGATCAATCATAACACCGATGCAAAGGCGGTTTGGGATAATGTTAAGATGCTTCTCTCGGGTTCGTAATTAACTATGGAAGGCAGAGAATCCCAACTCTATGACGAATTTGAACACTTCAAGATGAAACCAGATGAGAATGTCTATGAGTACTATGTGAGATTTCATAAGTTAGTGAATGACATGAGGAACATCGAATGACTATGCCTAACATTCAATTTGAACTCAAAATTTGTGAACAACATGAATCTCGAATGGCACAAGTTTGTCACCGTGAAGCTCACTAAAGGATTGAAGAATACAAACTATGAGCAACTTTATGCCTTCCTCCTTCAAAATGAGAGACATGCTATGTTTGAAAAATTGATTCTCAATCGGTTCAAAACCAACCAGGAGAGACAAGCTCGTCTAATGACTCAACCGCTTACTCAAACATCGGAATCACAACCAAAGCATCACAAGTCATACCCTTGGGTAATGGTAATCACAAACTCATTCCCGATCCTATGTTCAAACAAGGCGATCTTGATGCACACGTGGGTTACTTCATTAATCAACTAGCTCTTCCGATTAGTCAAAACATGAATTCTCTTCCACAAACCAACAACAACCTCGAGCGACATCTAACCCACACAATCAAGCTACTGTTAAAGATGGAAGGATCATGGTGCAACCAGCTCAGAAAGACAGTATGATCGGGGAAGAGGTGGGTAGTAGAGGTTATGTTGGCAACCGTAATCGAGGAAGGAATGGTAACCAAGGTCAAGCTAAGCCGATCAAATGTTATAACTGTGGTGGTGAGGACACATTGCAAGCGCACATCTCAAAGCGTCCACGAATCGACTACTTTCGAGATAAGATGTTGCTTGTACAAGCTCGTGGACAATGGTGCCGCTTTGGATGAAGAGGAATTGTTTGTTTCTAGTCAAGGCAATGCCAAGACCTATGATGCACGAGATGTGGATGAGCACCAATTTAGGAGATAGGTCACAATCATCGAATGCCTTTCAAGTCGGCGATTGTGATGCATATGACTCGATGTGGATGATGGACCTACGGCACACACAATTTTTATGGCTAGCATTTCTCGATGGTTTCTCCCAAGGTCTCGTCTTCACCACAAGCCGGGCCTTCCAAAGACAAACTCATCTCGAGGTACTAAAACTATACGATGATGTTGATGTGCAAAAGATGCATGACAAAGTACTATCAATCGAAACTATTGAATCAAATATTGAAAATATGGGTAATTGACATTGTCCCATATGATCAATATGTGAAACAAAGTGAAAGTGAAGGTGTACCAAGTGATGCATCTTCTGCGATCAACAATGACTATGTTTTTGATGAATACACCGCATGTGCCCTGATGATTCGTAATCTCTGAACTAAATGCCTATAAAGAACGTGTAGCTATTTATGAACAACGTGAAAATTTGAGTTGACCACTCGTGAGCGGTGAAATGGATGACCAAGTGCGTCATAAGAATTAGAAAAGTAATTTTAGAAGAAGTATTGAAACAAGAATTAAATTCCTTGCAAGAAAAACTTTCTAAAACAAATAAGCAAAACAAGAACTTCAAGAAAATGTGAAAATGCTTAAGCAAGAATTTAATGCAAAGGAATCAAAACTCTTGAGAGACTTTTCTAATCTGAAAACTTTGAAAACAAACTTGAAAACAAGTTGTACATACAAGGAAACACCATTCGAATCGCTCACATGGTCACTAAACATAGAGTTCTAAGCGATAAGCATAGTGTTCCCATTATAGATAAACCCAACCCCGAGTACGGAAAGATAGCAAAAGCACTCAAAGTGTGATCTATGATGGCAATGAGATTCTTAAACCTAGACAAAACCTAGTTGCGTTGAGTGCACAGAGGATGATAAGAAACTAAATGAAATCACTAGGAAAAGATGAATAAGAAACTAAATGATCCTAAATGCAAAGAGAAAAGGTAATTATCACTCCTCATGACTACAAGAAGGAAAACTGGATTTCCTTGAACAAGTTTAAGCCTCGACCTTGTTGACTCCGAAAAGTCTTCGAAAATGGATTTAGATAAGCGAAAGCGGAAAATATTGTTGAAACAAACCCTCCCTTTGGAAAATGCCTAGAGCGATTGTGTATCCTCCTAATACACCAATGCATCTTGTTCCTAGAACAATTGCCACTAAAAGCAAGACCTTAATTAGCCAATACGTTATATTTCAACTATTTGTTGATTTTGAGAAAACTTGCAAGAAAAGGATCACACCCACGGGTATAATCAAGGAGAAAGGGTTTTGAACAAATGAAAGAATGTTATTTAACTGAGGTCATGCCTTTCTTTAAACTTCTAAAAGATCACTTTGAGAGTCTTAAAAAGGGGATAGAAACTGATATTAAGGGAATGGAAAAGGAATTTGATGCAATGATAGTTGAAGTTAGTGACTATGAGCGTGCACTGAAATATAATGAGATTGAGAGGAAGAACTTGAACACACTGAATGAGACTCTTATTACTGAATGTGTTGCTCAAGATATGTTTTTTACTGCTTCAAATTGCTCTATTAATGCTTCCAAATTTCATGAACTATCTGTTGCCCTGAAAGTCTCCCATGATCGTGTCATTGAGCTTGAAAAACTAATTCTAAACTAAACGAGAAAATTGAACTGGATGATCACGACAATTTGGTTAAACATTTTCTAAACTAGAAGTTGAGCATTTTAATTTACAACTAAAATATCAACATCTTAAAGAAAATGTCAAACTTCAAATATCAAGACATCATCGGATGCTCCGAGTTTGATGCGGTTTTCAAATTAACAAACGTGATGAACAGATTCAAGCTCGATGCAACACGATCGAAAAGTTGAAAGCCCAAATCTCTCAATTAAAGGGTCAAACGAACAATATGACAGGCTCCCAAATGCCTCCTCCTTTAGATTCTCGAATTCTCAACGTTTCATCTTCAAAACCTAGTAATGCTTTACAAAGGAAAACGAAAGTTTTCTAGAAGAAAATAAAAGGTTAAACGTCACTTCAATGAGTTATTTGAATCAATTAAGGTCACTCGTAACAAAAATAACGAACAAATAGCTTCATTGCAAAAGGAAATTGAGAATCAAGAGTCGTAAAAAGGAAAATGCCAATGACCAATGGGAGAATGGTGTATCAAAGGTTCACTCTTGTAATAAATATGCTTTGTGCATGACATATGTCCCTCCTCATCTAAGGAACAACAAACTTGCTATTCAAACATATTTCTCATCTCTTAAGGATTGCTTAGAATGTCTGCGAGATTGTTGAAGAGGATAAGCTAGAGAAACCTCATGATAATGCAATTGGACATGCATGCTTATATGCCAAACGATCTCAAGAAATCTTAGAATGCTTGATCACAATATGCCCAAAGACATTAGGTGAGAGAGTTAACCTTTGATTCCATGCTTGATGCCTAATGCCAAGTATGATATGCATTCGATTCCCAATGTTTTGAATGTGAACCGTAGTGTGCCTTTAAGTAGTTCGATTCGGATCATCCGTCAATGCTAAGAAAGTGAACTCAAGTGTGCCTCTAGGAGTACAAATCTCAAGACTCTAGTTTTAAGAAAGTGAACCTTAGCGCACTGCATGTAGTTCAGATCCCAAAGACATCTAAGCGGTGATGCAAAGAGTAGTTAAACCAACTAATGTTCCCATTCCTTCTACGGGGTAATCAAGTGACATTAAACGGAGCGGTCAAAGTCTCAAGACAATACAAGGAATGATAGGACCTCTCAAGCTAAGAATGTGCACCGGAAGAGAGTAGAAGAACAATCTAGGAACTTTAAGCTTGAATTGAATAAAGCGAATCGTGTTGATTCTAGTATTAGCCATAGGCGCATCGTAATTAATTCGATTCGATACTATTTGCAAACCTTGCATCGATGTCCGCTTGAATTCGCTTTCTAATCATGAATGTGGTGTTAATGTTACGCCTAATGATGTTAATTGTCCGCTAATATTGTTAATGCTAAAATTCATGCTAAAAAGGCTAAAAGGCAAAAGCAGAATGAAAGTTAGAAAACAAAGGAAACCCACGGAAGAACATTCATAGAAATAGGCTTTTATTGGATACCGTTGGTCATAAGACTAATCGATATTGCCCACTAGAAAATGGATGCCCTCTTGGTAGAACTATTCCCTAAGAAGTGATCACACCGTGAATGTGGCTATCTGAGACACTAGTATCGCATCTATTCACAATGATTCCATTGCCTCACTTTCTCGATATGAATGCTTCTATTTACGATGTGGGTGTTCCAACTGCTGCTACTAACCAAATGGAACCCATTCTTGCATGGGGATCCCAATTATCCGATTATCCATTCTTCTGCGTGTTCAACCGCAGATCGTTCAAATCGCTTACGTGGTACCGGACTCAGTCGTTCCAAGCATATATTTGGAGACCGGTCTCGGCTCATGAACTTCGTGAGCAAATTCATCGGGACCGTTAGATTCGGTAATGATCATTTCGTGCTATTATGGGATATGGAGATTACGTTGTTGGTGATAGTGTCATCTCTAGAGTTTACTATGTGGAAGGTTTGGGTCATAACATTCTCTGTTGGTCAATTACGTGATTCGATCTAGAAGTAGCCTTGAAAAACATACCCTTTGTTAGAGTTCTTAATGGTAAGGAACTGTTAAAAGGAACTCGTGGCTCAAATATTTACACCATCTCCATCGATGACATGATGAGGTCTTCTCCAACCGCTTGTTATCAAAGGCTTCAAAACAAAGTCATGGTTATGGCATCGTCGTCTCAATCACTTGAACTTGGCACCATCAACGATCTTTCGTAAAGGACTTAGTTGTAGGTTTACCTAGACTAAAGTATGAAAAGGATCATCTTTGTTCACATGCCAATTGGGTAAAAGCAAAAGTTTGCCCACAAACCCAAACCTACTAACTCGTCACGAAGTTCTTCATATGGATTTATGTGGACCAATGAGGTGCGAATATCTTTGGGAAGAAATATGTGTTAGTTGTGGTTGATGATTACTCTAGATTCACACGGTCAAGTTCTTAAGGACAAAGGATGAAACTCCGATATCATCATCAAACTCATCAAACAGTGCAGTTCGACTTAACAAAACCGCCGTAATTATCGTAGCAGACAATGGGCCGAGTTTGTCAACAAACAACTTAGTGAATTCTATGAAAGCGTTGGAATCGACCATCAAAGAAGTGTACCGCGAACTCCTCAACGAGCGGTGTAGTTGAAAGACGAAATCGAACTCTTGTGGAAGCCGCTAGAACAATGCTAATTTACTCAAAGGTTCCAATGTTTCTCTGGGTTGAAGCAATTGCCACTGCATACTACACACAAAATCGTTCCCTAATTCACACTGTACATGGAAAAACTCCATATGAACTTATCCACAAGAAAACCTAATCTCTTTCCTTCGTGTGTTTGGTGCATTGTGTTATCCAACTAATGAGGTCAAGACTTAGGGAAACTTAGGGCTAAAGCGACATTGAGTATTTGTAGGATATGCACCAAACAAAAGGGATACCGAATCTACAACAAAAGAACCCGAAATATCATGGAAACCATTCACGTTACATTTGATGAGTCGACGGTCAAATGGCTCCGACACTCCAAACTCAGACCCGCACTTCAAAACAGTCCCATTGGTTCATCTCTTGTTCCAAACCCTTCTCAAGAAACTCTATATGTACCTCCATCCAAGATGATTTAAAGAAATTGTTTGATCCTATGTTTGATGAACTGTATGATTCAATTACTAATGAGGTGTTGATCCCTACAACAGAGGATGCTCATATTCACATGAATGATGTCAATCCTTCGGTCTCAATATCGTTAAGTCATGAAGCACTGCTGCGATCCTTCGCCTCATCAACAAATCATCATCCTTCAAATGTACATCATGGAAATGTTTCGCATCAATGATGAAGTTAATCCCTTTGCTACCCTCAAGATGCTCCATTTGAAAACATATTTGCTCTCGAATCATCATCGTAACCATCTTCTTGAGGAGACATCGACTCATTTACTTGATCCCTCAACAATCGCCACACGAACACCTCGGAAAATGGACTCACGATCATCCATTAGACAAAATCATTGGTAATCCCTCTCGTCTCAGTATCAACCCGGAAACAACTTGCAACCGATGCCTTATGGTGCTTCTTCAACTCCGTACTATCTAAGATCGAACCAAAGATGTTAAAACCGCCATGAATGAAGATAGTCGATTCAATGCCATGCAAGATGAAATTCATGAGTTTGATCGTCTTGATGTATGGGAGTTAGTACCGCCTCAGATCGTGCTATGATTATAGCTCTTAAATGGATCTTCAAAGTGAAACTAGATGAGCATGGTGATGTGTTGAAGAACAAGGCTCGATTAGTTGCTAAAGGATACCGTCAAGAGGAGGGTATTGATTTTGAAGAATCTTTTGCTCCTGTTGCTCGAATTGAGGCAATCAGAATTTTCTTGGCTAATGCTGCTAGTAAGAACATGATAGTATATCAGATGGATGTGAAAACGGCATTTCTGAACGGAGATCTTAAAGAAGTCGCTCGTCGGTAACTGAAGGATTTGTGAATCAAGAGCATCCTACTCACGCTTATCGTCGAAGAAGGCTCTTTACGGTTTAAAGCAAGCTCCAAGGGCATGGTATGATACATTTGTCAAAGTTTCTTCTATCAACCGGATTCACAAAGGAGCGATTGATCCTACATTGTTCACCGTGAAGTCTCACAAATCACATGTGATATGTATGTTAGGAATCATGTGTAATTTAATAAATCACATGTGATTTCATAAAAACACGTGTGATTATAAAATTAGAAATCACATATGATTTTAAAATTATAAATCACATGTGATTTTCTAGACGTAAATTTCACACAAAAAAAAGTCAAAAAAAATAATAAAATAAAAAAAAAATCGTCGAAATTATATAGAAGTGTCTATCTATAGAAAGATGATTTAATTCTCGTCGTAATGATATGATTCTTTTCACGTAACGATTAAAGTGATGATTAACGGTTTGTGTGATATTTAAAAATTTTAAAAATAATTAACGTGGGTTTGTTTGTTTTGATAAAATAGATCGCTAGGATTAATTTATTGGATTTACAGGGAATTTGAGTTATAAGTTGAACTTTTCTTTGTTTACCCCCTCGATATCATATTCTCCGCATATATGTATGTACGTAGTTTATTACGTGCATAATATAATTTGCTTGTCTTCATATTTTGTATGCTACCCATCACTCCATCAGTTAGGTAGGACGGAGTGGAGTCGGGTTGGGGGGGCGGGTACACGAAACCGAGCGGCTACACCATTCCGCCGAGCTCGGGTAGGCGGAGCGAGTTCCAAATTCGAGCTGGGAAACCGAAGTGGACCGTTGCAAAATTAATACGTTGGGAGCGTTTGGTTGGGTTGTGTTTGTATTTTTGTCTCTTTTTTTTTTCTTTTTGCAGGTACAGGAGCAAAGCTAATGGAAGAAGAAGGGTCCCAAGGAAGAAGGGTACCACCCCGTGCGGTTAAAAAAAAAAAAAAAAAAAAAAAAAAAAAAATGATTTGGTACTAAGGTACCAATTGGTCCCACTTGGGTAGTGTTAGGGTAATATTGGGGTAGCTTTGAGTTGGCGGTTTTATTGGATAGAGGTGACGGCAGACCTCGCAGACAGGTAGGGTAAACTTCCACTCCTCCCCTTAAAACATCCATTTCAAAATTGTGGGTTAGTAGATTCTGGAGGCATTTTCACCAATTATATCGGAAGAGATTATAAAATATAGACCTATTATATAATATAAACACATGCATCTGTGGGGAACATTAGATCATCACTAATTCAGAACTCCGTAATTATTCATTATTGCATATTATAATGACACAATTATGGCGTACCCAACCACTACTAATGCATGGGGGTGGGGACAAGGGGGTCCATTAGATTAAGAGAGGGAAAGGGCCGGTTTGGAAGGTGCATGGTTTTGGAGATTTGGGCGATTATTAGTGAATAATGCTTCTATTATTATTAACTAACTTAATGACATTAATTAATCAAAATAAATTGAGGTACCAAATAAGAGAAAAGGGGGACGCAAGTGATTATTTGCTTCAATTAAATAAAACTAAGAAAAATTACACGTTTGGTCCCTATGGTTTGGCCAATATAACAACTTTAGTCCTAAGTCACTTTTATTACACCACCAAGATTCAATTTGAAACTATGCACTTTTGGTCCCTAAAATAGACGGACGTTTATTTGGCTCGTTATCTCATTAAAAGACAAGGGTAAACTTGTCTTTCAACTCTTACCCACTTTCCTCCCTTTATTTATTATCATACCTCTCCTCGCCCAAACGAAACCGATAACCAAGAACACCCAAATTAAAAACCCTCCCAAAGTGACATTCCCAACTAAAAACCCTAGATCTCACATAATCAAATTAAAATCATAGAACACCTAAAGTCTTCGTCAATCATGGTATTCTCGCATGTGGACGAGTTTGCATAGTCAAGACTTCTTGACGAAGTGTCTCACCAGTCGGCGTTTCAGCTTGCCTAAACAGGATCACGATGCGGTGGATTGATTGGGTTGATCCACCAATGTGTGATCGTCTTTGCATAAATTATACCGGATTGTTAAGGCTAGGAATAGGCATGAAGCGCCATTGAAGAATTGACAAGGGAACTTAGAAAGACCAAGATGTATTTGATGTTTAGTTGGCTAGGTTTTCTACGTGTTGTGGTCATTTACCTATTGGGTTAATGAATGTTTTAGATTAACCCATGTAAGATATGTTTTGGGTAAGTATGGTTGTTGTAAGATGGTTGTTGGTTAGGTTTTCTTTGTATTGTCTTTTGGGTTAATGTAAGATATGTTTTGTGACATGTATTTGGTATAATTTTTCTACAATGGTGCACTTTTGTTATGTTTTGCCTTTTGTTTGACTTAAAAAGTCAACATTAACTTTGTTGTACTGAAAAGTGATATGTCAAGAAAGAATTGATATCATGAAAAGTCTTACATAGCATAAAGTGATATGTCAAGAAAAGTCTTACATAGCATTAAGTAAATCAAGTTTGACTAATGCAAGTCAAACTTGATCAGAACATAAGTATTTGAGTACACAAACAGACACCAAAAGTTACATAGCAAAAACCAAAAGTTGAGTACATAAAATGTACATCGACTAAGCATACATCGACTAACACCCTTTTCCATTCTTTTTCTTCTTTTGTGGTCCTTTACCACCACCTGCAGCTCTCTTTTTTGAGGTCCCACTTCCAACAGAAGGTTTCTTTTTCTTTGGGGCACTTGCATCAGTAGGTTGTGTTGATGCAGACCTTTTCCTAGCATTTGATGAACCTGTATCAGCATGAGTAGATGGTGCCCCTGTTTCTTTCATTTTTTGGCCTTTACAAGATCTGCTGTTGTGGCCAAGGTTTCCACACTTCATACATGTAACAGTTTTATATGCCCTGGACAGTTTTCCACCACTCACCATTGACTTCTCTTCATTTGTTTTCCTTCTGTTCTTCTTTGGCCTACCCACTTGTGAATGATGCTTAGGTGGAATCAGTTTTGTAGGAATTTGGGATTTCTTCCACATTATCTTACCATTTATACATCCAATAGTATGACTGTATGCCTTTTTCCAAGTAGCTAACCAATAACACCTATGGACCCACTCTTCCGGTATACCCACTTCAATCCCATTAAGTGCCATGTTGTAATTGGTTGCTACTGAGATGTACACTGTGGGATGCCTGCTAATTCCCATCTCCTACAACTACAAACCCTTCTAGCCACATTCACCACACATTGATCACCATGTGGTCCCTTTACCTCATATTCTTCCCCATTCCAACCCAATCGAGTAATTGTTTGCTTGGTCCATAGCACCTTTCAATATTCTAGATGCGAGTAGGGGTGAGAGGCCATCCTGCTTTTGCTATAACACCTAGAACATTCACAATCCTCCTTCTCAAGTCTTGTCTAATGTATTCTAAGGCACGATTATAGGTGCATCCTAGCATCTAATATTTTCCATTCAAAACCTCACACATATTGTTCAACAATACATCGATTTAGCTCTACCGTAATCAATATATTTAAACTACTTAAGTAAACAAAGAACAACTATTTAACTATAATTATGAGCTACTTAATTAAAATGCAACAAATATTACCCGAAAATGGGATCCGGACCAAGAATCGGCAGGAATTTTGCTAACCATTCAAATGCATCCTTATTAAACTTCTTGACTCCTCCATTGCATGATCAAAATGAAATCATGTTGTTGCATAGCTTGCACATTTCAGAGCAGATCTTTATATGCTTGTCCATTCCACTTGAGCTTCATATTTTCATGTATATGCCTAAGGCAAACCATGCTCGCGACTAGGAAATACCTTAGCCATTGCGGTATGAGGCCTATAGGAAATACACAAATGTTAGAATATTAAATGTGTATTAAATGTGTAATTAGATTCCTGAATAGGGACCATAGTTGAAATAAAAAGTCAAATGTTTACCTTTTGTATCAGGATTTGCCCTTTTCAACTCTAAACAATAATCCCTCAACATTGTATATTGTACACTGTAATCTCCCTTAACTTGATTGAGTGCAGTGGTTTTAGCCCTAAAAGCTTTCATCCTTGACACACCAACCTCATATTGCTTCTGCAACTGGTCTTGAAGAGCTCTTGTTGGAACATCTGGGTTTTTCTCAATTTGGTCAATGATACCCTTAGACAAGAATTGGGCAGTGCAAGCCTTTATTTCTCTTGATTGAAGGCACTTGTGGTTGTCTACATATGTTCTAACTTCCCAAGTCTCAGTATTCTTAACCCTAGACACTAATAATACCCATGGACATTCATCTTCTTCTAGTGGTTTGGGCCTGCCTCTACCTCCTACAGTAATACCTTTCTTACTGGGCTTACTAGGACCAACTCTTGTTTTGCCTTTGGGCTTTGCTGCTTTCTGTTTTACTACAGTCTCATTAGGCCCATCACCTTCTAGTGTGAACACTGGAATTTTGCCCATACACTTTGCCCTAACCCTAGCCTTATCATTCCTTATCAACTGCAACTTTCTCCTAGTTTCAATAGAATGCAGCCTCACTCTCTCTTTCACTTCAGCAGCACTAGAAAAAGTTTGACCATGATAAAAGTAATGCTTATACACAATGTTATCTCGCATTTTTATTTGCCTTTTGGATTTCTTTAAGCTTCCTTCCTAATCTTTTCAATATGATTTTGTTCCTCATCCAAGCACTTTCAAGAATTTCATTATCTACCACCTCAACATCTTACTCGCTATTGGTGTACAATCATCTTCTTCTACACCGCCTTGTATGTCTCACCCACTCAACATCTTCATCTATATCAAAATGGTAATCATGCATATCAACATTAACTTTTCTACATTGTTCTCTTCATCATCAAAGTGATCTCTGTCATCTCTACTACTATCATCATCATGATCTGAGTCTTCCACATCTAGTGTTTCACAAGGTTCATCATGCTCTACCAATGTTTCTAAAGGTTCAAAACTCTCATTATAATTCACCCTTTCATTCACATGAACACTTGACCCTTCATTCACCCTTTCATTCACATGAACACTTGACCCTTCATTCACCCTTTCATTCACATGAACACTTGACCCTTCATTCACCCTTTCATTCACATGAACACTTGACCCTTCATTCACCCTTTCGCTTAAATTATCATCAAAAGGATCAAAATCATAATCATTCATGTTCAAAAGTTCTTCAACAATAGAGTCCACGCTTCATGTACACTATCATTGGGAGTAGGAATCATGATTGGTTGTAGCAATGGTGGGAGTGGGAGTGGGGTGGAGTTGGAATGGCGTTGGTTGTAGCAATGGTGGGAGTGGGAGTGGGAGTGGGAGTGGGATTTGGAATGGCAGTGGTTGTAGCAATGGTGGGGGTGGGAGTGGGAATGGCATTAGTAGTAGCAGGGGTAGAGGGTTTATGGTATTCTAACAACATGATTTTTTTTGATGGGGACTTTTTTGCTGGGGAGGGAATGGAGTTTCGTGAGGGTAGCTCTTCAATAACAACAGAGCTTCTAACTGTGGGGATCAAATGAATGAGCAGTTTTGATACATCATGTTCACAATAAACCTTAATCAACTTATTGTCCTTTGTATACCTAGCTAAACCTTGTACATCAACATCATTTCCTAAAGCTCTTAGTCCAAATTCTAAATCAGTACCAGGAATCAGATAATGATAGTAAATAACTTCTTCCTCATTGACATAACCTAATTCAGCCATTACATCATTCAACTCATGTACATAAAACTCATCCATATCAAACCCATCAACATACGAAACCAAACCATTAACATACCTCCTTTCATCATGGTCTTTAAACTTTCCAGCATGATGTATTTTCATAGAAAACATAGTAGGGTGTCCTTCTGAAAATGCAATAACAAAACCACAATTAATATCATGTTTCCAAGGTAATGTCAATGAAATACATTATTTAACACATTAGATTTCATGGTTTATTTACCGTATGCTTTCAGGGGTCCATTTCCTTCATGCTTCTCTCGTATTCTCCAGTGATTACCAACCATTTATTTAATTTCAGCTGATCAATTTGGGGGTTTGATTTCTAGGGTTTATAATTGATCGGATTTGGGTTTTGGGTTTATTTGGGTAGCAGTGTAGAGAAATGGGAGGGAAATAATAAGTCAACGAGGGTGGTTGTCTATTATTAAAGGATGAGTTGAAAAGACAAGTTTACCCTTGTCTTTTAATGAGATAACGAGCCAAATAAACGTCCGTCTATTTTAGGGACCAAAAGTGTGCATAGTTTCAAAATTAGATACTGGTGGTGTAATAAAAGTGACTTAGGGACTAAAGTTGTTATATTGGCCAAACCATAGGGACCAAACGTGTAATTTTTTCTAAAACTAATACTCCGTAGACAGTTGTCCAAAGGTTTCAACAAATGCCATTAATTTACTAAAAAATTGTACTCCATAACATCATTAATTTACTTAAACATATGAGGTCAACAAGCATCATTATTCATTATTATTTTGTCTAACAAATGTAAAGCTATAAATAAACTAAACATTTAGTGAATATTTCATAAACCATTTGATAAAAGCATGTTTATAATTGTTTATTTATTAAATGAACAATATAAACAATATTTAACGTTCATTTAATTAAATGAACGAATATAAACAAAAGACTTATCCGTTCATTTATGCTCATAAAGCTTCGATGTTTGATAACGTTTGTTTATGTTCATTTATTTGTTTATGTACGGATATCATGTATAATTGTCTTACTTAAATTAAACAACACTTATGATACACAATCTTGTGTATATTTTTATAAATTTCATGCTAATTAGTTTGTGTTCATATATGTTCGCTCATTTAAATTCGCTTTGTGTCTTAATAAACACACATAAATGAACATTACAATTTTAATTTCTTAATAAACGAACATAATCAGGAAAATTTGTTCATTTAAATGATCGTGTCCGTTTATATATCCAGTTAAAGTTAAAAAAACAAACATGAACAATACTTTGTCTTCATTGTGCATTGAATTTTATAATTTTTGTACCATCAATCTTCGAAGATAGGAGAAGGGTGTGTTAGTTGTGTGTTTATTTGCATATGATGTAAACGCGTATGCTTAATGTGTGTACGACCTGCATATGTGTAGTATTTGTGCGAAAGGGTGCACGTGATGGGCTCTCCGAGGTTAATTAAGGGTCAAAAAATGAAAGCGAGTAATATGTATGAAGATACAACTTTTACAGTTGGTCCAAAAATATACATGTACGTACGACCAATTAGAAAATTACGTTATCGAAGGATAAAATAATCAAAAGTTGTACGTACGACCAATTAGAAAATTCAAATAACCAAACTAAACAATGACAAATAGAAACTACTAAATGCCATAACGATAAATGACCCAAGTAGAATATAGAGTAAACTACACCATTCGTCTTTGTGGTATACGTTGACCATTTAAATCTTTTCGACCAAAAAATTACACCGCGTGGTCCTTAATCTTCTAACGTTATTCGCTGCTCGTCCTCCAACTAACGGACCCATTTAACTCCCGTTAAGCATGCTCACGTGATATACACGTGAGGGTATTTTTGTCCTTTCACACTTCATCTTCTTTTGTTTGGTTTGCCAAATACCAATCTTGTGTTTGACTTCAGTTTCATCTTCTTCTAACTATGACTGAGTCAAGGCTGCCAAATCTAGCCAATCCATATCCCAATCAAAACCAAATCCACATCTAACTAAATATCCCATCTTCTTCTAACCTCACATCAACATTACTAATCTGCTAAATCCCTTCAACACGACTCGAAAAATGAAAAAGAATATCAAATAAATCTCAGATTTTTTCGTGGTATTCACAAGTTATATCAACCCATTCATTCAAGGGTTACACGAAAAATCATCACTGATTAGAAATATTGAAGCATAGCTTCATTAAATATCTGAATTAAAAGACAAAGGAGATAACAAATTATGTTACCCTCTCTTCTCTTGGATCGTTCATAACAAGTAAACACAAGAAAATAACACCTACCCGAGACCCATAAAGTACGGTTGAAACAGAAAACGAATACATCAACTACGGATATGGTTGTGACTTATTTTTTTAATTCGGATTCATCTTGTGATCGATTGAGATTTGATGCGAGATGAAGAGTGGTGTAGTTGAGATTGTTTGGTGAGAGATATGATAAAAAAAAGAGAGGCGGATTACATCCCCAAATATAATCGGAGAATGAAATGGGTGTTTGGTTTGGGGTTGGCGGGACTGCTGGTGGACGGTGGTAGTGGTGGCCTGGTGGGTGAAGATTAAGGTAAAGAAGTAGAGGTAGGTGGGAAGGTGTGGAGGAGTGATTGAAGAAGAGGGAAGAAAATGATTTGTGGTGGTGGTTTTTATTTGGTGATGGTGATGAATTGATGATTGGGGTGTAGATGATGATGGATTTTTGGGTAAAGATGGTGATGAATTGATGATTTGGGATGTAGATGATGAAGATGTATAAACAAAGAAGATGAAGTGTGAAAGGACAAAATACCTCACGTGTATATCACGTGAGCATGCTAAAGAGAGTTAAATGGGTCCGTTAGTTGGAGGACGAGCGGCAAATAACGTTCGCAGCTAAGATTACCAACTACGCAATTTTTTCACAAAGAACGAAACTTGATGGTCGGCGTATCTGTGGGGACGAATGGTGTAGTTTACTCTAGAATATATATCAATGATATTAATAAGTCAAATATTATTGTTTATTTGTTAGAATGGTAAATTGAAAATAATATATGTATGTAGTTTGGTGACCAGCCAAAGCCACCACCTTTTGTAACACCTAACTACCTATCTTGCAACCAATTTTGGCTCCATCTTTTTAACTTCAAAGCCTCTAGCCACTCACCTCTCCAGAACATTGAATTCAAACAAAACGTTATTACTTGGCTCGCCTCGGCTCGGTTGGCTTGTATTAGTCTCTAATAAGGTCGGTAATTTCAGTTTTGAATATCGGGTAATGTTGGTTTCACAAATTGAAGAAAAATGGATTGGTGTTGGAGAGAACAATCTGGGGTTAGAGATTAGTTTAATAGCCACTTGATAGATAGAGACAAGTGAACCATATGGATACATTTTATTTAGTGATAAAAAAAAAATAACACATGCCATAAAATGAGGTTTATATTTTATGGGGAACAAGAAAAAGGGATTATGCTTATAAATGAAGTTTAGATTTTCATCTTTTCAAGGGCAAATCTATTATGAATTCTAGAATTAATTACAACGTTATGAGCACGACAAATGAAAACAGATAAATTAATTATACTTAAAAGAAAAGAATCAATTGATTTTTATAGTACGTGACTTTTGATTATCTATTCTAGCAAAGACTCAAACAGTGATTATTTAAGAAGAGTAACCAAATATACGTGCTACGACCGCCATTTTAAAATTGACGTAGGTTATTAATTGGCACATTTAACGTTGCTGCAATATCCTCTTAATTTTTTAATTTTTCTTTTAATTTTTTGTATTTTTTTTATAAAACTGCAAGTCTTGTCTTGTTAATAAAGTGGGTAAAACAACTGAAAAAAACTACGAAACACAATGTTTGATAAGTCATGAGTTATAACAACCTGCAAATCCAAAACGACATTTGAACATATGATGCGAATAATACCTAAAGACTATAAACCATACTTATATGATAAATTAAAACTATGAGATACGAAACTCCTAAATCTAAGTAAATTAAAATTTTTGACATCCTCCTATATCCTAAGTTCATCACATGTTACACAAGTCCTATAGGGGTCCAGTTTCATTTAAAACTTGTACACTACTTAACTTAAGATATGAAGATAATACTACTTTGAAATTGGAAAAGATTTTGGTCATCCTTTTATTCCTTAAGACTCGGCAATATTCAGCCCACATCTCCCTATTCCTTTTCTTTTGTATAAAACCGTATAACACATTTTCTTTCACTTCATATAAAACCCCAAAACCCTAATATTCAAAGTGGCGGCATCTAATCCTTGCTCCAAGAAAATAAGAGGTACGAAGGTCCTAGAAAGGGGTGGTAATCGTTGGTAATTATTACAATGTTTGGTGATCGATTGGTGTGTTTGTTATTGGTTGATCGTGTGGTGTCAATCATGGTTTGTGGTTTTGGTTATTTAATTTGTTCTTGTTTCATTCGTTTGAATCCGACCTCAAGAGGTAAACTATCATCATTTTGTGTTTTTGCTGTATATGAGGTATATAAACGTATAAAACATGTATAATTGATCGTGTATTAATCGGGTCAAAAGATAAAAGGAATTAGGGTTTAGGTGTTGTTGTTTGAATGGGACAGATTTATAAGCTGAAATTTTGTGCATTATAAATGAGTTTCATAAATGTTTGATTCTGGATTTTTGCATGTAAACTTAGTTTAATGTTTTAATTAAGTTTTCCAATTGGTTTGGAATGAATTAAAGTTGTATTGGTCATATTTTTGAATTTTATGGGATCATGTGTCAAATTTGAGTCCTGGGAACTTAAAATTAGTCGATGTTTTTGATTTTGATTTTCAAACCACAAGGAGTTAAGAGCACGCCTTTTACAGGGTAATGTGTAAGTTATGTGTGACTTTCTTGAATTTTTGTAGACTTTTCTGAAGGGTCTATACAGGTTAAATAATTATAAACTTTCGGGGTGTGCCTGCAGTTAACTTTCTGGACATGTTTGATGTTTTCACTTGTTAATAAAATCTGTAAATATTCATGTAAGATCATAAGACATATAGGTACATGTGTACATTATTTTGGCTTTTGAATAAGAGTCTAAGTGTAGTTTAAACATTCATAAAGTGAAGGCTGAAACATATTAAAATCAGAAATTTGTTAAGAAGCTAAGTTTTAGTGATATTCATACCATTTGATGTGTTTGGACTCTAAAAAGGTACTTAAGTAATAATTATGATAGTGGGTTATATGTTAACCTAATTTTGATAATGAAACCCTAAGTTGATTAATTGTGAATTGTAACCCAAAGTTACGAAAGTTACTAAATATGGAAAGTTACTAAATTTGAAAAGTTACTAACACTACTACAAAATGAAGTTAAAGTGACACCGTTAAAGTGTTGTATTATGTGTTTAAAATGTTGCATTATGGTTAATGTGACACTTTATCAAGTGCTACGTTATGTAACATTGCCTTAGGTATAAGTGACACTTTCAATTGGAATATGCAACATTTTTTAAATGTGTTGCCTATATTTAGCAAATGTGATACTTTAAAGTGCAACATTTTTTACACTCAAATACAACACTTTTAATTATTTATTGCAACACTTATACAATCAAGTGCAACACTTGTTGCATTAAAACGCAACACATTTTATATCGAGTGCAACACTTTTTACATAATATGCGACACTTTCTAAACTTAAGTGCAACACTTTTCAAAATCAAATACAACATTATTTAAACAACCGCAACACATTTTTATTCAAAGTGCAACACTTTCTCGTTTACTAAGATGAAGTATGCAATACTTTATCATGTGATGTGCAACACTTGTAGTTGTTTTCGATCATATAACCCACCACTTATTTAATGATTTTTAACCTTTTTTGTTTGATGCAAATTAAAGCAATGCATAAATGTGATAATTATATCACACACAATTTATTAAAAAATAATAATAATAATAAATCAAATACATTAATATTTTATGTTCAACGTTACATAGTATTATGTCTTGACAAATTTGGCCAATGTAAGATTACTAACATAAAATATTTAGATGACAAAGAAAAAAGTTATTAAACAGCGATCCTAGAAATCTTGATTTGCATCTTTGCTAATCTCCACTTGCGGCTTGAAGTACCACAAAAGAATGTCACCTGGTACAAATGAAAACTATAGAGTACGTTTAGGTTACACGCATTATATATATTAAGATGCAAATAAACTGATTGCTTAAATACATTAAACTGCATACCATCAAAAGAACTTAGGAGAAAAAAGCATACAAACTAATGTGGCAGTAGATGCATGTATAAATACTAAATATTAGTACTCATTACTTGTTATTAAACACAAAAAAAAAAAAAACATTGAAGCCTTATATTAAAACTACCATAGACAGGAGCTGTCTAATAAGCATACAAAACCAGAACACAAATGAGAATTTTGGAAACTAACGGTCGTGCACAACAATTTTTCCCCACATACAAAGCCTATAAACTAATCATCCATGATATCATTAAGTGCTTTGTTTGGTGGATACTTGTGATATAGATCTTTGTAGGTTTTGGGAGTGAAATTACTAAACGGCTTGTAGTCTCAAACAACACAAAAATGGTATAAAGAAAAAGCAATTAAGCTGCTGGGATTAAACAAAAGCACTGCTTGATGTGAACATTTAAATGAAATTCGTCAGATAGACTTACAACATTAAACCTTGTGCATATAAATTACGATTTTGATCTATAGATTCAACAACATTTCTACTTCTGGGCTCCCAATCTAGGGTCTTAGTTTTCTAAAAATATTCTTATAATATTTAGTAAATATTCAGAAACACATCATCAGCTTAATGATTTATCATGGCTATAAGTGGCAAAATGAGCGGGTCGGGCGGGTTTGGGTAATGGGACAAATGGGCTTGGTCTGAATGGGCACGGTTCAAGCAGGCAGAATTAAAATTTGGATCAAACGGACACAGTCTAAACGGGTACGGATCAAAACGGTCGCGGGTCAAACTGGTCATTTCTTAAAAAAAACACCAAATGACCAAAAAGACTTCACTATATTATAGACTTATACTAATTTTAAGTAATAATTAGACATTATAACGAAATTTGAGTTAGAATAAATTAGAATTAAGGTATATTTAGCTAATAAATCAGATATAGGCTTCTTATCACATCGATGGATTTAGATGTTCCAAAGCGTAAACCAAGTTAATTTTTGAAAAGACAACAGGTCCTAAACGAGAGAAAAAATAATAAAAAAGATTAAAATTAAAATCAGTAAGCTACACGCTAAGCTACAATTTAGTGAGCCAACCCAGCCCATTTAAACCCGTTATGCAGTCACTTCAGCGCACTCTGCTGCTTGTTATAGGTCAGCATGAAAATTATATCTTTGGTTTCACAAGCATGTAAAAAGGCAACTACATAGCAGGACATGTTTTTTATAGACACTAGCAGATGGATAACAACTTCTAACCCAAAAAAACAGTGGTTTCAAGAAGGGGAATGACCATAAGACAATTCAAGTCTCATGTCCTACCAAATATATAAAATTACAATAGGAGCCAAATGGAACCAACCATGACTAACGCAAATTGAATGGAATATTGACTTACAAAACAGTGACAAAACTGAAAGTTGGAGATTCAAACATAACTGATATACTGATATATCTGATATAACTGGACACAGAAGAATATTGCAGCCCAAACTGACAGACGAATAACATAACCAAACTAACTGATATAACTGGACATTTGCAGCTGGCATTGTATCTCGAATTAAATATATAAACGAACTTACTTTATCCGAATTTTGAGAGGCCCCCATAACCACTATTTGGTCACAATATTAAATATAGCATGTTTTGGTTAAAATGGGTCGGTTTGTCATGTAAGGTTTTTTTAGTCATGTAATTTGTTTGGAACATGTTTAGTATCAAACTAGAATAAGAGGGATGAAAACGTACCTGCAACTAAACATTGTTGCTACTTGCTACATACAGTGACTTCATTAGTTGCATTAGTTGCTTATCACAGTCTTGTTGAGTTTGTTGCATCAGTTGCAAAGACTTCTCAAGAAAACAATGTTGCCATTGCACTTGCTTCTTCAAAAGGCTTAACTCATGAATCAAAGCCCGCCACTGCTTCAGCAATAGCAAAAGGGACTTTACTGGCTACTTATGAAAATATTAAAATATCAGGGTCTAAAAAGTCATTTCTCAAGTCTGTTGACCTTTTCTGTCTTGGATCTGGACCTAGCTAGAAAAGAAACTCAATTACACAGAACATGTTTGCACATGAGTAATTTTGGAAAAAGAACTTGTAAATGCACCTGCTGATGAGGTCACTCTTGTGGAACTAGCAGAAGAAGCTGAAATGATTGCTGCTACAAACAGTGATGTCATGACAGCCAAGATTTGGTGTTGCTGTTGCGTCTACAAACCCTCCTAAGTTTATCCATCTATGTTATAAAGCTCCAAGCGAGTCTGTCAAAACCAAACTGGCTATAGTGGGAAATGGGTTGAATTTTGACAGTGGTGGCTACAACATCAGGCCTGGACCTGGTTGCTCAATAGAGATGGTAAATTGTGATATGGAAGGCTCATCAGCTGTTTTAGGTGCTGTAAAAGCACTTGGTCAAATTAAACCGCCAACAGTAGAGGTTCATTTTATAGTGGCAGCTTGTGAGAATATGATTAGTGGAACTGGTATGAGGCCCGAAGATATATTGACAGCCTCAAATGGAAAGACAATCGATGTTAACAACACTGATGCCAAAGGCAAACTAAACATCTAACAGTTACTTGATCATGTAATTGTATTTGTTCAGTAGTTTTAATGCTTGATGTTAAATTAGTTTAAAGATCAGAACAATGTACAAAGACCAATAATCAATTGAATTTAACAAAACGAAATGAAAATAGAGTGGTTGGATACTAAAACACGAAAAGGACATTGTTGGATTCATATTAGCAATAGAAAATTGAAAATAGGATATCAACTAAAATTCAATCCTAATATAGATACAAGAATAAAACTATAAGAAACCTAAGTGAAACCACAAATTTTAAGTCATAGGTTAACGGTCTAATAATCAACTCATACACAAACCACAAACAAATTGAAATCTACATAATAAAACTGAATCTCCTAGCTGTTGCCAAATTAAACAAAATAATACCCAACATAAGATCACAAATACACACCCTAAAGTATAACCTAGTTGTTATTTGAAACCAACGTCGCCTGCCGCTTACAAAAATACACAACCGAAAGTATAACCGATTTACTCGAAATAAGTATGTATATGCAGACCCAAAACACAAATATATATTTTCTAGTGAGATCGATAGAAAAGAGTGATGATGGTGGAGCAGGGTAGTGATGCCGATTATAATATAGTTACAAGAAGGGAGGTTAATAGACGAGGGCAAGATCTAGTGAGATATGTGAAAAAAGAGTGGGATACATGAGAAAGAGGGAAAAAATGAATTTGGGATTTTGGAGGGTTGGTTTGATTTTGGGTGAAAAAATAGAGCGCAGTGAGGACGGAACTAAAAATCTTGTTTTAGAAACGTTGAAAGGTGGTTTTTGACATAAGTAACCTTGCAACTGAGTCAGGGGCGGAGTCAGAAAATTTTGCTCGAAGGGTTATATATTAATAATTTTTGGAAACTACATTACAAATTGGTTCTTAAAGAGGCAAAGTACAAAAAAATCTAGATATTTTAGAAATTTTACATTACTATTTTTTCGCTAAGGGGACACGTGCCCCTTGTGACCCCTGAGCTGAGTTATGGCTTAACTTGGCATGCGTTAAGGATGAGTTATCATATTGCCTTCATGCGTTAAGGGTGGGTGTTAAGGGCAGCGTTGCCGGCTTAGTTGATTAAAAAAAAAAAAAAATACACCTTTTCCCCATAAACATGTAGTTGTATTTGAATTAAAAAAACTCACCCCCCTTCCCCAACCCAATTTAAACGGCTAAAAAAAACTTATATTTTTCAAAGCCTTCTATAAATACCTACATTTACATATTATTCTTACACACTTTCCGTACATTTAACCCATATACTATTAATCATTATAACACAAAATTATGGCTTGTCGTCTCTTCCATTCCGTCAAAGAAATGAAAGCTTATACTAAAAAACAATGCGATCAAGAGGATGCGGCTCGACACAAGGCTATTGTCGAAGTAATCATGCAGTTTGAGCTAGCAAAGGCAAAGAAAGAACGTTTGAGACAACGATACGCGAAGTGCAAAGACATTTCGCCATAAAGACAAGTTGTGATCGACAAGTTTTTTATTTGAAGAATCCAGCAAAGATGACAACATTAGTGAAATGTTGTGGAAGTTTGTTTCACAGTTACATGACAACATTAGCAACAAAATATGTTGGAGTTATGAGGAAAACAAAAATTGTAGGTTCTGTATCCCAACAGTTGAATCAACTTGGGCTAGGTGCATCAACATCAACTGATGCACCTAGATTTATTGAGCAACAACAATATCAGTTTACGGGTTATGCAGACGAGGCAGTAAATGAGCATGGCTTAACTGTAAGCCAGCATTATTAAATTATGTGTGGCGAAGAGGCTTTAAGAGAAGTTGAAGCAGAACAAGCGAGGCTTCAACAAGAGTGGAAGGAGAAATTCATGAAAGAAGAAGCAGACCATTGAGGAATTTCCTGGGTATAGGTCCCCTTCGTATGATTCTGCATGCGGGGAGTACTCAAATTAAGATATGTTTATGTATTTCGTATCGTAGTGTATTTCGTTCGTATATTATTTCGTATCATATTTCATATTGTATTTTTGTTGTTCCCTATTCACTATCGTATAAAAACATTTAAGTACTTAAAACAAGTTAATAGTGAATCAATGGCTGAAATGACTTAAGTAAACACACTGAATAATTTTCAACATAATTTTCACCGTCTTCTTCTTGACTCAGTCTTCACCCCTTAAGTTCCGCCTTACTGAGTGGAGAGACTTCTTCTTCGCCTCTTACTGAGTATCATGAAGATGGCTCACTAAGAGACTATGCACTCAGTGACCTGTTAGTGTTTAACGGCCTAAACACTTAGGGTATTTTCTATTCAAATCCTAGTCTTAAGGGGTTTGGGTATTTATTGAACCTAACAATTTTATGTAACGTTTATTTAATGTTTATGTAATGTTTCTATGGTTATTAATAAAGTGACATGTTGTTTATTAAATAAATTATTAGTTTAGGGGTTGAATTTGCAAATTTTATTTGTTAAAGAAAAGTGGGGCCCAAAATGTGGTGTATGGTTGAGTTATGATAAGCGATGTTTTTTTGAGTTAAAGTTAAATTGTTAAAGCTGATGTGGCGTTGACGTGACATAGAGTTAAGGCTTAACTCTATGACACCACACCTTATGCTCTTAGCCCCGTTTGGTTTGTAAACGGGTTTAGATTTGGATTTGGATTAAGATTAAAATTAGAATTAAGATTAGGATTTGTATTTGATGTAAAGAAGAGAAAATATATTATAAAAAGATTAAAAATATATATATTTGTATGTGTGAGAGAGAAGGAGAGATACTATAAAAAAGATATGATGTGTGAGAGAGAAACCCTCACAACTTATCAACTTTAGGTTTTGTGGGCCCAAATTCACTATTTGAATTCCAAAACCTATACCAAACAACAAATTTTAAAGCCAAAGCTCCTAATCCAAAACCCACATAACAAACGAGCTCTTAAAGTTTTAACATAAGTTGTACTAATTGGATTTGTAAGAGTTTTATATACTTTGCGTATTGTTACCTTCTAAAGAGAAATGAGTTTATGGGTATTTGTTATATAAAATTTAAGATTATATATTTTATAAAGTTTTGTGCTTTGGTGAAATTACATGTGTAGAAGTCATTTGTTTATCGATTTTTCCCTACCTTTTTTCTAAAATCTAGGTGCGTACACCATTCGTCAAACCCAAACTAATATTCTAAGCATTAAGTTTATTGAGCTGATTTATGTAACATACGTTTTTTTGTGTGGTTTGTCAGGCCAATTAGTTTTCTTGACAGCGAGTAAAAAGCCTTGGTTGTCGGTGTATCACGCTCACCACTAATACACGTACCAATAGTATATTATATGTTCAACATCGGTACCTAAATGTCATGTCATATTCTACATCTAAGTAGTGGTAACAAATCTAAACAAGTTGCCATGATCTACGCAAAGGCATAAGTCTTTAACAATACATAAAAGCATCCAAAACACACATAGAATAAACTAAATAACTTTAATTATTAAATAAATTAGGTTCATAACAAGGCAATGGTAAAAGGTTTAGTCTTCCATCACAAAAGATAAACAAAGATTATTCAAAGTAGACATAATAATCAAAATCATAATGAGCATTTGATAATTTAAAGTTTATGATGTGTAAAGCCTTCACTCTTGGTGTCTTCTAGGGCTTCTATCAAACCTTGGAACACTTCAAAACTCCAGAACTTCTCTCTTTTGATGTGTAGAATATGGGTGTATTTATATGCCAAATTTAGGGTTTGAGCGGTCCAATAATACTGAGTATACACCTGGAGGGTGATACGTCGCATTATCTTCAATAATTTAGCACAACTGGATCTTCTAGAATCCATCCATATGACGTATTAGTAGCTACGGTGTATGGTTTTCACACTTAGAAAAATAAATGCATGACAATAGCTTACACGCCGTATGACTTAGGATTTCATACGGCATATCAATCTTCAGACTTGGATATTTACATGACAAGAAAGCACACGACGTATGGCATTGGAGGCTATATGTCTTATACAACTGCCAAAAACGTGCTCTTCATCATACTTGATCGATTTAGCTTGATTGTAGTGTTTTTCGCGAAAATTCTTCCTTTGCTCTAGATAATTACTAAAACACAAATTTAGAGTAATTAAGTACGATATTTAATATAGTTTATTTTCCCCCCGTTGCAACATGCAGATGCCCTTCAAATAAAGAAACTGTTTGGTGAAAATAAACTCTTTTGACTATTCTGTTTTGAACATTACCCCTTTTACTTAAAATTGTTGGGAGAAGTTTTGAACGTCGGGAAATTGTTAGGAGAAGTTCTGAATGTCGGGAAATTGTTGGGAGAAGGTTTGTTGAGACATTGTTGAGAATCTATGAACTTGTGTGTGTGAGAAACAAAACAAAGTGTGGGTATATATAGGGAAATTTTTGAATTTAAAATTGAATTTGAAATTTAAATCCTTCCACTCGTACTGTAACATTTAATTTGAATTTGAATCAGAGTGTGGTAATATTATGTTGTTTTAATTTTATTTTATGTAAATGAAAAAAAAGGCATGTATAAAACTCGGTCGTATATTCGACTAAGTTGGGATTTCTTCGTTCCTCGACCGACCGACGACCAAACCACCACATTGGCCTCGACCGACCACGACCGATCTGGACCGATAATGAAGACCGATCCACTGCTAGTAGCCTAATAAGGGTTATTGTTGTTTTCAAGATGAAAAACCTTAGTTGTTCATGACCTCAATAAGGGTTAAGGTTACTCGGGTTTCGAGTGAGGTGCGGGTTAGTAGGGTAACAGTTAGCCAAGTTCGGGTCCAGTTAAATATACCTCATCTCAAGAAAAAATATACAAGTGGGTAAATCATTTCTATAAAAAAAAGAAATTATATACATGTGTAAATGATTTGAGTTGCTCTTGTGCTACCCGATTTCAACTCGTAAAAGACTCGACACAAGCTCGAACTTAGATAATCAAGCAATAGAGATATATTTGTGTATCAAATAAGATTCTTATTTTTCTAAATACCTTATTTGTGATTTTATTTCTAAGATAATTTAGGTCAAAGAAAAATAAATATAAGAATAACTATTACTCATAAATGAACCGAGCTTGAGTCGAGCCGAAGGCGTAGCCGAGCTAGAAAATGAAAAAAGCGGCTCTCAAGCTTCTCTAATGCTAAATGAGCCGAGCTCAAGGTTTATGGAGCTCAAACTCAACTCGATTACACTTTTAGACCGAAAAAAATAAAAAATAAAATTTCTTATTGGGATCAACCTGGTTAACTCAAATAAGCTTGGATTACAAACCGGAAACCCAATATCCTCAGGAAGCAATAGTGTCGGATAATCCGACACTATTGCTTCCTGAGGATCATGTTTGGCAACAAGCATTTGAAAGCGTTTAGGAGCGACAAGCGACAAACGACAAGCGGTAAGCATTATAGATGAAAAGCTTGTTTGGCAACACCTCAACAAGCGTTTGAATATTGCCTTACCGCTCTAATTTAAATGCTTCTTGATTAAGCATTTCACAATTGCTCCAAGCATTTAGTTATGAAATTACATATATACCCTCATTTGCTTAATCATTTATTTTATTTTAATATTTATATGACATTTTTCGTAATTTTACAATTTATAATTATCACTACAATTTACGCTACTAAACAAGTTTTTTAAACAAACAACTACAAGCATCGCCATCGACACTCTGCATCGCTATCATTACGTGTCATGCCAAACATAGCCGAGGTCGAGTTGGGTTTATGAATTTGGGTATTTTCACGGAATAATTGGTGGGAAGAGTTTTAATTTCCCGCTAATTTTCCTAGGCCGACCTCTTCATGCGCCACCACGTTTTCCCTCTTTTTCTCTTTCCCACCTTCTCTGTTTTTAACTTCTTTAAAAGAAGCTTTCACATAACTTTTAGGTGAACGATGAATGAACCAAGGTATAAGAGAATTTCATGTCACAATTTTTAATTATTTGCAATAATGTTCGACGCAGGGTTCGAATTATAGAACTGTTCTTTGTATCTGTTACTTACTAGTCAACTTCTTGTTTTGTTTGCTACTTCAAAAGTTAATTTGTTGGTTAGTTTTTAAAATCTTCATAGGAAGTGTTTGATGAAATGTCTACATGGAATATATCAACAAAAACTTGTTTATATGTTCATGTATGCCTGCATTTTATGTACACGCAAGTAATTTCGAGACTGATTTAGCTTAGTATATGAATTTCATCAAAGTAACTAGGAATATTTAGTTTGCTCTTCTCTTGTATTGCTTCCTAATAACTTTACTTTGTTATCCTAAACAATAGTCCTTTTTCAGTGGTCACTGATGCTTCTTTATACTAACACGCTTGATGTGTAAGCGGGTACACGGGTTATACAGGTTCGGGGTCGGGTTGAACTTCCTAACACGATTAATAAATGGGTCATGTTTGGGTTAAGGTGGTGTTGAATTTCCTGACATGATCACTCAAGTAAGAGTATTTTAACTCTCTTTGCAGACAACAATTAACCACTGAATTTTGACTACAGGTGGTATACTGAGAAAATTACTCCATGAAGATTGATTGGAGGATTTATTTCATGAGAGATGTGATCTTCGTTATGTAGTTTGTAACTTGATTTATTCTTTCACAAACATAGGCAGGGGCTTTCGGATATTTATTGATTTGTATCATGCAATTTCACTCTTTTATAATGGTAAAGTGTTGTCTATACACATTCTCCTCCTTTTGCAATAGTTGTGGCAATAAAATGTTTGGATATATGTGAAATTTACGTTCTTATATTAATTATTTATACTACATGTGATTATGCTCTATCAAATGTGACAATTTATGAAGTACTCTTATCCTCGTATAAAAGGTGCAATAGAATAATCTAAGTGTTGTCTATACACTTCAACAAACGTAACACTTTTCTTAAGTGTCCCAATTAGTGTTGTCTTTAAGCAATAGTAGTTGCAACACTTTTTAAAATGTTGCTTTATAATATAAAATCCGCTAACACTTGACAACAAGTGTTGTGTTAGAACTTAAAATGCAACACTTATATAAAAAAATGTTGCTTTATTACCAATGTAGTATAAAAGGCAACACCTTTTACAAGTGTTGCTTTAGGCTCATTTTGTTGTAGTGTAAATATGAAAAGTTACTAAATATGGAAAGTACTAAATATGGAAAGTTGCTATAAATAGCAGGAAAACCAGAATATCTCAATCTGAACAACAATCAGTAATAACTTATGAAATGGTTCTTAAATAATAAGACGATCATTAATTCGTGTAGATTCGCTGAAGAAGGAGTAACTTCCGATCCTTTGTTTTTGGTATGCTTTCATTTGTGGTTTAAGGTACAAATATTCTACCCTTTCTCAGTAAGGGTTTCTCATGATTTCTCGATCCTTTACTTTGAGATGATCCTTTGCTATGACCCCTTTGATATGATCCTTTGCTATGATTCCTTTGATATGATCATTTGCTATGATTCCTTTGATATGATTCATTTTATATGATTCCATTCGTTATGATATTCGACCTGCTATCCATTTTGTTATGACATTAGTAATGCTATCCGTTTGCTATGATATAATTCAGTTCAGTTTGATATGATATGATGATTCGTTATGCTATGAATACGTATTGTTATGTTCCGTTGCCCGAGCTATTAACTAGTCATGAAAGTACCATGACCAATAATATATTTTGCAGGGAGCGTATGGATGCATCATAGGCACTTTATTTCATTTTGTTGTGATTGATTTCTGTGTGTCTTACACCTCTCTCACTTTTGGGAGCTAACTACTCCATTTTGTACTTGAGAGGTCTCCCCTTCTTGTGCACTTATGATTTGACGGATATGTATATGTGGTTATGCGGTCTATTCATGTATCATGTTTAGACATTTGTTTTGAGCTCGTGGGCATTCCTATATGATTCCTATGATTCCTTATGATTATCTAATTTCGTATGATCTTTGATATCTCATTTGACTCATTTTACTTATGATATTTGTTCAGTTGATCATTGATCTCTCATTCGTTTGGCATATGATATTCGTTTCAGCAGGAGCTTATGTTTTTCTTTCCCTATATATATATATATATATATATATATATATATATATATATATATATATATATATATATATATATATATATATATATATATATATATATAGTTAAAAACAAATATCCGTAAAAAGAATAAAATGATTTTTTTAAATTCTTCAAAATTCCAAAAATTCCACAAGATCGGGTATGTTGGTACATAAAACTTTTGTGAAAATATTTTTATAATTTTGAGTTTTGATACGCTTTTAATGCACAAAATGAATTTTGATGCAAAAAAATTTGATGCACAAAATTTTCAACTTGTTTTAGTTAGATGCTAATGTTATTTTGATAAAAAAAAGTCAAAAGAAGTTGGGTGCAAAACCAATTTTGATGCACAAAAAAGGATTTAATGCACAAACGATTTTTTCGGAAAAATATCCACTTTTAGAAAAAAGTTTTTCAAAACTTTTTCATGCACTATCATACCCGATCTTGTGGAATTTTTTGAGAATTTATCGAGAACTTTTTGAAAAAATCTTTTTGTCTTTTTACGGATATTTATCTTTTATTTGATCTTTATCTCTATATATATATATATATATATATATATATATATATATATATATATATATATATATATATATATATATATATATATATATATATATATATATATATATATATATATATATATATATATATATATATATATATATATTTGCGTTTATGTGGTGACCAAACTTAAAATAAAAACAATAAGAACCAACGAGATTTTGCCATGTGACCTTTTCATTTAAAAGAAAATGTAAACTAATATTAATGTATCCAAGGGTATTATAGGTAATTCTTCCATCTCAATATCTTATTAACCACACTAATCAAAATATCAATAGCTCCCAAACCATCTTCCATCTCTACCAAAATTCGAATGAATCAAACAAGTCTGTATTTTTTCTCACACCAATATCGTCGTCGACGCCTCTAACTACCCGTGGTATACATGCGTCATCTATCCCTTTGCCGGAAACGGCCTCCGCTTCAGTCGACGTTCGTCTAGTTGTCGATTGAAACACAAATTTATTGGTGGTATCCTCTAATTAATTTTATTGTCTTAAGATTCTTCTTTAAAACCCGATGTGGCTTCGAGATCCACAAAGTTTGAAGATCGGATTTTTAGATAGTTTTGTTATAGTCTTTGAAAATAGGGAAAATGACAAAAAGAAAATGCATCGAACTTGACACCTTTTGTGATTGTGTGTAGCCAACGATTTTTTTTTCATTGTAACACAACTCTTTTGAATTTTTGTTATTGTATGTACGATTTCCAACGTGTCACAACACGTGGACTGTCAACTCATCCGGGTGTTACACGTGGACTGCCAACTCATTTACCCACTATTGCTTTTAAGGGATAATAACAAAAAAATGTATTGAACTTGACCACTTCTGTCATTGTAACACAAACCTTTTGAATTTGTGTTAATGTATGTATCCAGTCAATCTAAACATGGCATCGTTAGTCCTATATACTAACGGCCGTTAGCACATAACTTTAAAAAAAATTCTTACGTTTTTGTAGGATCATACAAATTATGTTGTTTGATGATTCGGGTGGTCTAGGATGGTGATGAAACAAGAATGCCATGTTTAGAGAGATGAAGAGATGAGAGGGATTTCTAGAATGAGAAAGTAAAACAAAAATGTGAAGGTTAGATTAAGAAGCTCCACCCCTTCCAAGGATGGAAAGGGTATTTATAGTTACAGACTACTCATCCTCCTGTCGGACTGTGGATCAGGCATACAGTGGGTAAAGACCCGTCCTTCCTCCACGGTGTTACTCTAAGCTAATAACTAAGCTAATAACTAACTAATTAACTACTAAACAACGTAAATAATGATATGTCTACGAGCTAACTTATGCTAGATTATATTTGGGGTGACCGACTCTTCACTATGGAATTTCTAATTCCTAACAATCTCCCCCTAAGGGAGGTCACCCCATGATTTACATTTTGAATCCTAGCATTCTATTTTATCTTCTGTTCTGAGCTCGTAGACTTCAATTCTTCAATTCCGCAATCTTTGTGCTTGAGTAGTGACTCTTCATAGTCCAATTATTTTGTACTTTTAGTGGAGGTCTTTGAACTGATCTACGTCTTGATGATCTTCAAGCTTTCTTTGAGATCATCAGCCACAATAAATCTCTGGATCACCCTTTATTGATTTGCCATCATGTGATGTTGTGACTTTTGGACCGACATGCTCACAGTTTATGGATCATGACATCTTTTCATCAGAGGAGCGGAAGCATCTTTGTATATCTTTGATTGTCATGATTTTCTTCAATTAAGTGTGAATGTTGTGAGCATGTGGTTGTGAATTGACTTCTCAACTCGATCACCGCAACTCAAACAGCAGTTCGCAAACAAACAGTTAGCAATAAAACACACGAAAGTGTCTTTGTTCACTTCGTTGAATATAGTTGCAAGAACCACGGTTCCCGCTTGATCAAGATAACATCGCCATGATCGTAGAATTCAAGAATCTCCTTGACAGGGTTTCGCAGCCTTGATCTAGCCGTTCTCAAACCGGGCGTCCCAAAGAAGACAACACGGAGGGAGCGAACCAAATGAATTGAGATTCACCGATTGATGAAAAATTGATTTGAAAACAATCGCGTATTGCTTAGAAGAAAGAGTTTGAAACACGACGAAGGTTTTATAAGAAAAGATCAATTTTCAATCAGAAATACTTTTTGTGTTTGAAAACATGAATACACATTCGATGTGCTAGAGAAAAGAAGAGATTTGCAGATCGAACGGTTTTTCCAAAAGTATTTTTTCAATCAGAGAAACTTTTTGTGATTGAAAATAAATACACATTCGATGTGCTAGAGAAAAGAAGTGATTTGAACATCGAACGGTTTTTCCAAAAGTATTCGTCAATTCATTTTCTGGACCAAGGTTGATTCACGAGTGAATCGCCGCATCGTTTCTATCCAGTTGTCACAAGCTTGATCTTTAGAAAAGATCTCACATGTCACCCACCAAGAGCTTGTTTGATGTTGGCTCTAGAAGGATTTCCATCTTTATCGTGAATACTTTTACATATCACTCGGATGTTTGTGCAATACCACAAGGATAATGCGTAGGACTCTCAATATATACTTACTTTCCACATTGTGTGAAACAGCAAGTCTTCATTAATTTTGTGTCCTAATGAGATTTTGTGGATGATCTCTTGGCTCTAGACTCAATTGTGCATTTTGGTTTCCTATGCCGGAGACTAGGGAGAGGTCTCCTTCTTCAATATCAACAATCTATAAGAGAAAGTCGATAGATTATGTAGGTTCCCCGTGAGAATGAAACAAGTCCTTTTAAGAGTAACTTGAGTAGCTTGGGAAGTTTAGTGCAGTGCGTCACTGGTTCCATGACGTCTTGTCTTCAATATCGACATTACCTTAGTAACCACCAGTAGCATATGTATTGAACCCGGTTTCTGCCCTAAGGTTGAATTAATGGAGGGCTATTTCTTTTCACCCTTTTTTACATTCAATTCTTTTTCATTCTTCAACCCCTTCAGTGCTTACCGAGACTTTATAACTAGAACTTTGTTGGGTTTATTCCAGTACTAGCTCAGTCTCAGTCCGCACTCTTCCCGTATTCTCATTTTTCTCCTTTTTTCATCATACCTAAGGACTTCTATACTAACTAGTGGATTGTCCTTGGGTAGATCCCTCCGGCTCTGGCGGGATCGTGGGAATGAATACCTAACCTAACCATCCTTATATTACCATGCATAAAGTAAATTGGTCGGTCTTTTGGTATTGTTCATTCCTTCTCGAAACCAATTGAAAAATCATTTGGAAAATCAATCAAGGTACTTATGATATAATATCGAAAGCAGTTTGTACCTTAATTATTTTTGATTATTTAGAAATGCTCCCCCTCAACATGTGCATATGGTTTTGAAATTTTTTAGCACATGGAGGCAAAAGTTCTTTGAAACAATTTCTTTAGAAAAAGCCTTTTGATTTTCTTGGTAAATTCTCCCCCGCAAAATGTGCGTTGGTTGTTTAAAATCATTTAGCACATAGAGGAAAGAGTTCTTTGAAGTACTTTCACGATCACATTGCCATACAGAAAACCATTAGAAAATCAATCAAGGTACTTTATGTTGAAACATAGAAATCTTTGTACCTTGAAAGTTTATTTTCTTTTGAAATGCTCCCCCTAAATATGTGCTTCGAGATTCAAAAGCATTTAGCACATATGCGAGAGCAGCCTGCACTTTGAGTCAAAATATCATCTTTTATCATATTTCATAATTAAATCACAAATTCTCCCCCGATCAAAAATATCAAACCTTTTGAGATTTTGGATCCCAAGTGATTTAATAAGGTTTAGAAAACATGGGAGAAAATGTGGCCTTGTTTAAACACTCTTCTGGTTTTAGGTTAAATGCTCCTCCTCAATCATGTGCATCATGTATTTGAAATCGTTTGGCATATGAAGGAAGGAGTGCTTTTGAAACAATCACCCTTTAAAACCGATTTGAGATTTAAATCACGATCTCTCCCCCGATCAAAAATATCAAACCATTTGAGATTTGTGATCCTAAATGATTTAAATCATTTAGAAAATTTTAGGGGAAAGACGTGGCACGATTTAATTTTGAAAAATGCTTGATAAGGAACAGTTTTTCGACATTAAAGATTGTTAGTGTCAGGTATGATAGTTTTTAAGAGATCTTTAAGTAAAATAAAACAATTTCACAATCAAACAAGAACAGAAGAAGTTTCATTTTGAAAGATCTTTGAGTTTTAAAGAAAATTATACCATGACATAACATTAAATCTTTAGATCACCACTTTATATTGTACAAACAGACTTTTATGAAGAGATATCGTTTGAAAATATTTTATTTGAAATCACTCTCCCCCTCAATCAATGACCGTAGTCGTTGATTGAGTGACTTATGTTTAAAATGAAGTCCGGTTGATTTTCAAAATTTGAGTTCAGTTTATTTTCAAAACAATATTTTTCCCATTTTCAAAACAATATTTTTAAAATTGTTTTAAGAAAAAATTGTATCATCCACTACTTGTCCTGCACAAAGATACGTTAGGTGGTTAAGCTGCTTTTGTTGTTGTTGCTGAAGGTTGGAAGAAAACCATCTGCTAATGCAGTGAGACCTCTGACGTTGCATTTGTCATGCCAACTCTCCATAGAGGTCCAATTAAGCTCCGTTTCTTCATTTGTCGACCCAAGAAATAGTTGCCCTTTCCTTTCGGCATCCAATCATCATCTTTTGTGGGATCCGGATCGGGAACATTCTTATAAACCATGATATCTGCATACGTTAGTGGACACAAGCAGATATATGGTGGTCGACAACACCCAAACAACAATCGACTAATACAAGTCAATCCAACATATCAATCAGATCATGTAAAGCATGGGAATAATGTGTTTTATCAAACTCTAATCATCTAATTCTAACAATCATATCCTAAATTTCTAGTCCTTCAATATAGGCAAACGTCATTTTTTCAGTTAAGCATGTAGGATGATCGTATAAGCTCGTTAGATGATATTAATTTGAAAGACATTCTCCCCTCAATCAATGACTCATTTCATAAAAAGTTTTAACCAAGCTAAAGTCATTGATTGTGTTTTGCAAATTTATGAAAATTCTGATACTGATTGATTTTCAAGCAACTCAATTTTCACCATTTATGACAAACAAATATTTTTCTGAAGAATTTTAGAAGGAAAAATATTTGAGTAGGAACAGCAGTCCTTCGACATACTTTCCTTATTTTGTTTTAGGATAAGTGCGAGATATTTTTGAGAATTGGTTTAGTGCAACACTTTCCTTCTTTGAAGAGCGGGTTGCTATCTGAAATAATAGCAAAACATGCTTTAAGCATGGGTTACATCTGAAGTGACTGCAAGCCATGGTTGAAGCACGGGTTACAGTCTGAAATAACTGTAAGCCATAGTTTTAGACATGTTTTGAAAAAAAATATTTACACCTTATGCTCGAACTTCATCTATGGTTCCGTGCCATTATTGAATGACATTTCTAAGACCGTAGATGTTATCGATACCAGAAGACATGTCTTTAGAAAACAATATTTTTGGTATTTTTCAAATTTTCTGCTTTTTATGGGTTTTTGTTGGTTTTATATTTTTCTATTTTCTTTTTGTGGGTTTTATATTTTTGTATTTTGGTTTTTGATAAATATTTACAGATAGATTAGATGATATAGTTTAAGAAGAATTATGATACGAGTACCGAGATAAGGATAATAAACTGCCCCGTTGCAGAAGATAGAAAACATCATCTCTTAAACTTTCAACACCAAAGCTTTCGAGGCTCTTGCATTGAAGAAAGAAATTGAACCATCTGAAAGTGAGACTTTGGTAGCTTCCCCCAAACCGAAAATCCTTTTGTTGAGCAGATTCGAAGCTCTATTTCAAGCTTGCCTTAGCCAGGTGCACAAAGAAGCACACCATTATCAACGATCTTGCTGCTCCTTTTAAGAATGATCTTTGTGATTCTTCGTTCTGGGTAATATCATCCAATAGAAGAACAACAACGTTTCATCCCACACTTGAATAGAACCTTCTCATATTTCTTTCCACTGAAGTCTGAAGCTAAGAAAACCATAAGTAGTCAAGAGACCAATTCCCCCAAGTAGTTGAATTGATGCAGTCAGCCTCTGGGAATAAAGCTCAAGAACCCGAATACACATATACCCAAAGACAGAGAAACTTATAACATCGAAGTAGCAGATTAAGTCCGATATGCAAAGAATAATCCGAAGTATACTTTTCTCTCCCCTAAAGAAAGTGTATGAAGCTCAAGAACCCGAAGTACCCAAATGTCCAAAGAAATAATAACTGATAACATTGAAGAAGCATGCTGAATCACTGATTTTCTCTGCGGATGTCAACTCCGGAATAAGTGATTATCACATAATCACTGATTAAGCTCTCAAGTGAAACAACTTAGCGTCCCAAATGTACACAATCTCTTTCCCATGATGATTGTGATAACATCGAAATCATCACACACTTGTGTACCTAAACTAACTCTTCCATCTCTTCCCCCACATATTTGGAATAAGAACACTAAACGCCATGAATCAAACCTTGAGTTTCTCTACGGTAATGACATTTGTCTTCCCGGGATATCTTCAATCACTTAGAAGTATTAAGTTTATCAAGTTTACTCGCGTTTAGATACGTGTCTCCTTCCCCCTTGCTGGTTTTGATGCTTCAGAATCAGCAACACATTATACGCCCATTTACTAGAAATCTTTTAAGAAGACCACTAGAAATATTGTGAGAATCAACTTGCTGAAGTAGAATGTGACCAAGTCTAATTGGGGATTAAATATGAAATTTCACTCTCCCCTAATTAGTGCTCTCCCCTAAACTGACAATCTGTTTGATAAATGCCCGAAATAAGAAGAAGTCTTTAGATCGTTAAATGCAACTCGTCTTTAGTCTTCTATCTTGCAGCAGAAAATGTAGAACAGACTGTAGACTCGACCTTCTTCAAGATTGTCCGAATGGGGAATAGAAAGTTAACATCTTCATCTCACCAAATGCATTCCAATTAACTTATAGGTAGCAAATCTCCTTAACTAAGATCCCTCCCAATCAAACAAGAACATAAAGATGTTCATCAAAGAAATCAGCCCAACAACTAGAAGCACTTTGTCATTAATCATCAGTCCGTGAGAAGATGTCAACCAGCGGCTCTTAAAAGAAACTCCATGTAAGGGTGACCCGATAAGAAGAAGCTCAGTTCTTACATGAGTTAGGAGCCGTATGACCATTTATACACCAAAGTCAATCAACATGCTGTAAATTCACACTTCTTCTCCCCCTCAAGAATTGCATACGGAGTTGCCATTCTTGATTGAATAAGTGAACATCATCCAAATGTAGTCTATTCACACTTCTCCCCCTCAAAGGTAGCATATGATTTAGCCATCGTCATTATAATTGAGCAAGTGGAATAAGAGAACAATCAACAGTAGTTCGGTTCACTTGATGACTGAAATCGCATGGAAAAAGTATGAAGCATGTTGATGAGAATGGTCATTAATAAGAAGATTTCTCTTCTTCAGAAGATAAAGCGCACTGAAGCGTACACTTTTCTTTTCTTCGAAGTATGAGGCTTGAACTGTTGTGTTCAAAAGTCATAAGAAGATTTCTCTTCTTTAGAAGATAAAGCGCACTGCAACGTACACTTTTCTTTTCTTTGGAGTACGAGGCTTGAACTGTTGTGTTCAAACGTCATGATCTCTCTCTTTTCAACTAATCATGGCAAACTTGTTATCAATCCCATTATCATTCAGTAGGCTCTTTGTCGTGACAGCTAATGGAGAAAACCCAATATGATGAATTTGACTTTGAAGTAAACTAACCCGAACTCGTGACTTAAACTTGCACATATGTAACAAAGAGCGGTGCTGAGAATTCATGCCCTTTTGAATCTCTAGGTACTCTATACTATTCAACCAACCAACCATCAAGTATTAGACGTACATCACCTCTTGAAAATCCACAATTCAATGTGACACTGAGCACTACAACGTAACTCCTTGAAGTGATAGTTATTTTGTGGTGGTAAGAGCCCAATGCCCCAAGTGGCAAAAGAAAAGGATAAATCACCAAAAATAACTAGATTTCCAAGTCTTCATTTTTGAAAATATTAAAAGCTTGAACAAGGATCTCGAAGAATCTTCATCCAACCATCCCCGATACCTTCAGATACTAAGTACACTCACCCGTAAAATTTCACTTCAACCTCAAATAAATAATAATGAATTAATGGCGTTGTCACATCTTGTGTTTAAAAGCTCAAATGTAGCTTCCTTTGACGTTTTAAGTGAACTATGATAATGGTTTCATCCCGACCATGGTTAAATGAGCATAACCCCGTAAAACTTTGAAATAACCAAACTGCCATGAAGAATATCCAAACAATCATCCAATTCATGAAGTACACCCTTTATCCCTTCTTCGAAGAGGAAACCGTAGCACCAGCATCAGATAAGATCCAGAATTACACTTTCCCATTCTCTAGGATGGTTCCATCATCATGGGATTTTACAATTCTATGGTTTAAACCGAGAAATCGTTTCTTTCGCGGGATTTTACAAAACCAAGAATAAACCGTGAGATAGATCCGAAAATGTACACTTCTTTCATTAGGATGGTTTCATCGTCATGGGATTTTACAAGTCTATGATTTAAACCGAGAAATAGATTCTTTCGCGGGATTTTACAAAATCAAGACTAAACCGTAAACAATGTCAGCATGAATGTTTTAAGACAACTTTGGTTTCGGTGAATATCTGTTTTAGGGGGACATGCAGCGGTTTATCAACGATTCTTCTCCATCATCAACAATTCTTTACCCATATGTAGACAACTTCACAAACCATACTAAGTCGAGTAGTATACACTACCTTCCCCTGAGGTTCATCGTAAAACATCAAAGTACATGTTTCTCCCCCATGATGGTTTCGAACTTTCGGAAGCATCATAACGTGTATGACCATTTGCACGATAAGTTCTTGTCATAAGCAAACATCTTGAAAAGTCATGACAGACACTGAAGATTCTTGAAAGATTTTGCTTAGACTGTGAAGTATCATTGACATTTTGTAGCAAAGAATATTCCATGAGAATTGCTGATCACATCTCAATCATTAAATACTTTGGTAAGCACATTTTCCATATATTCTGTCAGCTATTGCTGTGACCACTTGGTGAAGTAAACCCGATATACCATATTTGAACATGAAGTAGAATTTCCCAGATTTTCTACTTAAGCTTGTACTAATCCTTGTGAAAATGAAACGGTGTACCCAATGTACAAAACCTCTTGACGTATCCTCAACTGCGTGAGACACCGAAGTGATAGTTACGTTGTGGGTTATGTGAGAAAGAATCACAAAAGTAACTAAATAGCCAAGCCATTATCACATCCAATAAACGCTCAAACAAGTCATCTTCGCGGAAGGGTAGAAAGAAAGAAGACGGAATAAGCAGACGCGCCCGGTAAAACTTCACTTCACATCCAAATAAGAAATACCATCCAAACAACCCTGTAGTCAATATTGTTCAACTTTTCAGTTCGAGCCATGACAAAGAATTTTACCGTGACAATGTATACACCATAATATCAAACCTCATAATATAACGAATCTCATCATCTCATCAACTCTCATCATCAAGTCTTATCAAATCTCATCATAACTCAACAAGTCTCATCATTATGTCTCATTGACAACTCTCATAAAATCTCATAGTATCACGTTACAACTCGTATTCCATAAATTATCATAACCATGAATCTAAATTCATGAACATAACGCAGCCCAATACAGCTCATGAAATAAATGTAGCATGCGGCCCAAATAAGTGATAACCATGTGATCCTTCCCAAATGATGCTTGACCCAAGTGGTGATCCATAATAATACCCGATCTAAGAATACTTCTATCCTGAGTATATGGGTATATTAAAACTTATATACTTCATTTAAATCCTAATGAGATTTTAGGTGTATCCAAAAGTTTTTGTAACAAAAAAATTCGGATAATCATTACAGACTCGTTCAAAACGAATGCATTCATACTTGCAACCAGTCGAGCCCATAATCAATGGAAGCCCGATTCACAACCTGGTCCAAGTCCAACCAGTCTGTTTCTAGGCGCATTAACACGTTAGCAACACATATCCGGCCTATTAATCCCAATCAGAAGATACACGGTGCCCTAATTATTAGGGATATAAAAATCCACCATAACCACATGAAGTCAAAAAATTTCTTAACCCTAAAAAACAATCTCAAACATAATGCCTCCCTTTAATAATCAGTAAAACTCCAAACCCTAATCTTCCTCATCAAAATATTCGCCTACCACATATACTTTTCTCCCATCCAAACGTTTCTCTGAATACTCTCACTAAACAAACGAAGCTTAAATCACAACAATATTCACATCTATCACAGCTCTTGACATAGGTGTTCAATCGTTTGTCGTGACCTCGCCACAGGGTTGGCTTGAGTGTCTTTGATTCGCCACAGGGATGGCACGAGATGAAGATGAATGTACATGGTTACACGATCAAGCCAAGGTAGGTATTTGTTTGTGTTTATCGTATCATGTGATCAAAGCATAATGAAATATCAATAGACTATAACACACTTGCTATAAATCTGTTTGAAAACCTTTCGAATAATAAATGAAGCGTGAGCTTATCAGGAAAATATGGATCGATGATGATAGTTAATTCTTCTCATATGTGAGGCCTTTGTGGCTTGATGACACTTTAAAAATCATGAGAAAGAGATAAGTCTGAGATCTTGTGCTTGATTTATCCTTGTGAGTCTTGGAATCCTTTTAACTTCTAAGGTTGAATCAAAGAAAAAGAAAAAATACAAATGCTTAATTCTTTTTCTTTTCTGTATCATGCTGTAACATACATGGTTATGTAGTTTTGATATGGATCTGTGATGATTGATTATTTCGTGCTTTAGAATCTCGATAGTCTTGATGTTTCTTTTTGAGAACCACGAAATATGAAAGCTGAGATTGAATTAAGTTTGAGTCGTGAGTCAGTGATGAATGTTTCTCTAGTTAGTAGACTTTCATAAATCTTGATTGTATCTTCGAATACCAAGAGAGAACATTCTGAGATCACGTTAAGTTTTATTGATTTGATACCAGTATTATATTAGATGTAGATGTAGAATCAGTACAAGGATCTGATGGGTTTGATGATGATTATGTGTTGATGATGGTTGATGTTTGAAAGTCGTTTGATGTTGTTGATAGAGCACAATCAGTTGAATGGTATTGTTTGAATGTTGCTTGAATGTTTAGTCTTAATTGATGAATTTTGAATGTAGCAGTTGTTTAAGTATCAGATGTTTTGTGATAAACCGCAGTCCATGTGACAAGTAGATAACAAACCGCATCACCTTCACTCATGACAAAACACATTTTCATTTGACAAACCACATCCTTCTTTTGTCAAACCGCATACTTCCTTAAAACAAACCGCACAATTGCAGTTATTGATTAACCGCATAACATTCTTACACAAATCGCTTCTGTTTTAAAATTGACAAAACGCATAGAAGTAAAGCGTCAAAACGCACATCTTTTACCAAACCGCAGTTGACTTAGACCTTTTAACGACAAACCGCATTTGAATCAAATGTCAAACCGCATAAAAATACAAACCACATCCAGATCTAGTGAATCTGGACATAAATAAGACAAACCGCATATTTGGACAGTTTTGGTAACAAACCGCATGATAGAATCATCATATAAGCAGATCGCATCCAGAAAACTAAACCGCATCGATAAGCAAGCATCAAACTGTTTAGAAACATATTTGACAATATCATAAAGAAAACTGCTTAAGGACATCGGCTTAGTCACGTCATATAACCACATATGCATCAACAGCAGCAACAACATGAAACAAACAATAGCAAACAACCTCAAAATCTCACACGAACCACATCAAACCGCATTAACAAAATTACACAAACCACATACAACAAACCGAATAAAAAACCATACGAATCATCAAAAACAACAAAACCTAGGCTCTGATGCCAATTGTAGGATCATACATATTATGTTGTTTGATGATTCGGGTGGTCTAGGATGGTGATGAAACAAGAATGCCATGTTTAGAGAGATGAAGAGATGAAAGGGAGTTCTAGAGTGAGAAAGTAAAACAAAAATGTGAAGGAAGATTAAGAAGCTCCACCCCTTCCAAGGATGGAAGGGGTATTTATAGTTACAGACTACTCGTCTTCTTGTCGGACTGTGGATCAGGCATACAGTGGGTAAAGACCTGTCCTTCCTCCACGGCGTTACTCTAAACTAATAACTAAGCTAATAACTAACTAATTAACTACTAAACAACGTAAATAACGATATGTCGACAAGCTAACTTATGCTAGATTATATTTGGTGTGACCGACTCTTCACAATGGAATTTCTAAATCCTAACAGTTTTCATCCCTTTTTATGTGTCAAAAAACTTAATGCATCACTAAAAATATATTATGAAACTAAGTGTCTCAAAAGACTTAAATTGTTATAAATATTTGTGTGTCACTACAAACTTACTAAAATTTTTGTAATGTGTCACAAAAAATGTACTAAAATTTTAGTGCGTCACTAAAAATGTATTTTAAAATTTGGTCCTAATCGTGACTGGGATGACCCAGTCACCAGTACTACGTCGACTTTCTCTCCAAAGAACCGACATGACCGGATGCCCTTGTCGATGACCCAAGTTTTTTTTTTTTTTTTTTTTTTTTTTTAATTCAAACATTTTTAAGATTAAATTTAAATTCATTAAAATTAAAAAAAACATTACAATATGAAATTAAAAAAAAAAAAACATTACAATACGAATTTAAAAAAAAAACATTACAATACGAAATTAAAATAAACGCTACAATACTTAAACTAATAATCTAAATTGTAGCGTGCTTTGATTGTTGCCTTGACTTTCATCAATTCTTCTAGCTGTCGGTCGGTCAATTTTGGGTCGATTGGGGTGTTGTAGAAGATTATGTCTGACTCTGTTTTGATAGCCTCATGAGCTCAAGTTTCTCTTTTTCATCTCGAGCTCTTTTCCTCAACCGTAACCAAATATCTTTAAACCCTCCTTATTCTTACATTTCTCCCCTTTTGACGGCTTCTTGGTCTTGAAGAAAGTTTTGGCCAACGATTGTACAAATGATTCTGATGGAACATCATCATCATGAGAGGAGGAGGATGGTTTCTTCCTTGCTTTGTGATGAAGGTTTTACTGACCAGGTTTTAATATTTATAAAGTCTCGTTATACCTATGGTCTACCCTAATTCACTAACGGGCAGTGTACCCGGTCGCGTGTAGTGTAGTATTCGGTAAAGCCGAGGTCGTCCCAAGAGCTATGTGTCTTGGATTATTACTAAGTCTAGGTGTCACAGATTTTGAATATGATTTCGATAAGGAATTAATTATTTAACTACTAAAGCAGAAAACAACAAATAATGGCAAATGATAAATCAATAGAGACTAGTGGTGCTAACCTAGAAAAACGAGGGCAAAATAATGTTCAAAAGATAATTCTACTCACGTCCCCCCACTTGAATTGTGCAAAGTCCCTTTTGTACTAAGCATTAAATAAAGGTGAAGAGAAAAGTATAATTAGAGCGAGAACTTCCTTGAAATTTGCTCCATAAAGAAAGAAGGCCCACGAAAAGAGACGTGCCTTCGTATAAGCATCCATGAACCAACTTCAATCCCTGAAATCACACTACCGACAAGCATAATTAAAAAAAATGAAAAATAGACCTAACTCACTTTCATAGGAATCACGGTTGCATTTAGCATATGCAACAAGCCTTTTAAACCACTTAGTGTTCCAAGTGGACGAGTGAAGTCTCGTGAGGGTTTACAGGGAACACCCACAAAGTTCATTTAAAATACTATTACAAGGTTATTGTGTTTTAAAATGAAAGAATTAAAGAAGAGGAAGGTTACGTCGTAACTCTTTGAGGGAGTTACTGTAATCGCAAAACCCCGACTTAAGTCAGAAGCTAGTGGTTCTGATGTAACCACGTAGATGATATTACGCCGTAATTGGTAATGCGTCTAAGATTCTGCTGCAAAAGGTTAGTTACGGCATAATCACATAGATGAGTTACGTCGTAACTATGGTTAGATATGCAAACTGCAGCAGTAATTACTTCCTCGCTTCCTGCAAAAATGGTTAGAAAACACAAAACCCTACAATAAAACAAAAGAAAGGGATAATTCAGGTTGTCTCCCGAAAGAGCACTTTTCTTTATTTACGAGTCTTTAAGTTAGACTCAAAGCCGTGGGGCTCTATGGGGGCCTTTGGGCTAGCCCGACTTCCTCCATGTCATTTTTATTTGAAGAAGGCTGGTCCCAAACATGTGGAGAAATAAACCGAGTCATGGTGTATCTTTTCTGTAGAAAATTAGCTTGTGCCCATTCGCAACGAAATTTAGCCTCTTCGTTCCATTTTATTTTAGCATATCGAAACTTTACTCGTAACCAATTTTCAAATGAGATCCCCGATCCTACTTTGCTTCTCTTATCTTCACAAAACATGCCCATTCCTTGCGTTTGAGCCATTTAGGTTCAAGGAATTCTCTCTCTCTTTAGCGATTTTACAAAACCCGTATTAAACCATGAATACATCCGAAATGCACTTTACCATTACAGGGATGTTTCCACTGTCACGGGATTTTACAAGTCTATGATCTAAACCGAGAAATAGGTTCTTTCGCGGGATTTTACAAAATCAAGACAAAACCGTAAACAATGTCAGCTTGAATGTGTAATGACAACTTTGGTTTCGGTGAATATCTGTTTATAGGGGAATATGCAGCGGTTCATCAATGATTCTAACTCCAACATCAACAATATCATCAACCATCCAATAAACACTTTGGTAAACACATCATTCACGCATTTTGTTGGCTATTGCAGTGACAACATTTGGTGAAGTAAACCCGATATGCCAAACTTGATCATGAAGTAAAATTCCCTAAATTTGTTACTTAAACTTGAACTAATCCTTGTGAAGAAGAAACGGTGTACCCAATGTACAAAACCTCTTGACAAATCCTCAACCGCGTGAGACACTGAAGTGATAGCTACGTTGTGGGTTGAGCGAGAAAGAATCACAACCGTAACTAAATTGCCAAGTCTTTATCACACTCAATAAACGCCCAAACAAGTCATCTTTGCGGAATGGTAGAAAGAAAGAAGACGAAATAAGTAAACGAGTCCGAAAAATCTCACTGCAAATCCAAATGAGAAATATCGTACTAACTACCCCGTAGTCAATCTTAGTTCAACCATCAAGTCAAGCCGAGACATAATATTATCCGTGAAATGCATAAACCAAAGTATCAAGCCTCATAGCACATCAAATCTCATCATCACACCAAATCATATCGACAAATCTCATCAGCCAATCTCATCATTAAATCACATAAATCCGATCTCATATTGAAAAGCCCATGTGACCGTCATTCAAATCCAAGCTTCATGGCCCAATGTTCAAACTAACTTGTATATCAATCACTTATACTTCCGTTATGATAAATTCTTTTCTCAAAAATTAAGCTCAAGCCGTGAATTTGTATCCACCGTGAAAATATACCATACCAAGAAAAATACCACTTTAATCCAAAATTAATAAAAACAACATTTGATTAACAAATTGTTTTTGGATAATTGGATAATTAGTAAACATTTAGGCACTGTCCAAAATTCAATCAGTCGAGCCCATGGTCACAATAAACCGGATTCATTCCAATCTCACATAATCACAATATGCAATTAGTCCTTACACATTTACGCAAATCTCGCCAAGCCTATTCCGAATTGGGTGACCACCTACACTTGACAAGATGAATCCCACCATAGTCATATCCGTTCGGACTATCAAAAAGTAACCATTACTACAAGTAATGATACATGTAATATATTTATTTTGGACCATCAAGAATACTTGAACTTCATCAAAATAATTTCAAACAACTTGATGTGAGATCAGCTTAAAGGACAATAGAGGCCCATTAGAATAAACATCACAAAGTGAAGCCTTTTTGTATTCAGCCCATGCATTATCCTGATCCATGACATCCTAACGAGGCCCCATATTCCACAATCAGTATCTCGACCCCAATACAACAGCTGCCCTAATCATACGGGGTATATAAGGCTCCTTATCTCACTCATACCCTAAACTTTCTCACCTTACAATCAAGTGCATTCACAAAATAATTTTAACAAACCCTAATCCCTTCACAAACATGCGCCCCCATTTCAACCATTATCTCACAAAAATATATCTGCTTCTTAAGCCAAAATCCATCATCAATTGCCTCCTAATTTCTCTTCTTACAAACACAACGCCTTACACAATCACCAATAATCATATTAGACCACAAATCATAACAACAAGCCCTAAACTCACTCATCTATTATCTCAGTTCATTCGACACTACTCACACCTATCTCAGAATCATCATCAAAAAGCACCAACTTGCTCGCCACAGGGATGGCTCGAGCCAAGCATAGACGCCACAGGGATGGCTTTGACATTCATTAATCGGCATTAAGGTTACATGTAGGTTTGAAATATGATATAATCAATAGATAGTTACTTTGTTTTGAGTTTTATTAAATGAATCAAAGAAAAAAGATTTAACAAAGTTGTTAAAATCTTTTCTTTAAATTCGGACATAAAAAAAATGTTTGGATCGATAATGAACTCTTTCTCGTTAGAAAGACCTTAGAGTCTTGATGTTTCATTAAAAAAAACGAGATAGTAATCTGAGATAAGTGGTTTCATTTTGATTCTTGGTTTATATGTAGTGATAAAGAGGGTCTTGGAGTGAGTCTAGATGTAGGTTAAGTTATATTCAGATTTGGTTGAGTCAAGATTGGTTTTTGGTTCGGATCTGAATACCTTTTTCATTTTGATATTGTTGACTGATGATGGTCTTTGAGGTCGAGACTTGGTGTGATTGGTATTTTGAATGGTTGGTTAAGAAAAACATGGTTTCTTCTCATCTCGAATTTCAGTCAAGTTGCTAACATACTTTTGAGTCAAGTCGCTACCATACATTTGAGTCAAGTCGCTACCATAAGTGACAAGTCGCTACATTATTTTCAGTTAACACAACTCGCTAACTTGTTAAATAACAAGTCGCTAGGTCAACATAATCACACAACTCGCTACCAAAATTCTTTTTAACAAGTCGCCATTAAATTTGCTACACAAGTCGCTATTGACTGGTCCAAGTCGCTATTGACTGGACTAACTCGCTATTGACCATTGACCCAAGTTTTAGCATACTGATTATTGACAAGACGCTATAGTCTTTTGACTCAAAAGTCAAAACTCACAACACATGACAAGTCGCTGCAATAAATCAGATACACGAGTCGCTATGATGAATGACCCAGAAAAACTGAAAGCTGCATCTGTTTTTACCTCTAAAACATGACCATTTTTGACCATATGAAGGTGACTACATCATAAAAATTCTATCTACTCTTCCAAAAGCAGTTTGACCAGTTTGACCATATAACCAGATATTGTAACAGTTGTAACATTAGATGACTACATGAAGGACAAGATGACATTTTTAGACCAAAACAAACACATGAAGAACTGTTTAAAACTGTAGTACCAAAATAATTTATAAACATTATCCGAACCAAAAAAATGGTGTAAAACAGCTTAAACATGAATCAAGAACCACAATAAATCAACACAACACAACAACCTTGGCTCTGGTACCATTTGTAGGATCGAAATATTTATTGTGTTGATGATTCGGTTGGTCTTGGATGATGAAAATACATGTTTGCCATAGTTAGAGAGAAAGAGATGAGAGGGAGTTTCTTGGTAGAGACTTGCTTCACAAAATTCAAGGTTAGATTAAATGAAAAGCTCCACCCCTTTATAGTTACACAAGATACGTCCTCCTATCGGACTGTGGATCAGGCATACAGTGGGTAAAGACCCATCCTTCCTCCACGGTGTTGCACTAATCTAAACTACGCTACTAATTAACTAATTAACTACTAAATAACATAACAAATGATATGTCTACGAGCTAACTTATGCTAGATAATATTTGGGGTGACCGACACTTTACTTATGGAATTTCCAATTCCTAACAGTTTTATAAATTTTAAAAAGAAATCTATAAAAAATTTAACAATTTTAGTTGTGGTGAATAAAAGATTTATTTGTCGCTTGTCAAATTTTAGTTGGATCTTATTTGATCTAGATTATATATATATATATATATATATATATATATATATATATATATATTGGTTCTTTTAAAAAGTTGATCTCAAGAGAAAAGTGAGAGAAGTGATCTCAACCGTTAGATCACCCCCTCTTCCCCTCCTTTTTTTCTTACCAAACTACAGGGACCTTATTGTATTTTCCTTCATTCTTTAAGGGAGCGTTTTGTATATTTGCACATTTGATATATAATGCCTAATTTTTTCATTTGTTCTTTTTCTTCTTTTTTCTTCTTCTCTAATAACGTCTTTCTTTCATTTCCTCACCATCATTCACCATCATTCCACCGGCCTTCACAATCGTTCCCCATCGTTCACCATCATTCCAGATCGTTCACCATCATTCCCCCCATCGTTCACCACCATTCCCCACCGTTCTCCACCATTCCGCACCCAATATATAATCAGATTCACCATTCAAGTTTGAAATAAGTTTTTTTAATTGATTTTTTACTGTTACCGACGATTAATATGATCATATTAGTCTTCGTTTGGATGTATATGAGTTTATTGATCCTATTTTGAATAATTTGTTCGTTTCTTTTTTGTTATTGTTGGTCTAAATATGTTATATTCCAAAATTTACTTCTAAATCTGAAAAAAAGTTGAGCAAAAATTGATAGAAATCATGTTTAAGAAGGCAACACACAAGGTGTTTGATAAAATGTCTCAACGAAATTTTATAGTTGCGATGCACTAATTTAACATTGTGATGTATCAACTGTTTTTAACTAAACTAACTATTATTTTTATAAATTTCAGGTATGTTTCGTAAGCTCCTAAATTTAGACCATTTCCTATGAATGCAACAACACAAATGACAAAGAAAGCATACAACACATGAGCAAAAAACAGTGATGCCGAGCCAAAAGAAGAAAACGGTATGGTCTCCAAGAGGAGGAGCAGAATAGATAGAAAAGGTTATTTATCAACAAATAGTATTTTTTAGCTCTTATGATTGCAATATTGATTAACATTTAAATAAACACACTACACATAAAGTCTTAGGCTGACAATGTTTGGCCGCTAAAACTATATTTATGTTTGATCCTGATAGTTGTTTCTTAGCAACAATCAATAATATAAGCTCACCCATTGGGTCTAATGCTTAAACCACAGAAACTCTATATTCATCTCATAAAAACAAGTCAAGTAAATATGACTTATGACAATACTTTAAATGTTGGATTTGGTCTTATGATGTTTTAATTAATATAGTAGTTTACAAAATGATGTTTTGTAAAAAGGTCATGGTAGAATGGTGCACTTTTGATAACATGTTTTAATTAATATAGTAAATAATTGCTTTAATCCAGCTTCTACAAAGTGCAAGTGGAATGTACAGGAACTTAAACTCACTGGCCATGCGGTTAACTATACTAGATTACTTGACAATTGAAGTATAGGTTGGAATTGGCTAACATTGAAAGTAAATATCTGAAGGTGAAGCATATAGCGCCGCGTCATATAAGAGGAGTTGAATAACTCGACACTCTTATTAAAAGAACTATTGATGGTGGTGGTGTTGTCCCTCATATTCATAGGTCGCTCATCAATAAGTCTGGTCAAGAGTAAATTTACCAGGAATAGATATTCAGTATGTGACTTCTGATGGCACAAGGGTATGAGCAGCTCCAAGGATCATAACATATCTCAAAGAACATCATGAATACAGTGATACTTCACCAACTGATTTCTATTTCACATCTCTAAGTATAATGGGTGACACCATTCCTGAACATGTCGACAAAAAAAGTCCTGGTGGTAGTTTCAAGAAACAGAAAAAGGCTTAATCGTCTTCCGGTGGGTTGTTTTATCCATGTGGTTTTAAGTTTTTATATAACCTTTTTATTATGATGCCTTTGTTTTGTAATATAGATTAACTAAAAGTATATGTATTATGGAATGTTAAGTTCATCTATCACAAAGTATCGGTGTATCATGGTATGTCAATATGTCTATGAAAAACAATTTTGTTTTGTATCAATATGGTAGTATATGTTACAAATAAACCATTCATCGGTGGCGAGTAGAGTATATGTATTAATACAGATGCCTTATTTTTTTTTAACACAAATGCCTTTTTTTGTAATACAGATGCACTAAAAGTATATGTATTTGTAATATAGATTCACTAGAACTATATGTATTATGGAATGTTAAGTTCATCCATCACAAAGTATCGATGTATTAAGGTATGTCAATATGTCTAAGAAATACCATTTTGTTTTGTATCAATATGGTTGTACATGTTACAAATAAACCATTCATAAGTATAAGTACAAAGAGTAGCACTCACAAGCTAGATCATAAGCCTAAGTACAAAGGGTAGCACTCACAAGCAAGAAAAGTAACAACACCTGAAGATGATACATGTGGAAAGGGGTGTAACGCCCATTGAAACATAGAACAATGTTAGCGATTGATCAAACAACTAGTTCAACTATGAATAGAGGATTAGTAAATACACGACATATTTGGAATAATACAAAGTTATTTGTGTTCAGTTATATCTCTGTTCGCAAGCGCCTCAATTCATATAATAGAACATATGTCGTCACGGGACATACGAACCAGCTCCCAAAGGGCACCTCCACTTACCATATCTCTTGTATTTACTTCTGCAATTACATATACAAAGTACTATCAGTTTACTTCAAGGTGCTAAACTAAGAAAAAGGACAGATCTCAAAACTTATTCAAAAATCTTCTCAATCTCGGGAGCACACCTTGTAAAAGATCGACTCCAGAAGTTATACCTAGGGTTCTGCTCAATCATAAATATCACAGGTTAACTACTATTTTGGACTTATGAACTAACGAAAGATGACATTCAGTTTCATAACAAGGTACCTTAATGAGCTCAATGAAGGTGATTAAAAGACCCCACGGATGTCGTCGATTGACAATCAACCGCTCTAATATATACCTTTTCGATGCACTAATCATACTCATAGATGCCCTAAAATCTACCTTTTGATGCACTAATCATACTCATAGATGCCCTAATTCCCATTTAATCTACTACTACAATTTTCATCCATTTTCAACCCGTTTGTTTAGCACTAATCATTTGACCTGTTAGGCCCATTTGGTCCATATCTTAATTAGAAAACATTCTGAGTTTAACCATTTGATGTATTAGATTATGAAAATAACCCGAACCGGTACATTAATAAGTAAATCTGTCAAAATTTCCAAATCTAGTTATTATGAAATCAAAGAAAAATGAATTATCCTTCTGAATTCAAGTTGCAATGATCACATAAAAAGTTCCAAAACACTTGCATGTACTCTATGAAAAAATGCTTATCTATACTTTTCACGGAATAAACATGTTAGTACCTACTTATTTTTTCAGAGCGGGTTAGCACTTGATCAATAAGTACTTAGATAAGCAAATCCCGAAAGTTCCAAATATGATGGTAGGAGTCTTTGAGACTAATGGAATTGAATGAAAATACTAAACTAATAGCAGCGAGTTTATACCACACATCTGCAATAAAAAACAAATAAATCATACGAGTTCAAGAAAGAAAAAACAGGATACAAAACTGTAATATGACTTGAAATTAAGACCTTTGCATTAATCTTGAGAAAAGTCCACTAGGCATTTTTATCTTCCATGGCCCTATGAAAATAAAGAGAATTCACATTTATTTTAATTAATAAAACCAGTTTCTTTTTGGGTAGTGAAAGATCAAGAGGCAAAAACCATATATGTCAGAATTCTTTCGCTCAGGCAGAATGCATAGAAGAAATAATGGTGGGCCTGGAAGCGTTATCATAAGAGCCTCACACAACTTTTCCACACAAACACGAGCATGGCTTCGTTCGTCTATCCTGATAATTCTATTCGATTACAGCGAATGATTGATGAAGTGCCTGCAAGAATAATACATGATAATTTATTTTACCAAAGCATATCATATATGTTATGTGTACAAACAGTGAAACAGATAATATGCGAGTTAACTCACCATTCTTTTCGCTCCAGAACATCTGAGTAGATCTCTGCACATGTTTTTGATGCCACATGGTGCACCAAAGTTCACAATAGCCCAATAACTAATCTGCGTTGGCCAACAAGTGTCTACATGATCCAAATATCAAACTATTATAGCCAACACTAGAAGTTTTAACTATATATAAATACTAAATTAACAAAATAACAAACGACCTTGTTATTAAAGTTCCAATGACCATCACGAGGAAGCAAGTCTCCTCCATTTCCAGTTATGCACTAAACATAATTTTCACAAATGGATGCACTAAACATGCACATCGATGCCTTATTTTTGTCCAATGATTATTGTGTTTGTGAAACACAAATAACCAAATAAATTGTGTCAAACTATTTGAAAATCAATTATCTGTGTCATTTTAGTGAGCAAATGCAGTACTAAAATGCAAATGTGTTTAGCAAGCGCAATCCTGAACACCACTTAACTTTGGTATGAACATAGTATAACTACTAAAAATTGTATTAACAGAAGATAAAAAACCAAACCTTTTGCACGAGGAAACCAACAACAGAAGGCTTCAAATGCTTGGCAACACCCTCGGTTGAAGCATGGACCGTGTGTGCTATGCCAAAAGCATCATTGACGTTACAAGTCGCCTAGAGAAGCCAACTTAGCTTAACTCGTGGTTATTATTCTCGCCATCTTGACTGTTACATGAAAAACGCAGAGGAAAACTTTTAGCAACACTAGAAAAGTAATTAAACAAGAAGAAGTTGTTGTTGATCTACGATTAAATAAAAAATGCACTAAACATGCAAATGGATGCACTAAACATGCAAAAGGATGCTTAAACAAACACATTGATGCCTTAATATGTTGGATGATGCACTAATCATACTCACTGATGCCCTAATTTTACACAAATCGATGCCCTAATTATATTTTTAAACCTCCAAAATTAATGCCATAATTTTACACAAATTCATAATAATTTTACCCTATTTTACACAAACCTTCATTAATATAATTTTATCATTGACACGACATGCTCTAAGTTCTTAGTCATAACCTAAATCAGAACATACATAAAAGTTACAATACTAACACATAATTTGATTCCAAAAACCGCCTATAACTAAACTTTACAAAACGCCAAGACAACAATTAGTAATACCTTTGAGCAACCTTCAGCATCCTCATGTTCACTCTCAGTAATATGCCAAGCATGATCATCTTCAACATCCAACAACATCTTCATCAAAGCCTCAAACAATCTCTTAATAAACTACGGCAACTTCTTAATCATCCCAGGTCCCTTGTCCCTCACCTCTGCAAGCGTCACAACAAACTAAACCCCCAAATTCTTAGTCCCCTCCTCCAAACTCTCCGCTTCCTCTATCTGCAAAATCGCCCCCACAACTTCCACAATACTCTTCCTCAAAAACCTGAACTCAGTCCCAGCCAACTCAATCAACAACTCCAGCATGTCCTGAGTCGTACTCTCCTTACCAGAATTCAACGTGTCTTTAGTAGGTTCATCTACAACATTTGGTGGTGCCCTCGTGGGCACGTTCCTCTTTGGGTCGGTCTAGTCTAATCGAAGTCAACCTTGGTTAACGTCATCATCATCAAAGGCAACAAATCATGAAACTTATCCCTATCCCTACTCTTCTCCAAACAATGAATAAAATTAATCGTAGCACCTAACGTCGCAATCCTAACTTCAACCCCCACCCCTACCCCTAAACAAGACAAGAACACATAATGCAAAGTATCCATATACAAAAAAGCAAATTCTCACAAATAAAACGCGCCAATTGCGCGAAAATCAAAAGCGCGCTCTCTTTCAACATGTCATTATCACTCGCCACACATCCAAACATTAAAGTCAACAACTCTACCCATCCATTCTCACCAACAACCAAAAACCGTTAAATCCGAAACAGTATTACATATCTTCTTACACACACTCTTAACCTCCTATTTCCTAACACCCTCAATAATTTATTGTAATCTTACAAGCTGTTCGTCATCGTCTTACTGTCGTCATCAGTCTTGAGTGCCATTTTTCTTCACCATATCGTTCAATTTCCTTTTCCAGGTGCAAGAATAGAAACAATCTTTTACTAGCAAGAGAAAAATCAATGCCCTAAATTTTCTTTTTCCAGTTGCAAGAACATAAACAATCTTTTACTAGCAAGAAAAAAAATCAATGCCCTAATTTTACACAAATCGATGCCATAATTTTATTTTTTAAACCTCCAAAATCGATGCCCTAATTTTATTTTTAAACTTCCAAAATCGATGCCATAATTTTACACAAATTCACAATAATAAGAAAAAAAGCTTAAAATTGATGCCCTAATTTTACACAAATTCAAAATAATAAGAAAAATATAATCTTAAAATGTACATATAACCTGAATAAAGTTGTGATAACGCAATTATCCAGTATCACAAAATCACGCAACCAAACCGCATCTCAAATCGTTGTTGTTCCACTGAATAATGTGTATTTTGATGTGTTTTTGTGTTTGGGCGTCGGTGTGACGGTGGCAGAGTGAAGATTGACGCGGTGGCGGAGGGGAGACGGTGGCGACGGTGGTGGTGGTGCTGACGGTGAGTGTGTGTGTGTGTTTTTAATCGGGAGAGAACTGAAAACTGTGTGTGTATCTAATGGTTACCCATTTACTCCGTATTTTATTTTTGACCCTAAACTTTCCAATTGTTTTAGAATCTACCAGAATAACTTTTTCTCGCTTTTCTCTAATTACACTTTTCTAAATCGACTATATATATATATATATATATATATATATATATATATATATATATATATATATATATATATATATATATATATATATATATATATATATATATATATATATATATATATAGAGAGAGAGAGAGAGAGAGAGTAGAGATCGAGTGAAAGTAAATTAAAATAAGTGGGTAGAGTACCAAACCACGATTTGAGATGCAACGACTTGCATTAGATGCATTTATATTCATATAGATGCAACATCTCGAGTTTCGAAAGTTAATTTGATATATAGATGGTGCAAATTGATTTTCATGATTTCGCACGCAGAGGAACAAAAACAAGAGAAATCGCTGAAACGATCTAATATAATGATATGCATCCGATTAAAAGCTAGAAACATACTATGGTGCGTTATAATGCATCTTAGATTATAGGGATGCATCTAATTTAGGTCGGTGCATCTCTGATTATGGTTATAGTTTCTTCTTATTCCTTCTTATTTTAAGTAATCTTCTTTATTTGATCCTAACTCTCTCTCTCTCTCTATATATATATATATATATATATATATATATATATATATATATATATATATATATATATATATATATATATATATATATATATATATATATATATATATATATATATATATATATATATATATATATATATATATATGTATGTGTGTGTGTTTGGATTATTCTTTTTGTTATATATATGTTCACCACTTTTGCTCAAAAATTTTAAAAGCGAACTTTATAAATTTAGATTTCTTTTCCCATGTTTGCTTATTTGATCTAGTTTTAAGAGTGAAGAGTGCATATGAGCTCTTAGTGAAATACCCTGATAATTGATGCCTTTTACTTTTGGATTAGACTTTGGATTCATTTCCAGTTGGATTTAGTTGAGATTTGTATTATAGTTTGGAACTCATATTATTTAGAGTTAGCATTTCGTAATTATTTTAGAATACCTTTATAATCATTATGTTTATAAGACTTTCGCTTGCGTTTGTATGTTCTGATTGACACCATAATGTGATATTTTGACCTTTATCGGGTTGGAGTGTTACAAAAGTAGTAAAGGACAAGACATGTGAAAAAAATCATAAAATACGGTCTTGTTCTTTTAACAGAGTGGTAAAAAAATTGTCTTGTTATGTCTTGCTATCGGAGTTTTACATCAAGTGCGTCAATTTTTATACCACAACTTTAACCATTCTTCATCCTTTCCAAAATGTTTCGAATACACACGACATTTATACTAAGAAATACACATCTACTTGTAGCTAGGACTATCACAACTCAAAAACTTAAAACGAGAGCACATGATTTCAACTCATTCAACTACAATAATAAACAAGAATGGGATTAAAAAGGTGACGTGAGTTCCAAATTTTCCTATATGAACAGAAAAACAGTAAGAGACTTCAAATTCAATTAGAATTTCTATTTCTAGAGTATAAACCCAAAGTGTGTACACTCATCCCGTTACTTGGTTACATTTCATTTACGAGTATTTTATTTCAGTACCGTATTATTTTGAGTGTTTTGATCCATAACCTTTACAAAACACTCACCACAACCTTGTCAACTCCGTCCAACTTTGATCTTCCCCACCACCATTGGTAGGAGAAAGTTATTTATTTATTTATTATTATTATTATTATTATTATTATTATTATTATTATTATTATTAAACACTTTTATTAAAAACTCACAGGATTATGAAAAATTAGTGGGAGCTCGAAACTAACTCCCCTACACCTCTAAAGAAATTCAAGAAACCAATCCTATTAAAAATATGAATCACGCACGCGGCCCAACGCCTTGAGTCAGAGAGAATCGCCGAACACGCTTAAGTAAGAATCGCATCCTTCTCAGTGTTTTATTATTATTATTATTATTATTATTATTATTATTATTATTTTTTTTTTTTATTATTATTTTTTTATACTGAGTATTGCAAATGTGTTTTCTATAATTTGATCAAATTTGCTTATGTCGACTAATATCTTAAACTTTCCGTTAGATATATCACGAATAATCTATTGATTAATATACATGTTTTTTTCAAAAGCTTAAAGAATTATGGTTCCATCGTCGATAAAAACAGATACTCAGATAGAGCTCGCAGCTAGAAGCTAAATCGCCATATCTTGTAAGAATGGACAAACAATATATTGATTAATTATAGTAATCTTTCATCCTATTATTTGTTATATTATGTCTGCTTGTATACTTTACCACATCACTTGCAAGAAAAAGAGACTTCACAGCCACATCTTTTCTAAAGAATCACCTTTTTTAAGGATAAAATTAACACTTGTGTGATACAAGTCTGGATGTTACTCAAGAACGGGTTTTGCTGCTAGCTTCAAAATAGAGGATACACATTTCACATTCTTAGAATCTTAGTGAGTCAAACCACTCTACGGCGTAAACAAACTTGTATATACGAATAATTTGAGATATACATCCTAGCGATAGAACTATCTCTATCCCCAATGTTGCTAATGCTAACGCCAAGAGCTGGGATCATGACACAGATTAAGTAACACGAATAACACCACATGCATTTGGCGCTAAAAAACACAGGTAAGCGAGTTAGCTAGCTATAGGTTGATTCTCTAATCCTTCGAGGCTTGTTCAATATCACGTTCTTTGTTTATAAAGGACTCTAAACTGTTACAATGCTTATCGATGTTGAAAAGTATTAATTCGAATACGCCACCTTGAAATAATTTTAGTTAAGCTGTCGCATCTGTGAACATAACGCTAGCACGTGTAACAAACTGTCGCTTTTGACAAAATGAGGGTTGATAGAGCAATGTTTTAAAACCCGGGTTGACCCGGCCGGTTCAACCGGCTGAACCGAACCCGCTCGAGACCCCTGACAGACCGGTTTTTGCGTATTGAGAACCGATCGAATCACGGTTTCGTTTGACTCATTGATAAACCCGGCCACGACTTTTATCAAAAAATTAACAAAATGATTTTTTTCCCATTAACTTTTCTAAGTTTAATTGAAAAGTTAAAATGATGAGAACTAATGTTTGTTAAAATTTTAGAAAATAGTAAATTATAGTTATATATGATCTTAGAATCACCAATTAATATAATTTTAATATAAACCATTTTATAATTTAAAATCACCTCGAAAGTTTTGGCTATCTATACTACTTTATAATCGTTTTGCGCCTAAAAATTAGAAGCTTAAAATTCAGACTTTTTTACTTGCTTATTATGGAAGAGTTTTTCTAACTAAAATTTAAGATAAGGAGCCCAATCATTGGATTTACGTGTGTCACTTATTAACAAACCCAAGATAACTTCTAACAAACTCCAAATCTAACTCCTAACCACTAAAAATTATGATAAAGAGTCCAATTATAAAACGACATACGCTATTTCAACTAAAATCCATCTTTATTTTTAAATTAAAATATCTTTTTATCTACTTATTTTTTTATAATCTAATTTCACCATATTTTCTAAAATTTTATGCTCTTTAATTCAACATCCATTTTGATATATTTTTATGAGTTTTTATTTTTATATTTTAATGGGTTTATTTTATTTTAATTCAAATTTTACAACTTTAACCTTTATTTCATTTATTTCAATCAATATAATCTTGATTCGTCAAAATCATATACTTTTGGGGTAGTGTTTGACGCTGTAAGAGATTGGAGGGTATTTCTATATGCGAATAATGATGCCGCTAGAAACTACGGAAAGTTACGGTAACCCAAACAAACACTTACAACTAACACATATACATTCGGTGTTGTGAAACGAATTCACTAAACGGGTAGCAAACACATATAACTATACTTATCACTGCACGCGCTTGCATTCTTATAAGTATTTTTATAGATGTAGACTTAAAAAGAAAAACTTATTGGTATAGTCTCAATCTTTTCATGCGTGAATGTATGAATAAAAACGAATAAATTACTAGATTATGCAATACTACTTATTAAATATAGGAAAATATATATATATATATATATATATATATATATATATATATATATATATATATATATATGTGTGTGTATAGAGAACCGGTTTGAACCGGCGGTTCAACCGGTTAAACCGATGACCCGGTGAACCGACGATTTAACCGGGTCGATAAAAAAACCGGTTTTTAAAACATTGGTAATGAGGTAACATGTTTTGTCTTCTAATTGCATTATTGGTTAGCAAATCCTCTTTACCAATAATATATTCCTTTTAAAATAAATAATTGATTTTGTAAAGGACTAGATGATCCAATAAATAGTTTTAATCTGTTGTATGTTTAGAATATTGCTAGTCGAAATTATTTAAACTATTAACACTACAACAATTTCTGTTTTGTGACCGGAGGCATTTAGCGATGGTGGTTGCTAAAGGTGTCATGAGCTCACTTTTTCAACTCTAGTTTTGTCAAAAGTTTGACTATGGGTCCTGCATTTTGAACGACGACATGTGTCGTCGCTACAAATTTTAAATATTTTTTTTAAATTAAAATAAAATACTAGCCGCGCATATAAAATATAAACCCGCCAAAACCTTGCGATGACACATGCCATCGCCCAAAGTATAAATAGTAATTTTTTTGTTAAAAAATAATTAAAGAAAAATTTGATAATAGTTGTAATTATTAGAGTGAATAACTAATAATCATATATTAATAGACTAGTTATAATACTCGTGCACGCACGGGGTTTTCTTTAAATTTTTTGATTATGTATTATTATCGATTAAGAAAACAACTTAACGTGTTCTAAATGGTTTTACTTGGTAGATTAAAAATAGAAATCTTATGAACATCAGTTATAATCTATTTGCTATTTTTAGATAGCTATTTCGGATTAAAAATTATCTTTTATTATTGAAGCAAAAATGTCATGCGGTAATATTTTTTTAATCGTGTTATAATTGGTATTTAGTAAGTCTTCATTAATATTTCGAAGATGATATTTTTAACGTGCATGAGATGTTAGTAAGGCAAGGCGTTATGGTATATCATCACCACAATATAGCATATTTGTATAGCTTTATGCTAATTCATTTTTACGTTTTATGAATAACAATCATATCATGGTTACTAATATATTTTTTTGTTCTAAATTGTTCATCGTCATAAGTATGAGCTATTTACTATTTCTGTTTGATCATAAATTACCAAATTAGCATACGATGCTTACATTATCACAATGTTGTCTCTGAGTTTACGGAGGCCCTGTGCAAATTCAGTTTAATAACAAAAACGGTGCCTAAAATAGAAAGTAAATAATTTTGTAAAAAGATAAAATGAGAAATAATCGTTTTCAAAGTCTTCAAGCTAGCATTTTCAATGCAACTTAAAATTAAATACTTGTAGTTACTTTTATAGAATATTTATATACATATCATATACAAATTTTGAGGCCCTTATAATTTCGAGACCATGTGCGACAACACACCTCACACACCCTCATATACGGCTCTGCGTTATCGCTTCCTTATTACAAAAAGAAAAAAAAATAGTGATCAATAGAACTCAAATTGAATCTTACATTTATGTATAAGAATTATTTTACTCCAAAGCCGAACTCGATAAAAAATGAAAAAAAATTACATTTATAAAGTGAATTATAAATGCATTAAGAATTTGACAATTACATCTACACGAAAATGTTACTGGTATGTATGTTAATATTGTTTAAATCCTTACCAACCTTTCACTTTAGTGCAACTTTTTTCCTAATTGGCTTAAAAATCAAAAGTAAAAGAAACATTAGTTTGATGATTAATGGATATAGTATAATATAAGGATAATCTGAATAAGCTGATAGATACCATAAGTTATATTCAAGTTTAAATGGGTAAAATTGCAACATAAAAGAAATGCAGTAACATTCTAAACTTTAGAGCATCTATAATGCTCAAACTCCAAAAGACTTTTTGCATTTAATGGATCTATCTTTTCATTAATGTTTGAATACCATAAAGTCATATACAAATGTTGTCTCCAATGCTAAAAAGCTTTACAAAAGCATTTGTATGTATATTAAATGATAAGGTGAGAGTGGAAAAGCTTTTCCCAATAGCTTGGTAAACACCAAGTCTTTCACAAAAAGCTTTTGTAAAAGCTTTAGTCACAATGGTAAAAAGCTTTTCAAAAAACTTGACGAAATAGTAAAAAAAGGTATGCAAAGCTTTGCCATTACAATTGCTCTAGAAACACCATGCAACATCTACTTTTACATTTCTCCCATGCAGCTTTAAGGAACTAAAGTCATCACATTTACTGATTCATCGATTTAATACGTACTGCAATTCTTCATTTATTTTTTTTATTTTTTCAAATGTCCATAAATAGTAGCAATTTCACTTTAAACTTCATGTTCATGATTCATGAACAATAGGTATTTCACAGCACCCCTGCCTAGTGAATCTACCATATATGCTTCTATCATGTTACGATAAATATAACAATAGTGAAATGCCTGGGCTCATGTTGAACAATGTGTGACTTTATTCACGCACAGCCACTGAAACATCAGCCCCAATCGTCAGCATCCTCGAGGTATCCAACAGTAAGCTTTGTGATGTCTACGAAAAACGGGTCATCAAAAATAAAAAATTCTTGATGAAAAGTCATCAGGATCTATACCCCAAATGGCATCTAAGAACAATCGCACAATCAACATCGCACTTTTACATAAAGGGCCAATTTTATCCTTTTAAAAAAAATCAATAATAATAATTAAAAAAAGCAGAATACAACAAACTCAACATAATAAAGGGCATATCATTATTACCATGCTCTCAGACAAGCTCAACACACCGGTCGACCAACCGCACCAAAAGTTGGCGTTAATATGCAGTCACCCACACCGCCAGTTATCCAGTAACCAACCGCCCTTGCGGACTGCAATTTTATCCTTTAAAAAAAAATCAATAATAATAATTAAAAAAAGCAGAATACAACAAACTCAACATAATAAAGGGCATATCATTATTACCATGCTCTCAGACAAAGCTCAACACACCGGGTCGACCAACCGCACCAAAAGTTGGCGTTAATATGCAGTCACCCACACCGCCAGTTATCCAGTAACCAACCGCCCTTGCGGACTGCAACATGTGTTAAGAGATAAGTGTCAACTTTAAAACAACTTAGCCTGTTAACTTATGAATGGGTCGTTTCGGGTTATGGTCTATATCTAATGGGTATTTTCAGAATATGATCAGGAAAGGAGTTGAGCGTGTCTCTAAGTGTTTCTTTAATGCAAAAAAAAAGAAGAAAAAGCGAAATTGCTACTATTTATGTATATACTCCTATTGTTCAAGAATCATGAACATATATACGGAGTATTGTTCTTATAAGATGTCCAAGTTCAAGAATCTATTTCGCAAAAACATAAATGAGGATCAAGCTTTTTGCATTAACAAATTTATACCAGTGCAAGTTTCTTATAAACATTCTTGAACGAAACATCAGTACACCCTTTCTTTGACCCCAAAACTTGATAAATCACTGCTTTCAACTCTATTTGCTACCATTATTCAAACCTAATTTTTGGGAATAGCTAAAAAGCTACAAAACACAGCCTTCTGTATGTTAATGTAGAGTTATCATTTGCATAATGTGTATGTTACTAAAGCAAGAAAAATGTACAGACTAACCTATGCCACGTGGCACTTTTCAAAAAACTATATAAAATATATATTTTTTTCAAATAAAATCATAACACTTAACTTAGCTTGTGTGTGGTTGTCCACTTACCCGACACACGTTGGCCTAATACTGGCATTCGAACACTCAACACTGCTACTTCTTTGTTAAAAATATACTTTTAAATGGGTCCGTTTGTGAGAATACATGAACAATTACTTATATTAATTGAAAATATAAGTAATACACAATTTTTAATCTACATTCATAGTAATTAAACATAATGAGGCATATAAAAGTGAGAATATAGAGTAACCTGCCTCCTCCATTATAGTTCGATGACCAATTGATTTAAATATCCACCAATAGAAATTATCACCAACAGTCACAATAACTAAACCAATCACATTGTTACCACATTAAAATAATTGTCCTGGTAGGCACATATCACAAAGTTATGTTAACGCACAAAGTGTTAATCTTGTAATTTACTTCATATACTTCCATTTAGGATTTGTATATAAAGATCCAAGATATATAATAATCATCACCTTGAGTCCTTGACATAAGCTTGAATCAATCTTATTACCCAAGTTCTACAATATATACAAAGTATAAGTTCAACTTCGGTAGCAGCATGATTGCATACAACCATATAAACTAAAATTCACTCACCATTAAATCACACTAACCAGATAAATAGTCTTAAAACGCAAATCCAATCATTATGAGGTAGCTGATTCTTATAACTTAAGGACACCCGACGTTAACTATGCATATTATAAGATCAGAATAAATGAATTTACCTTTTCTTAGTTGTTGAGAAAAGATGATCTGCATATAAAGTTGAAGAAAGCATTTAGCAAAAATAAAATGGTTATCTAAGACCTACGACCTAAACCTTGAAGACAACTAAAATTTGTTTCTTCAATTGCAACAATAAAAGGAGATACATATTGACGTGCAGTGTTTTTCCCTTTTATATGTGCAGAAAATTATTAGACTACATATTCAAATCAGATTTTAATGAAGATATGTTTTAACCTACAAGTTTTGGGATGTCGCTAATATCCAATGCATGGAAAGTGTGTTTCCTTGTGTGAGCCTATTTCAATAGGATTTCTTTTAACACAACTAATGGGCTTATTGGAGGGGCTTAGCACCCGCTAGTCGCCCTCCTCCGCCTGCTCATCATCAATATTGAACGTCAAAGGTCAAATGCGAACATGTTGATTAGTAGGAATAAAAGTATTAAAACATAAATAATTTTTCAACTAAAGTCGCATATCGATGGTACCATCATCTAAGAGTCCAAAGGCACTACATTTTCAACCAATTTATGTATGTACAATAATAACATTTTCAGACCCATTAAAGATTACCTCGACATATTGATTATGATTTACTAATTCTTTCCCTTAACTAAGCATAAGTTTCAATAATGGTTGCCTTTTCAACATGTAACCTAAATGCATGATTAATGTTAATCCAAAAATATAAAATATCTATAAACTTCATTCTTACATTATACAAAAACTAACATCCTTGAAATCCAACTCGACATGCAAATGGTGCGCCTTCCCTTCATCCTATCAGTGAAATAAGTAAATTAAAAAAATCCAAAAGAACTTTAAATCATTCTTTAAACAAAATAACCACATATGTAACTGTGAACCCCTATGTAAAAACTTTGGTTTTGTGGCTCCATTTTACCAAAATCACATATATGATAACCTTACCCAAACACTCCTTAATATCAAGATCTTATAAAATTTGGATGACAATATACATTGCAGGCAATTCATCATTGATCAGTTTTAGTGATAACAACTTACAAAACACCAAAGCAATCTTTTTTATCTTTTTTATATAATAAAACAAATAATCACCTGCATCGCATTTAACATCACAATATTAAAAATCGAGTGTCTCTAAGTATTACATAAAACATAAGCAAATCTAATAAGCAAATCCCAAACACAGCTAGTAGTTTCTCTATATACCCAAAACGCTAAAACTTAAGAATCACAATAATCAAATAATTATGATGTCAAAGACTCTTACAATCTTAAACTCAGAATTCATTAACTTAATCAATTATAGACACGCCAAGACATTGGGGCCCCAGATTACCACGAGAAACATATTCAATCCCTTCTTAAACAACAATGAAAAGTAAAAACAAATAATAATTGAAAAAGAGAGCTAAACCTCAATCTGATTGTATAACTAACTTACTCTTCGAGATCAATTGTATTTTCCATTGAAACCGATTGTGGTCTTGTGGAGAGGTTTTTTGCAGATTAACAGAAAAACATACATTCGATTAATGAGATTGACTGATGTTGATTTAAGGTTTTGTTAGTCGCGTTAGTTTCTTCATAGTCTGCACAAAAAACCCGGAGTACTTTTGTTTTTTCTTCTTTTTTTTGTCGAATGAATTTTGTAGGGGAGAAAGAAGACTCCGTTTTCTTTTTTAATTCACACTTTGACCCATAACTATTAGAAAATAACCACCACGTACATGTGTTTTTTAGGTTTTTTCTACATCTCTAATATAAAAAACAAATTTATAAAATTGTATGTCAAATTAGGAAGTATTTAGGATTTTTTTCTATTAAACGTCTTTTAAAAATATAATAATAATTTAATTATTACCAAATAAGGTATGGTTTAATTTTTTTGAAATGAAAAATTCCCAATAAGGGTTTTGTTTTATTATATAAAAGATTCGATAAAATAAATAGAGTAATAAATATTCTAGAAGTGGGCTTGAGGCCAATATACTAAATGAGTCGACTAACACTCTCCCGTAGTTTGAGCAGGAGGACACCGGACGCTCAATCTGGTACGAAACTCTTCAATCAAAGCGAACGGCAAACCCTTAGTGAAGATGTCCGCATACTGATAACGATATGGAACATGAAGAACTCGAACCTGACCAGAAGAACCAAATCGTGAACAAAGTTAATATCTATCTCTATGTGCTTCATACGTTGATGTTGAATCGGATTAGAAAACAAATAAACAACCCTGACATTATCACAGTAAACAAGAGTAGCTGAAGGCATAGGAGTATGCAGATCACGGAATAAATTCCGCAACCAACAAGTCTCAGCAATAACATTGGTAACACCACGATACTGCCTCGACATTAGACCGACATAGCTTCTGCTGACGCTTAGAGGACCAAGAGAGTAAGTTGTTGTCCAGAAACACACAATAACCTGAAGTCGAAAGTCTAGTAGTGGGGCAACCATCCCAATCCGCATCCGAGTAAGCAACCAAAGATGTAGTAGAGGATGAATATAGTTGCAACCCATGATCTAAAGTACCACGAACATATCGCAAAATCCGTTTGAGAGCTAAAAAATGAGGCTCCCGTGGACCATGCATATAAAGACAAACCTGCTGAATTGCATAAGAAATATCAGGGCAATTAAAAGTAAGATATTGAAGAACACCTACAAGACTACGATATAACGTCAGATCAGATACCGGATCACCATCAGCCCCTAATTTGGACTCAGTATCAACATGTGTCTGATAGGGATTGCAACCAACCATATGAGCCCACTCAAGAATCTCAGCAGCATACTTACGTTGAGACAAGAACATCCTGAGGAATCACGCACGACGAAAATACAAAACCAAAAAATAATTGAGTGAACCAAGATCCGTCATAGAGAAACCCTGATGCAATGACGCAATAATCTGTTGTAAATCAACATATAGTAGTAAATAAGCAGTGTCAGTGCTCTGTCTATAAATGAATAAAGAAGAGTCACAATGGCTATGAGCAAAGCCAACACGTGTAATATAAGTCGCAAATCACTGAAACCAAGCCTGCTTAAGACCATAGAGAGCCCGCTGCACTAAATAAACATAATCAGGATGTGCAGAGTCCTAAAATCTCGAAGGATGATGCATATAAACCGTCTCAGATAATTCACAATGTAAGAAGGAATTCTTGACATCAAGCTGGTGAACAGGCCAATGCCTAGAAGTAGCCAAACTAATTACGGTCCAAATAGTTGCCGGTTTGACAACCTAAAGGTCTCATCAACATCAATACCATATAATTGTGTGCTGCCATTTGCAACAAGACGAGCCTTGTTGCGACTATGAGTGTCATCTGCTAAATGATTATGCTGAAAAAACCACATACAACGAACAATATTTTTACCAGTGGTTCGGGGCACCAGTTTCCAAATGTTATTCTTAATAAGGGCATTATATTCATAATTCATAGCATGTTGCCAATTTGGATCCTTAAAAGCTTCAGTATATGATTTAGGTAAGGTGAAATGGAAGACACATGAAGATTAAGACACTCAGGAGGAAAATTAGACCAAACTCGAAAACATATGACCATGGGATGCTCTGAAGCCAGGTTTGGGTTAGGTTGCAGTTGGTTATTTATTTGTTGTGTAGTGACGTGTGGGCTGGAGTGAGGTGTTTGGATCTGTTGGGCCGGTGTTTGTTATGGACTAGGAGTAGGTGATGTGCTATTTCATCCTACTTTTAATATTTATAAAACTTAGATAACTTAGGATAGACACATACTAACGGGCAGAGAATCCGATCACATGTAGTAAAGCCTTAGGTAAATCCGAGTATCGTGTTGGGATATAAAAGTCAAAGTGCTGAAGAAAGTCAAAGTACTGCCTAATGAAAGTCAAAGTACTGCTCGCATCAAAGTACTGCAAAGCTAAAGAACTGCTATATCGTTTATGGAAAGCTTTGTAATTCTAGAATATTCTTAGTTTAGTTTAGTATTACTTGTCGTACAAGAATTATAATTGTAAACCGACTAGGGTATTCCTTATGCCTATAAAAGGACCCCTAGATTGGCATTAGAGGTACGAATGCATACGCAATATTAGAGAATATTAGAGTTATTAGGGTTGTTAGTGAATTTGTGTATCAAGCAGGTTCAAAGTATTAATAAAATCGTTGAAGTTTAAGTTATTCTTCTTAGCTTTATTGAAGTAGTTTCCGCATACTTAATAGAGTAAATTCAGTGTTTCATTGTTAGTGACTTAGGATTTATCCGAGGTTGCTAAGCCCTTACAAGCTACATAGTTAGTTTGGTCAGAGTATACCGATCCAACAAGTGGTATCAGAGCTTGTGTGGAAACTCTGATTAAGAAGAAACCCTTAAAACCGATTTAACTACAAACCCTAAAGATGTCGATCAAGTCGCACCACCCCATCCATCACCTCACACATAATTCCTATCATCAAGAAGGAGAATATGATATCCGGAGCATGAAGATGAGGCAAGACATTGCTATTACGCACCATGCAATCGTGGAATGTAATTGTCAATGGTAATGAAGTTCTTGATGACCTCAGAAGTTCCCGGACAACCTAAACCACCTAAGCCTATCTTGCCAGAGCTACAATAAGAAATCAAGAGAAGGCTCTCAACATATCGCTATCTCGCTATTCCCGATGGATACCGCTAAAGTTTCATGATGCTAAGGATGCAAAACAACTATGGGTCGCTATCAAGACAAGATTTGAGGTAATGAGGCTTCCAAGAAGATGCATAGAAATCATTGAAGCAACAGTTTGAAATATTCATCACAGGTGAAAGAGAAAGTCTTGATGTCGCCTATGATAGATTCCAAAATCTTCTCAAGATGCTAGAGTTATACAAAGCGTAGGTATCTGTTGAAGATGCAAACTTGAAGTTCTTAAGAAGTTTGCCATCCGTATGGCATGTGATTGCTACTATGATCGAGGACAACCTGTTTTGGACACTATGGACTTTGATGATCTTTACAATCACTTAAAGGTGTATGAGCATGAGATGAATGGCCAAACAAGTTCAAAATCTCACAAAGATTGCTTTTGTGTCTTCTCGAAAATAGAAGCAAGATTTCCACTAAAAGTATTGCTTATCCCGCCACACAGATCATGGTGATAAACATCATATCTATACAACCATGACTACCCCCACCTCATCACCACCTAACACCATCCACTCTGATGAAGTTGTATGTTCATTCTTCGCATAGCAAGCCACTTTACCTGTTACTTATGAAGAAGATTTGTCACAAATTGAAGAGGATGCTCTTGAAGAAATTGATATAAGGTGGCAAGTTGCTATGATCACTGCTAGGATCAAGAAGTTCATAAAGAAAACAGGAAGAGGCATTGACTTCAAACCCAAACAGGGTATAACGTTTGACAAGTCCAAGATTGAATGCTTTAATTGTCAAAGAACTGGACACTTTGCAAGAGAATGTAAGTTTGCTAAATATCAGGCAAATAGGATGATTGAGAAACCCAAGCTTGAAATAAGAGAAATTCCTATTACTGAACCAAATCCAAAAGCTTTGGTTGCTCAAGAAAATCTATCGAGGTTGACCGGAGTTCAATTTGATGATGAACCAAGAACCTACTCTATGGTCGCAGTGGAAGAGTTTGATTGGAGCACAGCTTTTGATGAGGAACCAGGATTTGCTGCTTTGGGATCAAGAGATGGTCTTGGAAGCTTTGATTAGAGCATGGAAAGTGAAGAAGAACCTATTTTGCTCGCTATGGTAGCTACTTCACCAAGTTCACCCACTATCTCTGAGGTATGCTCTAAGTGTAATGATTTTTATCAAAAAGTGCTTAAAGATTATGTAACTGAAAGAGATAATTGTAGAAGGGCTAGGTCTCGAGGTAGTCGGTTATCAAATAACTTTAGAGTCAATGGAAGCCAAAATTATAACTCATGAAAATAATGAAATGGCTTGGGTAAAAATATGAGCAACAAGATTATCAATTAAAATTAAGTGAACGGAAGTTAGGATGTAAGGTTTCGAACTTGAAAAGATGACTAAAGAAAGGGATGAATTGCTAGAAAAGTTTGTCATTGGGGAGAATCGGCCTTTCACATGTTAGTTTTGTTGAAAAACGTAAAAGAGCACACATTAAACCGGCCTAGGTTTTGGTATGGATTTTAGTAGCATCAAGAGAACCCACCTAGTGATAAGGAACAACTTGATTCGGAGGAGATAACAACTAGTGATGATGAACTCATTAGCTCGAAGAGAACACATCTAGTAATGAGGAATCAATTAGTCAAACACCTCCGAATTTAAGAAAGACAAGGGTTATCATGCGCCCTCATCCCATCGGTAGTTTTGTTAGGAATTAGAAATTCCGTGTATTAAAGAGTCGGTCACCTCAAGTATATGTAATCGTTAGAAAGCTCGTAGTCGTAGTTCTTTTATGTTAAGTAGTATTTAGTTTTGTAACACCATGGAGGACGGACGGGTCTTTACCCATCAGATGCCTCGATCCAGCGACCCGATGTGTGGCGTTTATGTAAGACTATAAATACTCTACCTCCCAAGGTAGAGAGTTGGAGCTCATAATAAGAATTTTCTTTCTCTCACTAAAGTTCCTAAACCTCTAACTTTCTCTCTAGAATTCTACTTATACGCCACCTTGTTGTTATGGTTTGATGTGTATGTGAAAACTAATATCCAACAATTGGTATCGAGCCATGGTTAGATCATATCTTGCACATCTTTGGATTTCTAGTGGTTTTAGGTGGTTTTTGAGTTTGAAAAAGTTTAGTGGTTTTGCATCATTTGGGTGATTTCTAGTGTTAAAGTTTGGATTTTGATAGTACTTTTATGTTTAGAATCATCACAAGTGTTTAGGTTTTGATTTGGTAAGCTTGAATCATCGTGGTTGGGTAGTTTTTGGATTGAAAAGTGATGTTTTGTGGTTTTCTTGCTAGCGACTTGACATTCGGACTTCATTCTTCGTAGCGACTTGCTTTGCAATTTCGTGGCGAGTTACGCTTTGGAGCTAGCGACTTAGATCTAGCGATTAACGAAGACAAGTAGTGGACTCTCCACTACGGGTAGCGACTTGTGGTAGCGACTTGGTCTCAGAGCGAGTTGCTCTTTAGCGACTTGTATCTTTAGCGACTTGAGTAGCTAATTGTCGCCAAAATTTTGCTAGCGACTTGAAGCTTAGCGAGTTACTACTAGCGACTTGCATTTGTCTAGCGACTTGGGACTCTAGCGACTTAGTGGTGTAGCGAATTAGGTGTTAGCGATTTGGTGCATTATCTTCTAGCGACTTGGGTGATTGTTTACGGTTTTCTCTTGATTTAGTAAAATCCGTGAAAGATTCTATTTCCGGTTTAATCATAGAGTTATAAAATCCGTATAATCTGTTAACATGTCTACCAACGCTCCTACTATCATCTCCATCGCTGCCGAGGATGTTCAAGCGGTTGGCTCGGATACTCGTCCACCCATGCTTGATGAATCGACTACGATTCTTGGGCTCAACGAATCGATTGTACTGCCTTGGAAAGGAAAATGGTGTCAACATTCTCAAATCAATTGATGAAGGACCGATCGAGTTGAGACGACTAGAGATATACTTGATACTAATGAAGATGGAACTCCTATTTACGGAATGGACATACCTAAAATGTATGATGAGCTTGATGATAAGGAGAAAAGAGATTCGATGCGGATATCGTGGCTTCTAACATTGTTCTTCAAGGTCTTCCTAAAGACATCTACAAGTCGATCAATCACAACACCAAGCAAAGGCGATGGGATAATGTCAAGATGCTTCTCTCGTGTTCGAATTAACTATGGAAGACAGAGAATCACAACTCTATGACGAATTTGAACACTTCAAGATGAAGCCGGATGAGAGTGTCTATGAGTACTATGTGAGATTGCATAAGTTGGTGAATGATATGAGGAACATCAAGATGACTATGCCTAACATTCAGCTTGAACTCAAAATTTGTGAACAACATGAATCCCAAATGGCACAAGTTTGTCACCTCTGAAGCTCACTAAAGGATTGAAGAATACAAACTATGAGCAACTCTATGCCTTCCTCCTTCGAATGAGAGACATGCCATGTTTGAAAAGAGGATTCTTGATCGCCTCAAAGGTCGTGAGAAACAAGCTCTACAAATGATTCAACCGCCTTCTTCACAAATGATGGGACTACCACCAATGTTTCTCAAGTTGCACCCACGAAAGATGATAATCACAAACCCATTTCGATCCAAGGTTCAAGCAACCGATGCAATGTCGTCATGGAACATTTCATCACCAACCGACACTCATGGTTAAAGAGAACAGACACTTTCACCTCACACCAACAAACTTCACACCGCAATGAGATCCGAACCGCCTCAATCTTCACAACCATGCTTTGATCGTAGATGGGAAAATTATGGGCAACCAGATTCAGAAAGACAAGATGATCGGGGAAGAGGCGGGTGGTAGAGGTTATGTTGGCAACCGTAATCGAGGAAGGAATGGTAACCAAGGTCAAGCTAAGCCGATCAAATGTTATAACTGTGGTGGTGAGGACACATTGCAAGAAACGCACATCTCCAAAGCGCCCACGAATCGCCGATTACTTGTAGATAAGATGTCGCTTGTACAAGCTCGTGACAATGGTGCCGCTTTGATGAAAAGGAATTGTCGTTTAGCCGAGGCAATGCCAAGACCTATGATGTTGATGTGGATGAGCAACCTATTCAGAGATAGGTCACAATCATCGAATGCCTTTCAAGTCATTGATTGTGATGCATACGACTGATGTGGATGATGGACCTACTGAGACACACAATTTTTATGGCTAGCATTTCTCCAATGGTTTCTCCCAAGGTCTCTTCTTCACCACAAGCTGGCCCCTCCAAAGACAAACTCATCTCGGAGGTACTAAAACTATACGATGATGTCGATGTGCAAAAGATGCATGACAAAGTACTATCAATCGAAACTATTGAATCAAATATTAAAATATGGGTAATATCGACATTGTCCCATATGATCAATATGTGAAACAAAGTGAAAGTGAAGTCGTACCAATGATGCATCTTGTGCAACAACAATGACTATGTTTTGATGAATACACCGCATGTGCCCCCAGACGATTCTCGTAATCTCCGAACTAAATGCCTATAAAGAACGTGTTGCTATTTATGAACAACGTGCAAAATTTGAGTTGACCACCGTGAGGGTGAAATGGATGACCAAGTGCGACAAAGTATTAGAAAAAGTAATTTTAGAGAAGAAGTATTGAAACAAGAATTAAATTCCTTGCAAGAAAAACTTTCTAAAACAAATAAGCAAAACAAGAACTTCAAGATAATGTGAAAATGCTTAAGCAAGAATTTAATGCAAAGGAATCAAAACTCTTGAGAGACTTTTCTAATCTGAAAACTTTGAAAACAAACTTGAAAACAAGTTGTACATACAAGGAAACACCATTCGATCGCTCACATGGTCACTAAACATAGAGTTCTAAGTGATAAGCATAGTGTTCCATTATAGATAAACCCAACCCCGAGTACGGAAGATAGCAAAAGCAATCAAAGTGTGATCTATGATGGCAATGAGATTCTTAAACCTAGACAAAACCTAGTTGCGTAGAGTGCACAGAGGATGATAAGAAACTAGATGAAATCACTAGGAAAGGATGAATAAGAAACTAAATGATCCTAAATGCAAAGAGAAAAAGTAATTATCACTCCTCATGACTACAAGAAGGAAAACTGGATTTCCTTGAACAAGTTTAAGCCTCGACATTGTTGACTCTCGAACAAGACTTCGAAAATGGATTTAGATAAGCGTAAAGTGAAAACATTGTTGAAACAAACCCTCCCTTTGAAATTGCCTAGAGCGACTGTGTATCCTCCTAATACACCAATGCATCTTGTTCCTAGAACAATTGCCACTAAAAGCAAGACCTTAATTAGCCAATACGTTATATTTCAACTATTTGTTGATTTTGAGAAAACTTGCAAGAAAAGGATCACACCCACCGGTATAATCAAGGAGAAAGGGTTTTGAACAAATGAAAGAATGTTATTTAATCGAGGTCATGCCTTTCTTTAAACTTCTAAAAGATCACTGAGAGTCTTAAAAGGGATAGAAACCGATATTAAGGGAATGGAAAAGGAATTTGATGCAATGATAGTTGAAGTTAGTGACTATGAGCGAGCACTAAAATATAATGAGATTGAGAGGAAGAACTTGCATACATTAAATGAGAACTCGATTTCGAATGTATTGCTCAAGATGTGTTTTCATCGCTACAAATTGTTCCATTAATGCTTCCAAATTTCATGAATTATCGGTTGCCTCGAAAGTCTCCCATGATCGTGTCATTGAGCTTGAAAAACTAATTCAAACTAAACGGAAAATTGAACCGGATGATCATGACAATTTGGTTAAACATTTTCTAAACTAGAAGTTGAGCATTTTAATTTACAACTAAAATATCAACATCTTAAAGAAAATGTCAAACTTCAAATATCAAGACATCATCGATGCTCCGTAGTTTGATGCGCTTTTCAATTAACAAACGTGATGAATGATTCAAGCTCGCAACACGATCGAAAAGTTGAAAGCCCAAATCTCTCAATTAAAGGGTCAAACGAACAATATGACAGGCTCCCAAATGCCTCCTCCTTTAGATTCTCGCATTCTCAAACGTTTCATCTTCAAAACCTAGTAAATGCTTTACAAAAGGAAACGAAAGTTTTCTAGAAGAAATGAAAAGGTCAAACGTCATTTCAATGAGTTATTTGAATCAATTAAGGTCACTCGTAACAAAAATAACGAACAAATAGCTTCATTGCAAAAGGAAATTGAGAATCAAGAGTCGTAAAAGGGAAAATGCCAATGACCAATGGGGAGAATGATGTATCAAAGGTTCACTCTTGTAATAAATATGCTTTGTCTGTGACATATGTCCTCCTCATCTAAGAACAACAAACTTGCTATTCAAACATACTTCTCATCTCTTAAGGATTTCTTAGAATGTCTCGCGTGAGATCGTTGAAGAGGATAAGCTAGAGAAACCTCATGATAATGCAATTGGACATGCATGCCTATATGCCAAACGATCTCAAGAAATCTTAGAATGCTTGATCACAATATGCCCAAAGTCATTAGGTGAGAGTTAATCCTTTGATTCCATGCTCGATGCCTAATGCCAAGTATGATATGCATTCGATTCCCAACGCTTTGAATATGAACCGAGTGTGCTTTTAAGTAGTTCAGATTCCAGATCCACAATGCTAAGAAAGAGAACTCAAGTGTGCCTTCTAGAGTACAAATCTCAAGACTTAGTTTTAAGAAAGTGAACCTTAGTGCACCTGCATGTAGTTCAGATCCCAAGACATCTAAACAGTGATGCAAAGAGTAGTTAAACCAACTAATGTTCCCATTCCTCTACAGAGTAATCGGTGACATTAAACGGAGCAGTCAAAGTCTCAAGACAATACAAGGAATGATAGGACCTCTCAAGCTAAGAATGTGCACCGGAAGAGAGTAGAAGAACAATCTAGGAACTTTAAGCTTGAATTGAATAAAGCGTATCGTGTTGATTCTAGTATTAGCCATAGGCGCATCGTAATTAATTCAATTCGATACTATTTGCAAACCTTGTAATCGATGTCCGCTTGAATTCGCTTCTAATCATGAATGTGGTGTTAATATTCGCCTAATGATGTTAATTGTCCAGCTAATATTGTTAATGCTAAAATTCATGCTAAGAAGGCTAAAAGGCAAAACGAAAGAAAGTTAGAAAACAAAGGAAACCCAAAGGAAGAACATTCAAGAAAATAGGCTTTTATTGATACCGCTGGTCATAAGACTAATCGATAATGCCCACTAGAAAATGGATGCCTACCGTAGAACTATTCCTTAAGAAGTGATCACACCGTGAACAGGGCTAATACTGAGACACTAGTATCGCATCCATTCACAATGATTCCATTGCCTCACTTCTCGATATGAATGCTTCTATTTCGATGCGGGTGTTCCAACCATTGTAACTAACCAAATGGAACCCATTCTTGCATGGGGATCCCAATTATCCGCTTATACATTCTTGTTCATGTTCAACCTGCGGACTGCTCAAATCGCTCGTGGTACCGGACTCAGCCGCTCCAAGCATATGACCGAGACCGGTCGCGCTCATGAACTTCGTGAGCAAATTCATCTGGACTGTTAGATTGTGAATGATCATTTCGGTGCATATGGGTTATGGAGATTACGTTGTTGGTGATAGTGTCATCTCTAGAGTTTACTATGTGGAAGGTTTGGGTCATAATCTTCTCGCTGGTCAATTCGTGATTCGATCTAGAAGTAGCCTTGAGAAAACATACCGCTTGTTAGAGATCTTAATGGTAAGGAACTGTTAAAAGGAACTCGTGGCTCAAATCTTTACACCATCTCTATCGATGACATGATGAGGGCTTCTCAATCGCTTGTTATCAAAGGCTTCAAAAACAAAGTCATGGTTATGGCATCGCTGCCTCAATCACTTGAACTTCGCACCATCAACGATCTTTCCGTAAAGGACTTAGTTGTAGGTTTACCTAGACTAAAGTATGAAAAGGATCATCTTTGTTCAAAGATGCCAATTGGGTAAAAGCAAAAGTTTGCCCACAAATCCAAACCTACAATCTCAATTACGTAAGTTCTTCATACCTTCATATGGATTTGTGTGACCAATGAGAGTGCAGAACATCTTTGGTAAGAAATATGTGTTGGTTGTGGTTGATGATTACCTAGATTCACCGGGTCAAGTTCTTAAGGACAAAGGATGAAACTCCGATATCATCATCAAACTCATTAAACAATTGCAGGTTCGACTTAACAAAACCGCCGAATTATCCGAATGCACAATGGAACCGAGTTTGTTAACAAACAACTTAGTGACTTCTATGAAAGCATTGAATCACCACCAAAGAAGTGTTCTCGAACTCCTCAACGAACGGTGTAGTTGAAAGATGAAATCGAACTCTTGTAGAAGCCGCTAGAACAATGTCGATTTACTCAAAGGTTCCAATGTTTCTCCGGGTCAAGCTATTGCCACCGCATGCTACACACAAAATCGTTCTCGATTCACACTGCTCATGGAAAACCCATATGAACTTGTCCACAATGAAAACCTAATCTCTTTCCTTCGTGTGTTTGGTGCATTGTGTTATCCAACTAATGAGGGTCAAGACTTAGGCAAACTTAGGGCTAAAGTGACATTGGAGTATTTGTAGGATATGCTTCAAACAAAAGGGATACCGAATCTACAACAAAAGAACCCGAAATATCATGGAAACAATTCACGTTACATTTGATGAGTCGACCGGTCAAATGGCTCCTGACACTCCCGCCAGACCCGTGACTTCAAAAAGCCTCATTGGTTCATCCTTGTTCCAAACTCTTCTCAAGAAACTCCATATGTACCTCCATCCAAGATGATTTAAAGAAATTGTTTGATCCTATGTTTGATGAACTGTATGATTCAATTACTAATGAGGTGTTGATCCCTACAACAGAGGATGCTCATATTCCCGTGAAGGAAGTCAATCCTCGCCTCAATATCTTTAAGTCAAGAAGCACCCGCGATCCTTCGCCTCATCAACAAATCATCATTCTTCAAATGTACATCATGGAAATGTTTCGCATCAATGATGAAGTTAATCCTTTGCTACCCTCAAGATGCTCCATTTGAAAACATATTTGCTCTGAATCATCATCGTAACCATCTTCTTCAGAGACATCGACTCGCCTACCTCGGTCCTCAACAACGCCACATGAACACCTCGTAAAATGGACTCACGATCATCCATTAGACAACATCATTGAAATCCCTCTCGTCTCAGATCAACCCTAAACAACTTGCAACCGATGCCTTATGGTGCTTCTTCAACTCCGTACTATCCAAGATCGAACCAAAAGATGTTAAAACCGCCATGAATGAAGATAGTGGTTCAATGCCATGCAAGATGAAATTCATGAGTTTGATCGACTTGATGTATGGGAGTTAGTACCGCCCGTAATGTGCTATGATTATTTCTCTTAAATGGATCTTCAAAGTGAAACTTGATGAGCATGGTGATGTGTTGAAGAACAAGGCTCGATTAGTTGCTAAAGGATACCGCCAAGAGGAGGGTATTGACTTTGAAGAATCTTTGCTCCAGCTTGTTCGAATCGAGGCAATCGTAATCTTTCGCTAATCTTGCTAGTAAGAACATGGTAGTCTATCGATGGATGTAAAGACGGCATTTCGAACGGAGATCTTAAAGAAGTCGCTCACGCCGCCAACCCAAGGATTTGTGAATCAAGAGCATCCTACTCACGCTTATCGCTTTGAAGAAGGCTCTTTACGGTTTAAAGCAAGCTCCAAGGGCATGGTATGATACATCAAAAGTTTCTTCTATCTACCGGATTTAGCAAAGGAGCAGTTGATCCTACATCGCTCACCGAAGTCGCAAACATTTAATTCATGTTCAAATTTATGTTGATGATATTATTTTTGCCTCGACGGACCCAATAGAATGTGATCGTTTTCTAATGAAATGAGTTCAAAATTTCAAATTTCAATGATGGGACAAATGTCATTTTTCTTGGGATTACAAATTTCACAAAGTCCCTGAGGCATTTTCATAAATCAATCTAAATATGCAATGAGATCTTAAAGAAATTTGGATTTGATTGAAGTGACCTGTTGACACCCCCATGATTGATCGAACCAAACTAGATGAGGACCACTCGGGGATCATGATTGACCAAACGAAATATCGTAGTATGATTGATCCTCGATGTACCTCACCGCTAGTAGACCGACATCTTGTTCGCCGCTTGCATGTGTGCTAGATACCGTGCTAAGCCTACTAAAAGCACCTTGAAGCGATTAAACGGGTCTTTCGGTATCTCCAAGGAACCATCAATATGGGTCTTTGCACCAAGGACACCGTATGTCACTAACGGCCTATGCGTATGCCGATCATGCAGTTGTCAAGATACACGTCAAGCACGTGCTCGAGGTGCCGATTCGCGGTTTTCTAGACAACTTTATTTATCAACCACTTGTGAATGGTCAACAACTAAAGTCAAACTAAAGAAACCGTAAATGCAATAATCCGAGGTAGTACAATTATATTCCCGGGTCGTTAATTCCCCAACGAGGTTGTGATAACCTGTGTTTGAACGAATGTGTTATATAGTTTGGTTGATTAGGAATAGGGTTATGAATGATTTGTCACAATACTAAAAGTATGAATAACTCAAATGAGTTATATCAACTAATAAGTACGATCAAAACCATAGAAACGTAAAAGGTATAATTAAAGGAAATAAAAGATAAATGTATTAAATAAACGCTATCACTATTTTTACAATGATGAACGTTTAAAACCTAAAACGACGTTTAAATAAAATTACGTAAACGCATAAAAATAAAAGTAAAAGTGATCAATATAAACCCCACAAATGTGAAATTTATATTTTGAGATCCTAAGAATAAAATAAAATTATTAGAAAAGAAAATTATTTATATAACTTATATATTATTTATTATTAATTAATTATTATTATCTAATTACTAATACTATTATTAATTATTATATATACTAAATAAGCAAACAAAAATCTAAAACTTTTACAAAATTCTAAAATAAATAAAAGAAGCTAGGAAAATATAAAACTATATGCTATTAACAAAAATAAGCTAATAAGCAAATAAGCTTCTAAGTAAAAGCTTTCACTTAGCTTAAAAATGGATCTTTTTGGTTTTTCTTTTATAAAACTGTTAAAATAAGAAACTAATACAAAAACAACTAGCTTAGAAACACAGAATAAGCACTGTAAGTGCTTATTACTCCAAACAGTTGACTTTTCTGTTGACTTAGAAGGAAATAAGCTCAAATGAGCTTATGTGGAGTTCACTAGGGTAGATTCTGGTTCCAATAAGTTACTTATACAGTATTTAACAAGATTCAACCAATTAAGTAGCTTGAATAAGCCACAGAACACAAATAAGCACTTAGCTTATTGGATTCTGAGACAGAAAATGGGACAACTTTGTGAGGTAAAACCAAGTGGGGTCCACTATGATCTAGGCCAAACAAAGGGTCAATGGTTCAAGCCTGGTAGGAGGGGGGTTGGAAGAACCAAGATTGAAGGTGTGGGACCCACTGATGAGCTCAGAAAGAGCTTGTGAAGTGAGGGTCCAAACCGATTCACTCGCTTATACGAGTGAGTGAAAATGAGCTTGTAAGCTTGGTAAAATCTATAAAACAAGCTAAAAAAAAAAGATTAGTACTGTTTATATGGTATATTAACAAATATGAACAAGTGATCATCGGATTTGGCTAATAAGCTTGGAATAAGCTTATAAACACTTCCAATGAAACCGAGATCCAAACACCCTAGACAGCAACCAAAGTGGACAAATTGAGCTTATGAAATAAGCTCAATAGGACTTATTGAATGTCGAACTATAAAGTAATGCCTGGTAAGGATTCCAAAATACCAAAGCTTGACCAATGGGGACCACTGGGTAGCTTGTGAGGAGCTTATGAAGTTGGGTGGGTTGATCGAGTTCACTCGCTAATCGAGTGAATGGACAAGCTTGTCGAGATACGCCCCTAGTAAAAGGACTTGTAATGGTAAATTAAAGCTTGAACTTGATTAATGGACCGCTTAGCTTCTAAATGAGCCAAAGATCACAAGCTAAAGCTCGTGATGAGCTTATGATGGGCTTGTGAAATTGCTTGATTACACTGATGATCAGTGATTGGGTTATTTTGATAGCACAAGTTAAGCAAAAATAAGCAGACCAAATAAGCAATCAAAGGACAAATAAGCACTTACTCAAGTAACTAGCCACAAGGGCATCACAAAGAACCAAAATACTCAGACCAACACTCAATAAACAAGCTTATGCAAGCTTGTGAAAGTGGGTGTCAAACCTGTGCACAGGGGAGGTCTATGAAGAATCACCAAAAGTTAAGCACTAATTAAGCTCTTAATAAGCTAGCATAACTATTATGAAAAACAAGAACAAGTAGATCAAGAACAAGACTATATAAACCTACAAGCTCAAGTCCTAATATCAATTAACAAGTTCACAATTTGAATCCAAAGTTCATTCAAAATCATGCAAGTCAGCAAATCGACTTTTAAGTTAAACCAATATGTTGACTTATCCGAGCTTTGATCTAGATTTACCGATTACTTAAGTTATATTAAGCTATGATAAGGTGAAATTAAGCTAGGTTATCGATTCTAAGCTAGTATGGTGATTATGGACCTAATAATCCTAACAGCTTAAACATATGGATTAGATTAAGACCTATTTTGACTTTTAAACTAATAAGACCTAAATATTATGACAGAATCGAGCTAGTGTGATCTAAACTAACATGCAAAGAACAAGTATTAAGTACAATAACATGCATCAACTCACTATGGCGACAGATCCAAACACCCTTAGAAAGGACTTGTTTTGTGATTAGTGTTACTCAACAATGATTTAGAACATGAGACCAATTTAACCACTGATTATGATTATATAAGATCGATTAACACAAGAACACAGTAATTAACAACTTATAACTATGAATCACTACTACACTATTTTAACTGTCTAACTTAAAATTATTAGCAACTAAGATTTTCAACTAACAACCTACTAATTTTACTTTATATTATCACTAACCAACACCAAATAAGTATAAAACAAGAGAGATTAAGCTAAATTAAGAACTAATACAGAAAATGGCAAAAATCAAGAAATTGCTTACAACTTGAATCAAGGCCAAAATCTGAGAACCAAGAACTGAGTACCACACCTAAATGCTCTCCACAGAGCTCTAAACCAAGGCAATCCAAGATAGCACTCGCCCTTTGCTTCTTCACAAGAATTTCTATATTAATTACCCTAATTACTTGATTCTTTTGGTATTTTCCTTTTTATATGAATTATTGTCGGTTAATAAGGTCCAAAATCTTGCAATAGCCATCGAGAGCTAAGTAGTGTTTAAGAGATCTTTAAACAACAACCATTCAAACAGAATTTAAGAGACTTGTAATGAAAATGGGACAAAGTTGAAATACTTGAAAACTGAAAGATAGATTGAAATTGATAGAACAAAGCTGTTTATTACACTTTGGCAAAGCTAACAAACACTTTAGAAACAAAATTTAAAGATTACACTAGGTAACAACTAGTTTAATTATTCTACTTGATCATAAACTAAAATTAAAATTATGATGCTTCTCTCTTCTGTCTTCCACTGATATTTATCACCATTTTTCATCCCACTAGCTTAAATATCTTTTCCCACTTCATCTTAGCCCTTGAAAGAGTCAAATTCATCCAAACCGTTTAAATCCATTTTGGCGCCAAAATGCTCCACGTGGATATGAGGCAGTTTGAGACTAATTAAGGATTCTGGGATGTAGCATGAGGTGGAGGGACACGTTTGGTGAAGTTTAGACCAAGTTAGGGTGGTTTTGCTCAATACTGTGGGTAGGAGTGGTATTTCAAAGGAAATGGGGTGTGAAGGGCATTTATTGTGGAGTGTTAGTAGTGGCGAGAGGTGGTGGAAGGAGTGGGTAGGAAAGTAGGGGTGGTTGGAAGTGCAAGGTGGAGGTGCAGTGGCGATTCTGGTGGAGTGGGAGGTGGAAGACGAAGAGGAAAACGGGGCTCGCTTGGTTTTATTTATTTACAAAGGGAGTGGGCTGGTTGGTTGGGCCTGGGTGTTGGGCTAGCCGAGTTATAGGATTGGATTTGGACTTTGGGAGTATATATTTAAGGGTCCGGTTTGGTTTGTATGGCTTAAAAGCCCAAGGACCAATAATGTAATTCCTACAAAGCTGAGGGGCTGGAATTGTAATTCTCCCAAAGTGTTTTCAAGGACCGAACTCGCAATTTATCATTAGTACAAGGACCTTTATGATATTTTTACAAGTTTTGATTAACCAGGACTAAATTTGCTAATTTATCAAAGTTCGTGGACCGAAACTCAGAATTATGTATGTTTTGCATGTTTTTCATCGCCATCCCTTTGCACTTTAACACCTAAAACACAATTTGGAGATAATTCCAATATTTTGAAGCATATTTGTATGTTTTCGTATATTTTGTAGCTTAAATGCGAACGAAATGATGAGTATTTAGACACTCATCAGTGCTCGGGCTTTTGGGTGATAAGCTTGTGAGTGGGTCTTCAAAGAAGCAAATGAGTACTTCTATTTCCTCTACAGAGGTCGAATACATAGCCATGTCATCCTGTTGTGCTCAAATCTTATGGATGAGATCTCAATTATCCGACTATGGCTTTGAATTCAACAAAATCCCTCTCTTGTGATAATAAAAAGTGCTATTGCTCTCTCATGCAACAACGCTCAACACTCAAGAGCAAAGCATATCGACATTCGACATCATTTCATCGTGGAACAAGTGGAAAAGGTGTGGTGGAACTCTATTTTGTGAGGTCTCGAATATCGCTTAGCGACATCTTCACCAAAGCTCTTCCAAGAGAACGCTTTTGAGTTTATTCTTCCACGACTTGGCTTGAAAAGCCTTCAACCGTAAACACTCAAATGTCTTCGTGAGGAAGACGAGGAGTAAAGGTCTATCTTCATCTATCTCTTGTAAATATTTTATTCGAAAAACAAAATACAAAATTATAAAATCCTCAAAAATCAAATAGAAAAATATAAAACCTTCAAAATCCATAAAAATTTGAAAATTCGAAAATCTTCAAAATATTGTTATTTTGTCATGTCTTTCTCGATTCGATAATATCTACGGTCTTTGTGCCGTCATTCAAAGAATGACACGGACTTTAGATATTGTTCAATTTTAATTTAAAAAAAAAAAAAAAAAAATCAAAAATATTTTTGGGAGAAAGAGAAACAATGGTTTATTGTCATTTTCGATAACAACCCGCTTTTAAAAGAAAGAACAGGCCATGTTTTACCATGTTTTCAAATTCCATGCTCGATTCTATAAACATTTATCTACGAAAACTAACTGCTTTGAAAAATAACTCGGTCTCTATTTTGATAATCATCGATTTATTTGCAAAATCTCTATCTCTCAATCAACAACCTATGTCATTGATTGAGGGGAGAATGATTTCAATTAAATTAAAAGTTATTTGGCACTTAACTGCTTTTCAAAAGATATACATGCATGTTTTATCAATGGAGTTTAAAGTCTTAAATCCGATCCTTATCGCTTCAAACGCTTTCATAATCAAGTCACAATTCTCCTTAAAAGCTTTCAAAATCAATTTAAATCTATAAGAGATCACAAATCTCAAATGATTTGATAATTGTGATCGGGGAGAATGTGTGATTTAAATTGGATTTAAACCGATAATTCGGTAAATGGTTTTATAAGGATGTACATGCCGTCCTTCCCACATGTGACAAACGATTTCAAATTTTCAATGCACATGTTGAGGGGAGCATCTATCTTAAACCTATGATTTGAAACGTGATCATTTATCCCATGTGCAGGGTCCTCTAGTATGTGCAAAACTCTTTTCTAATCTCGAGGCACATATTGAGGGGAGCAAATTTATGGAAACCTCATCCTTCCCGAAATGCTTTATCTTCTTGATTTGATCAGGAAGTGATGTTGATATCTTTAGAAAATGGTAATCAAAGAAGTAAATTCTTCCTCTTGCCTCCGTGTGCAAAACGATTTCAAATATTTGATGCACATGTTGAGGGGAGCACTGTTTAAAACTATCAAAACAATTCGGACACAAAATGTTTTGATAATATATCACAAGTATCCGGATTGATTTTCAAATGGTTTTCAATTGGTTCCAATGGCGGATGAACAATACCAAATTGACCGACCAACTTTACTTTATGTACGGTGATATAAGGATGATAAGTTTAGGTATGTGTTCCCATGATCCGCCGTAACCGGAGGGATCTACCCAGGACAATCCACTAGTTAGTGTAGAAGTCCTTAGGTATGATGATAAAAGGAGAAAAGTGAGATATGGGAAGAGTGCGGATGAGATAGAGCAAGCATCGAACAAACCCAACAAGGTTCTTGCTATGAAGTCTCGTAAGCAATCAAGGGTTGAAGAATTAAAAGAATTGAATGAGAAAGGGTGAAACAAATAGCCCTCCATTTATTCAACCTTAGGCGTAAACGGGTTCACTTCATATGCTACCGATGGTAACATCGGTATTGAAGACAAGACGTCATGGACCCAAAGGACGCATGCACTTCAACTTTCCAAACCACTCAAGTTCCTCTTAAAAGGGCTTGTTTCATTCTCACGGTGAACCGACATTATCTATCGACTTTCTTAGAGATTGTTGATATTGAAGAAGGAGACCCTCTCCTAGTCTCCCACACAGATCCAAATATGCACAAATTGAGTCTAGAGCCACGAGATCATCAATAAATCTCATTAGGACACTTTCAATGAAGACTCTCTGCTTCACACAATGTGGAAAGAGATTATATCTTGAGTCCCACGATTATCCTTGTGGTATTGCGGTAACATCCGAGTAATGTGTATACATATTCACAATGAAGATGGAAAGCCTTCGAGCCAACATCAAACAAGCTCTGGTAGGTGGCATGTGAGATCTATTACATGGATCAACCATGTGACAACCGAATGAAACAATGGGGCGATTCAATCTCTTGAATCAATCCTCGTTCAAAGTTATGGATTGACGGATACCTTTGAAAACCGGTCTTTATGCTTAACAACTCTTTTCTTTAGCACATCGACCGTGTACTCATTTTTCAAACCAAAAGGTGTTTTATGATTGATAATTGATTTTCAATAAAACCTTCGTTGTATTGCAAAAACAATTTCTATTGAGCAATACACGATTGTTTTCAAATCTCTTTTCATCAATCGGTGGACTTAAAATTACCGGTTCACTCACTCCGTGTTGTCTTCTTTGAGATGTTCCGGTTTGAGAACAACTAGAGCATTCGCGAAACCTCATCAAGGAAATTCTTGAATTATACCGATCACAGCAAGACATGTATCTTGATCAACGAGGAACCGTGGGCGTGTACTCAATTCAACGAAGTGATCAAAGACACTTTCGTGCGATTTATTGCTAATCGTTGTATGCGGTACACCCGACGCTTGCGGTGATCGAAATGAAGCGGTCAATCCATAGCCGCATGCTCACTTAACACATTCATCTAAAAGAAATCATGATTAGTGCATCAATGACTCGATATTTTCACTCCATGCTTCGCTACGTGCTACCGCCAATATCATGAATCAAAAATGCTTCCGCTACTCGATGAGAAGATATGATGATCCGAATGTGAGCATGTCGGTCCTATAGTCACAACATCACATAATACCAACACCACAAAGGATGTGTCGAGATTTTTAATTGCGATGATCTCAAAAGATGGCTCAAAATTATTATCACGTGGATCGTTGAAAGACCTCCACCAAGTAACCAAACATGCAATGTGAAGAATCAATGACTACGAGCTTAGAGCAAAGGACTACATCAAGAATGCAAGATCAATTGTTAATGTAATATCTATTTGTATTCAATGTAAGTTTGGTACATGATTGAGGTGACCTCCTTAGGGAGATTGTTAGGAATTAGAAATTCCGGTATTAAAGAGTCGGTCACCTCAAGTATATGTAATCGTTAGAAAGCTCGTAGTCATAGTTCTTTTATGTTAAGTAGTATTTAGTTTTGTAACACCGTGGAGGACGGACGGTCTTTACCCATCAGATGCATGATCCACAACCCGATGTGTGGCGCTTTATGTAAGACTATAAATACTCTACCTCCCAAGGTAGAGAGTTGGAGCTCATAATAAGAATTTTCTTTCTCTCACTAAAGTTCCCTAAACCTCTAACTTTCTCTCTCTAGAATTCTACTTATACGCCACCTTGTTGTTATGGTTTGATGTGTATGTAAAAACTAATATCCAACAGTTTTCAACCACTTAGGACAGATGTTTCTTGTTTTGGAGTAGACAATTTAGAGTTTAGGAAAAAGCTTAATCGGGTCAATCTAATTCAGTCCATCTAGTTCAAACCCCAAAAGAAACAGTTGAGAAACCTAAGGATGATAATATTAAGAGTCGAAAGCAAGACCTTCAACTCAAAGTCTTGCTAAACATTCAATGATACCTTCAAGAAAAACTTTTCAAAATCTTGCTAAACCTTTTGGGATAATTTTGGTCAAAATAATTTTCATAATTCACCAAAAGTCGTTAGGTTTGGTCATAGAACTAAAGGAAGAAATTTTGGGAGTATGGGTCAAAAATTGTGTTTTGTTTGTTATAGTCCCGATCATTTGATTAAGGACCGTGACTTTCACTCAGATTATCTAAGCAACTTCCCAAAGACCGGATCTACCAACCATAAGCCAAGGGAGAATAAACCGCTTTGGAATCACTCACATAGGGCTAACCACAACAACTTCTCAAAAGACTATAGGTACCTCACCGAGAAGACCTTTTCAAAACCACCAAGACCCTCAAGCACTTTACAAGGTCTTCGTAAGCCAAAGTTTCTCAAGCAAGCCTTCTCAAAGCATCGCTAGATTTTACCCAATCAAGGTAATCGCTAGCACTTTTGGAATGGAAGCCCTAGGAGATCCAATTACTATCAATCTAGAAAGCGTTATACCTCAAAAGAGTATTTAGATCAAAGAAATCTACACAAAAGTTAAAACCAAATGGGTTAAGAAAGAAAGTAACGATGGGAACAAACAAGACTTTCAAGAAGTATGAGTGAAACAGAGAATTTTGTTGAAAATAATAAAGATAATTTTGATGAAAAAGAGAGTTTTGTTGAAAACCAACACAAGTTTTGGAACAACCAAAGATAATTGATCATGTGTTAAAAATAGTGGAGATTACATACTTAAAGAATTTAAGTATGTCACTCCACAAGGGGAACACAAGTCGAGAATGGCTTGGGTTCCTAAAATTAACTAACTCTTTCATCTTTGTGCAGGCAACCTGAAGAAGAGCTTAAAGATCATTTAATTGTTGATAGTGGTTGCTCCGGAAGCATGACAGGAGATAAAGAGATTCACGATTTTAGATCTTATTTTGGAGGAAGAGTTGCTTTTGGGAATGATCCTAGTGGAGGTAGAATTATCGTAAAGGAACCATCAAGGCAGAATCATAGATTTTGAGAATGTTCGTTATGTGAAGGAGCTCAATTTCAACCTTTGTCGCCTCTCGGATCTGTGACAAGAAGCACCCTGTTATTCAACGACCGAGAATGTCTTATTCTTTCCCGAGTTCAAGCTTGTTGATGATAACTTGGTAACTTGAGAGTACCAAGAACTAATGATCTGTCTGGTCTGAATATGAAGAGTCTTAACTCTTCTAAAAGAGCAACATGTTTAGTAGCAAAGGCAACACTTTAAGAAGCACATCCGTGGCATAGAAGATTAGGCCGTGTGAATTTCAAGAATATCAACAAGTTGGTTAAAGGAAATTTAGTTAGAGGTTTACCTTCCAAAACATACAAGAATGATCATTCATGTTTGGCGTGCAAGAAGGGTAAACAACACAAAGCATCATGCAAGAAGATTGAGGAAAGAACTATTAGAGATCCTCTAGAGTTCTTTGCACATGGATCTGTTTGGACTGTTTACATTGCAAGCTTAAACAAGAAGAAGTCTTGCTTAGTTGTAACAGTATGATTGCGATAGATTTAGTTGGGTATTTTTCTTGGGATTTAAAGATGAAACCTTTGATGCTATTCATGATCTTATAATAGCCCTTGAAACCAATTGAGACTCAAAGTAAGAGGTATTAGATGTGATAATGGACCTGAATTCAAGAACAAGTTTATGGATGAATTTTGTGCCAAGAAAGGAATCAAGAGGAGTTTAGCATTGCTAGAAATCCATAGCAGAATGGTGTTGCAAAGAGAAAGAACATAACATTGATCAAGCAGCCAGAACAATGCTTGCGCATTCTCTATTACCTATTCAATTTTGAAATTTGAAGCTTTAAATCGCTTGTTATATGTTGAATAGAGTATCACCACTAAACCTCGGATGAAGACACCTTATGAGTTGCTTATGGAAACAAACCTAACATACGTTTATGAAACCTTTGGATGTCCTCGACTATTCTCAATACTATTTATTCTTTGGGCAAATTTGATAGCAAGTCGGATGAAGGATACTTATTGGGATCTTGTACCAATAGCAAAGGATTTAGAGTGTACAACAAGGTTACCAAAAGGTTCAAGATTGTCTTCATGTTGAATTTTAGAAGATCAAGAAAATCAAAAGGGTAAAGGTCCTGATTGGATGTTTGATCTTGATGTTTTGACTCCTTCTATGAACTATGTTCCTGTCAGAGAAGAAAGTCAAGTTATTCACACAGAAGAAGATTTATAGTACATTGTTCATGGAGTTAATATTAGACCTGATGTTGTTCCTGATGAAGAACCTATAACTGTCGAAAACGAGAAAAGTACTAATGAACCAAAATCCACTTTGTCTGCTGAAGATCAAGCTATTCAAGATGAGCTTAATAGGATGCTTTTCAAGAAACAATAGCACAATCTTATGAGGATGAACAAAGAAGAGCTTATTAAGAAGCAAAGAAAAGGGTAAGTCTAGAATACCCTCACGAGATTTTGGATCACAAGACTTTGGATCAAAATCTTGCATGCACCAATTGATGCTTTTGATGATTTGTATGATCCTAACATGCAGGGTTACAAGACACGATGATGAATTAGATGATGAAGGTATTTTCTCAAATTCCGTGAAGGAGCCGATTTCACAAATTTGGATGATGATCTTGAAGTTCCATGAGACTCCTACATTAAGAATTCATAAAGATCATCCCACCGGTCAAATCATTGGACCTTCTACATCGGGGTGCTCACAAGAACCAAAGCTAAAGGTTTCTCAAACCCTCCTAATGCTTTACTTAGCTTTGTGTATAAACAAAACAGATGAATCATAAGGATCAACAAACATGTTTATTCACTTGTTTTATCTCTCAAGAGAACCCAAGAATGTAGCTCAAGCATTAACTAAAGAGAGTTGGGTTGAAGCCATGCAAGAAGAACTTCTTCAATTCAAACTTCAAGAAGTTTGGGTACTATGTGATCTACCGGATGGAAAGAAAGTAATTGGTACAAGATGGGTTTTCCGAGTTAAGATAGATGAAAGAGGAATGTCATCAAAACAAAGCAAGATTAGTTGCACAAGGATATAGAAAAGAAGAAGGAGTGGAGTATGATGAAGTATTTGCTCACAGCAAGGATTGAAGCCATTAGAATATTCCTTGATTTTGCATCATATATGGGCTTTCCGTTTATCAAATGGATGTCAAGAGTGCCTTTCTTTATGGCAAGATTACGAGGAGGTCTATGTCAAAAACCTCCGGTTTTGAGGATCCCGCCCATCCAAACAAAGTCTACAAAGTTGTTAAGGCTCAGATGGCCTTCATCAAGCACCTAAAGCTTGGTATGAAAGACTCTCCACTTTCTTATTGCAACATGGTTACGGAGAGGAGCAATTGATAAGACTTTGTTTATCAAGAGAGACAAGAAGGATATCATGCTTGTTCAAGTCTATGTAGATGATATTATCTTTGGAGCTACAAAACAGTCTATGGTGAAAGAATTTGAGAAGCTCATGCAACAAGAGTTTCAAATGAGTTCCATGGGTGAATTAACTTTCTTTTTGGGGCTTCAACTTAAACAATCAAAGGATGGAATATTCATTAGTCAAGATAAGTATGTCACTGACATTCTTAAGATGTTTAACTTCGATGCTATGAAGCCTGTCACCACACCCATAAAAGCTATCAACTCATTAGGAAAGGATGAAGATGGACAAGCTGTGGAAGTTAAGCTTTATAGATCAATGATTGGTCGTCTTATGTACTTAATCGCATCTAGACCCGATGTCATGTTTGTCAGTCTGTTTGTGTGCAAGATATCAAGTCTCACCTAAGGTCTCTCATTTGAATGCGCCAAGAGGATTTTTAGTTATTTGAAACAACAACCTAAGTTAGGGTTGTGGTATCAAAAGGATTCACCTTTTCACTTGGAAGCTTTTTGGATAGCGACTATGCGAGTTATAATTATGATAGAAGATCAACCACCGGAGGATGCCAATATCTTGGAAGAAGATTAGTTTCATGGCAATGTAAGAAACAAACCATTGTAGCAACATCATCCATCAAGGAATATGTTCTTCTTGTCTGTTGTGGACAAGTATCGTGGATGCGATTCAACTTTTGGATTATGGATTCAATTTTAAGAATACTCCTATCAACATTGATAATGAGAGTACAATTTTCATTCCAAGACCAAGCATATTCGGATCGGGCATCACTTTATTCGAGATTGTTATGAGCATAGGCTCATCAATGTTGTCAAGGTCCACAGATGATAACGTGGTGATCTACTCACAAAGGGATTTGATGTTTCCAGATTCAATCATTTAGATTGGAATGATTAACTATTAAGCTACAATTAAGGGGAGGACTTATTAGTTAGTTAGTTAATAGTCCTATGCATTGTTTAAGGGGAGGATAAACAATGTCTTTTTGATGTTTTTGCCACTGAGAAGAAAAAGGATGAAAAGTACTGCTTATTGTTTATCTGAAAGTACTGCTCTGAAAGTACTGCTTTGGAAAGTACTGCTTACGTGGAAAGCATTGCTAGTCTTGTCAACGTATTGTTCCAACGGTCAAAAGATGGGGTAAAATTCAAACAACGGTAACTTTATTAATTGGGCTGTGATTTTTTCAAATCTTACCTATAAATAACTACCCTCCGATTTTCCCTCTCAACTTTATACTTATACATCTCTTCCTTATTTTTCTCATATTCACCCTAACCGTTTCATACATTCTTTTGCAAACAATGGCAACACAGTTAGTAAACACAACATGGTCGCCAACTTAGATAAAACACCATCTAATGTTGCCTTTCATGACATAATTGATTTTCTCACCGGATCAACAATCAATTACGCTCTTTTGGTCGAACCGATATCATTGAGCCTTGGATTCAACAATTTTGGGCAATGCTAGATCTCATATGGAAGATGATGAACCATACATTCAGGCTAAAATTGCTGAAGATTGTTAAAGTTAGTGAAGCCTCCATTAGAGAAGATTTACTGTTTAATGATGAGGAAGGGGTTGTTCGTTTTGATGAACAAGTTCTTTGGGATACATTAAGGGATATTGGATATGAGGGATCTCTCACTGAAACAACCTTTAAGAAACCCTTGTTTAGTCCACAATGGAAGTATCTAGTCCATGTTTTATTTCATTGTTTAAGTCCCAAGAGTACTTCATGGGAACAATTTGGTTCAAATATAGCCTCTGCCTTAGTGGGATTAGCTACCAATCATCTTTTCAACTTTTCCAAAATGATTTTAGATGGTATGCTATCTCATATCTCCAATGGTTCACCATGGTTAATGTACCCAATATTTGTTCAATTATTTTTGAACAAACAACTTAAGGATGAGCCTAAACCTTCCAGCTTGCTACCAGTTGTAGTCCTTCCACCTAAGGTGTTTACCTTCATGGCTAGAAAGAGTGACAAATTTTCTAGCCATGAAGGTAAACACAGGTTGTGGGTGAAGTCACAGAAGAAGAAAGGAAGGAAAATTAAGAAGACTTCAAAGGGCAAGAAGGTTCACAAGCAGTCTTCATTCCAATTGGGGAGGATATTGGAGCAAGAGAATTTGAATGAAGATATTGAACATTATGAAGAACCAGAAGTTGAACTTCAAAGTACTGAACCTCAAGGTACTAAAGCTCGAGTTAATGTTCAAAATCTTGAGCCTCTTGAGCCTCAAAATCTTGGTATACAAAGTCTTTGGAGATCAAGTCTTGCTCTTTAAGGAACATATAGACAAGAGCTAATTACACCAAGGACCCTAAATTTTGAAGAAGAAGCTAGTCCTTCAACAGTCCTACAAGAAGAGGAAGCTGATACACCCAAAGTAGAGCACACTGCTAGTGATGATGAGACTGTTGCTTAGATATTACAAAACTTGTCAAGACCAAGAGGTGTTAGTATTCCTGGAGTTGAAGAACAACCTCAAGCTTCTCAACCTGCTTTAGATCCAAAGGATAAAGGAAAAGGTAAACTGGTAGAAACAAAGAAGAAGAAGAAGCTTACTTTGGCAGAATTGAGAGCTATTGAAGTGGCTAAGAATGAAGAAGCTGCTAGGAAGCTACAAGCTCACTTAGATGTTGAAGTTGCTATACCAGAAAAGCCAGCTGTTATATCACAAAGACCACCAAGTATTGCTAAGGAAAGAAATGCCATGATGGCTTATCTGAAGGGTCAAGGATATCTTTGGATTATAGAAGTGAAATATTTAGAGATGAAAGATTTATATAATGCTATTAGAAAGCATATCGGAAGGAAGTTCTTTGGGATTATTCATTTTGATGATGAAAACCGAATGAGGATGCAAGAAAAAGGAGCTTAAAGAGAAAAGAACAACTTAAGATGAACAACCATCAAAGAAGATAGAATTGAGAACTGATACAATTGATGAGCTGAGAAATTACTTAAGAGTTGTTGATTTTGAGCATCCTAAGTCCAAAGATGTTGCAGTAATGAAGTCTAATATTTCATTTTTAAGTTGTATAATCAGAAGATGGAGATTACCTAATGTTCCATAGAGAAGATGAAAGTTTTAGAGTATTTAATTTGTTATGGGATATACTGCACATAATAGATAGGGAAGATCTGTTTCACCTACATCAACTAGTGCAAGAGTATTTTGAGCATATTCCTTCAACTGGAGTTGGCTTAGTCTTGCTGGGAGATTTGATAACCATCTGAGAGACATAAGAGACAAGCACTAATCCAATCTGGAATAACCAAGAAGTTTGGGAGATTACCAGCTAGAGATTCTTTGAAGAATCAGGAGTGCATGTTTTGGAGTTAGAAGATGGGGCCATGATCTATATGTTAGCAGAAAGAAGATATCCACTGACAAGAGATCTTATGAGAAGAATGCTAGATCATGGTATGGAAGTTGAAGAGGAGAATGAAACAGCCCTTATGGTGATCAAATTGTGTAACACCCCCAAATCTCGGTACAGCGGAAGACTTAATCAAGTTTTCAGGGCGTTACTATTGGATTGGTATCGCACACAAGTATAGCAAAAAGATAGTCATTTAACATTCAAACCAATCCCAAATTTAAATTCAAAACATTTAATCCAAAAGTGTAAATATTAGGCCCAAAACATGGTTTAATCAAATAGGTCCCCATAGTTTATCGAGTCGAAATGATCCTTGAACCCCGCCTTCTTGCCAAGCTTCCACCGATCACGTATTCCAAACGTCTTTCAAATACGAGAAATCATGCTAAAAGGTCACACACATCGGTGAGTTCATAGGTTTAAGTTCAACAAAATCATAGTGGACCAGTAAGAGTTGATTTGCTATGCAAGACCTAGATAGATAAATACTGTTTCACACACCGATCCTACCCGGATCTCCAATCATATCCGCATCCGGGATTACTCGGGCCCTGCGACTCTAGTCCGGCCTTGCCGTGGCAAAATCTAGAACAATTGCCAACCTCGGACTAGGTCGAGGTAGAAGTCTATTCTTAGTTAGGCACGGTTAAACCTAGACTAAGGCAACAACTACCGCACATCTATCTAAGCGATCAGGGCATATAAGCAAATCCAAATAGTTTTAACGGTCCAAAAAAAGTAGCATGATTCTCACCCCAAAATAGTTCAAAACGTAGTTAAAACGTAGATAAAAGTGGGGCTATGAAACTCACCTCAAGCAATCAACGCAAGCAATCAACGCACAAATAAACACGAGCAGAAGATTACGGTAATCACGGCACAACAACTATCGACTCGGCACAACCTATTAATGTAGACCAACTTTAATATATATATTCCTCAAAATTAACGTTATCTACCCCAATATATTCCATTTCTTTATTTCCAAAAATGTCTCGTTTTACCATTTAATCCTAGTGTTTGGTATTCCTCGTGTGGGTGTATCGACTCAATATGATGCTATGAATGCACTCAAACAACCAATATATAACTCAATGCGACACAATGAGACCTCTAAACGATAAGCTCCATAGTTCAATAAGTTTCGGAATAAATAGTAGACCTTATCGAATTCGTCAACTCGACAAACTCATTTATTTATTCGTGTCGCTTAATATCCCATAAATCAATCGTATCCTAAAGAGTCATAAGGATAAGTTACCCATTAATAAGGTCACCCAACGTACCTAGCGGGCTCTTATTAGATTCGTCAACCTAATAAGTCCGCTACCCACGTGGATCAACACTATTAATGCTAGGTTATCCGTAACCCATGCACACAACGTAAGTAAATAAATACTTAACTAATATTAAATGTCCACAATCGACATTTATTGATAATCGTGTACTCGAAACATTAATTACTTATTTATTACCAAAACATTTCCAATTTAGTCGTTAGTTTTCATTTAAAAATAGTAAATAACAAGATAAAACTTGTTATCAACATTTTTGGTACAAAAGCCCATTTATTATTTCTATTTCATAGTTTATTAGCATTTTCATGTTTATATATATATTTCGTCAAATTCCAATATTAATCTCATATCGTTATTCGTTTTGAGTCCACAAGCACGAGTCATAACTTCTCGGCTTTTAATCAATCAATAGTCCAAATTATACTAAAGTCCATGTTACGGCTTTGTCGAGTCAACTATTGACTAAAAAGTCAAAGTAACGCGGCGTAGCTCAAAGTCAACAATATATATATCAAGTCCAAATTTGAAAGTCATAATAGCGCAATTCAATCCCAAACCAACTCAAAACAATCTCGCCAACCAATCAATCAACCAAATGTACTCGAAACCAATGTTATGACCCTTGGTTAAGACCACGTGAACCAAACAAGCTCTAGAAGCTTTTCGGCTCCACGCGTCTCATCCAAACCTCAACTACATCAACCAACAAGCTACCAAATCGACCCGACCCGGACCCGGACCCATGGCCCAAGTGGGTCACGTACGCAAGGCAAGGGCTACGTACATGCCCTTTGTGGCTCGTACACCCTTCCAATCCAATCCAAACACTACCAAATCAATTCCACAACACCCAAATCCAATCATACAAGCTTCAATCACTAACCAAACACAAAACCCATCATCTATCTTAACCAAAAATATGAAACTAAACCTAAAATGAATAAACCCATCAAATTGATACACCACACACTTACCAAACACTAATTACTTGTTTATTTAGACTCTAATTAGACTTAATTTCATGTTCCACCCAAAAGCCCTAATTTATTTCATAGGGTCGAAACCCTAATATGTAATTCGTGGCTTATTATTGCCCAAACAAGCCCTAATCTTGTTCCATTTACCTTATTCAAACACCAATTGCAAAACCCACTTGAAACCCTAAAAATCCGAATCTTAATCTTTAAATTTGAGGGTGTTAATGAAGGTTTTAGTATGAGTATTATATATGGTTGGAAAGAGGAGAAAGAGAGCTTCAAGATGGTAGTGGAGGTGTGTGCTCACTCACCGAATTAGGCCGGAGGTGGCGGAATAGAGGCGGCGGTGGTGGTTTAATTTAGGGTTAGGGTTTATTTGGGGAGAGAGAGTAGAGAGAAAGTGAGTATGTGTGTGTTTTAGTGAGAGAAATGAAAGTAGTGAATGAGGTAGTGGGTGGGTATATATACTAGGAGATAGGGACTAAAATAAAAATGAAATGGGAGGAGGGTGGCCACCTAAGGGAAAAAGGAGGGGCCGTGGTCGCCATTTTCATAAACTATCCGTTTACCCGTTCCGAGCTCATATATTGTCCCACAGTGTCCCACAACGTTCATTCGACTTTCTATCATCGTTATTTATGTTTTTCCACGCTTTTGACTATTTATTTGTCAATTTTCGATTACGGGTCTAAAAGTTACAATAATTCTCGTTTTAGGCTTTTCTAGTGCCGAATCGAATAGTGCCTACCAAATAGAGTTAAAACTCATACGATGACTCATTTAATAATGAAATAATCAGTAAAACCAATAGGCGATATAAAATCAAGTCATGGTTTATAAAAATAGTGATAAAGGCAAAAGTTTGGTTTAGTTTAACGTAATGCGGTTACCTAAAATAGACTCCCTAAATTGCCGCTTGTCACAAATTGTTTATCAAATGGACGACTATAGTGATGATGATGCATAAAAGCGGTATGATTCATAATTGTATACATTTTGAAAAATCGGTACTTTATTCAAAGTCTTCTTGGACAAACAATACTTTATTCAAAGTACGCTTGCAAGACAAAACCGATGGTTTATTTTTTAATAGAAAATAAGCAAACTTTTGTTAAGTGCAAAATATTTTGAAACAAAAGTTAACAGCAACAAATGGTTTTTGAGATAGAAGGTTATCAGTCCACCATATCTAACAAAAGGACTGGCTAATCCATGAGCAAGCGGCTCTGGTAAAGATATCTCAAATCCGTTGATGGTTGACAACTTGCCAATAAGTTGTATGGTAATCAACTCACCATATCCGTAATAGTAAAGAGTTGGCTAGCCCACAAGAAAAATGGCTTGTGGTAAAGGCTGTGGAAAACTATTTATATGGTAATTAGTTCACCATGATTGCAAGAACTAACTAGTCCAAAAGTGCGGCTTTTGATAAAGACTTAATAAATCCGTTGATAGTCGATGATTTGCTAAAATCATATGGTTATCAATGTACTATGGTTTTACACACCTAAACATTGGCTACTCGAGTTAATGGCTTTGGTAAAGAGACATCAAAATCCATTAAATTTTCAATGATTCACCTCTCACAGGAGTTTACACACACGAAGTGATGAGAATAGACTGAAACTTTATGATCTGATGTACAATTTGCCATATGTTGCTGAGTAGCTGAAAAGATGAAGATTGCTGAAAAGGATTGTTAGGAATTAGAAAATTCATGTATTAAAGAGTCGGTCACCCCAACTATTATCTAGCATAAGGTAGCTCGTAGATTTGTCGTTAGTTTCGTTATTTATGAGTTTATTAGTTAAGTTTGCAGAATAGTTTAGTTTAGTGCAACACCGTGGAGGAAGGACGGGTCTTTACCACCGTATTCACGATCCACGAGGCCGTCGAGGTCGTTTAGTTTGTAACCTATAAATACCCTCTACCTTGCAAGGTAGAGGGTTGGATGTTTTTTGGTAATCTAATATTCCACAAGTTTCTCTTACTAGAATATCCCACATTCTCTCTCTCTAAAATCATCTATAAACTCATGATGTTAATGTTATGATATGTATGTGAAATCCAATATCCAACAATTGGTATCAAGAGCCATGGTTAGATCATATCTTGCACATCTTTGGATTTCTAGTGGTTTTTAGGTGGTTTTTGAGTTTGAAAAAGTTTAGTGGTTTGTGCATCATTTGGTTGATTTCTTGTGTTAAAGTTTGGATTTTGTTAGTACTTTTATGTTTAGAATCATCAAAAGTGTTTAGGGTTTCATTTGGTAAGCTTGAATCATCTTGGTTGGGTTATTTTTGGATTGAAAAGTGATGTTTATGTGGTTTTTTCTTGCTAGCGACTTGACATACGGACCTCATTCTTCGTAGCGACTTGCTTTGCAATTTTGTAGCGAGTTACAGCTTTGGAGCTAGCGACTAACAGTACAAGCAGTGGACTTTCCACTACGGGTAGCGACTTGGTGGTAGCGACTTGTGCATGTGAGTTGCTCTTTAGCGACTTGAATCTTTAGCGACTTGATTAGCGAATTGTTGCCAAAATTTTGCTAGCGATTTAATGCTTAGCGAGTTACTACTTAGCGACTTGCAATTGCTTAGCGACTTGGTGGTATAGCGAATTAGGTGTTA
>CM040246.1:165009208-165031968 GCA_022545495.1 Chrysanthemum lavandulifolium
GAAAATTTAATGGATTTTGATGTCTCTTTACCAAAGCCATTAACTCGAGTAGCCAATGTTTAGGTGTGTAAAACCATGGTACATTGATAACCATATGATTTTAGCAAATCATCGCCTATCAACGGATTTATTAAGTCTTTATCAAAAGCCGTACCCTTTTGGACTAGTTAGTTCTTGCAATCATGGTGAACTAATTACCATATAAATAGTTTTTCCACAGCCTTTACCACAAGCCATTTTTCTTGTGGGCTAGCCAACTCTTTACTATTACAGATATGGTGAGTTGATTACCATACAACTTATTGGCAAGTTGTCAACCATCAACGGATTTGAGATATCTTTACCAGAGCCGCTTGCTCATGGATTAGCCAGTCCTTTTGTTAGATATGGTGGACTGATAACCTTCTATCTCAAAAACCATTTGTTGCTGTTAACTTTTGTTTCAAAATATTTTGCACTTAACAAAAGTTTGCTTATTTTCTATTAAAAAAATCGCTTACTGGTTTTGTGCTGCAAGCAGTACTTTGAATAAAGTATTGTTTGTCCAGCAGTACTTTGAATAAAGTACTGATTTTTCAAAAATGTATACAATTATGAATCATACCAGTTTTTATGCATCATCATCAGCTATAGTCGTCCATTTGATAAACAATTTGTGACAACTGGCAATTTAGGGAGTCTATTTTAGGTAACCGCATTACGTTAAACTAAACCAAACTTTTGCCTTTATCACTATTTTTATAAACCATGACTTGATTTTATATCGTCTATTGGTTTTTACAGATTATTTCATTATTAAATGAGTCATCGTATGAGTTTTAACTCTATTTGGTAGGCACTATTCGATTCGGCACTAGAAAAGCCTAAAACGAGAATTATTGTAACTTTTAGACCGTAACTCGAAAATTGACAAATAAATAGTCAAAACGCGTGGAAAAACATAAATAACGATGATAGAAAGTCGAATGAACGTTGTGGGACACTCGTGGGACAATATATGAGCTCGGAACGGGTAAACGGGATAGTTTACGAAAAATGGCGACCACGGCCCCTCCTTTTTCCCTTAGGCTGGCCACCCTCCCTCCCCATTTCATTTTTATTTTAGTCCCTATCTCCTAGTATATATACCCACCCACTACCTCATTCACTACTTTCATTTCTCTCACTAAAAACACACACATACTCACTTTCTCTCTCTACTCTCTCTCTCCCCCCAAATAAACCCTAACCCTAAATTAAACCACCACCGCCGCCGCCCTATTCCGGCCACCTCCGGCCGAATTCCGGTGAGTGAGCACACACCTCCACTACCATCTTGAAGCTCTCTTTCTCCTCTTTCCAACCATATATAATACTCATACTAAAACCTTCATTAACACCCTCAAATTTAAAGATTAAGATTCAGATTTTTAGGGTTTCAAGTGGGTTTTGCAATTGGTGTTTGAATAAGGTAAATGGAACAAGATTAGGGCTTGTTTGGGCAATAATAAGCCACGAATTACATATTAGGGTTTCGACCCTATGAAATAAATTAGGGCTTTTGGGTGGAACATGAAATTAAGTCTAATTAGAGTCTAAATAAACAAGTAATTAGTGTTTGGTAAGTGTGTGGTGTATCAATTTGATGGGTTTATTCATTTTAGGTTTAGTTTCATATTTTTGGTTAAGATAGATGATGGGTTTTGTGTTTGGTTAGTGATTGAAGCTTGTATGATTGGATTTGGGTGTTGTGGAATTGATTTGGTAGTGTTTGGATTGGATTGGAAGGGTGTACGAGCCACAAAGGGCATGTACGTAGCCCTTGCCTTGCGTACGTGACCCACTTGGGCCATGGGTCCGGGTCCGGGTCGGGTCGATTTGGTAGCTTGTTGGTTGATGTAGTTGAGGTTTGGATGAGACGCGTGGAGCCGAAAAGCTTCTAGAGCTTGTTTGGTTCACGTGGTCTTAACCGCGAAGGGTCATAACATTGGTTTCGAGTACATTTGGTTGATTGATTGGTTGGCGAGATTGTTTTGAGTTGGTTTGGGATTGAATTGCGCTATTATGACTTTCAAATTTGGACTTGATATATATATTGTTGACTTTGAGCTACGTCGGCGTTACTTTGACTTTTTAGTCAATAGTTGACTCTGACAAAGCCGTAACATGGACTTTAGTATAATTTGGACTATTGATTGATTAAAAGCCGAGAAGTTATGACTCGTGCTTGTGGACTCGAAACGAATAACGATATGAGATTAATATTGGAATTTGACGAAATATATATATAAACATGAAAATGCTAATAAACTATGAAATAGAAATAATAAATGGGCTTTTGTACCAAAAATGTTGATAACAAGTTTTATCTTGTTATTTACTATTTTTAAATGAAAACTAACGACTAAATTGGAAATGTTTTGGTAATAAATAAGTAATTAATGTTTCGAGTACACGATTATCAATAAATGTCGATTGTGGACATTTAATATTAGTTAAGTATTTATTTACTTACGCCAGGTGCATGGGTTACGGATAACCTAGCATTAATAGTGTTGATCCACGTGGGTAGCGGACTTATTAGGTTGACGAATCTAATAAGAGCCCGCTAGGTACGTTAAGTGACCTTATTAATGGGTAACTTATCCTTATGACTCTTTAGGATACGATTGATTTATGGGATATTAAGCGACACGAATAAATAAATGAGTTTGTCGAGTTGATTAATCGATAAGGTCTACTATTTATTCCAAACTTATTGAACTATGGAGCTTATCGTTTAGAGGTCTCATTGTGTCGCATTGAGTTATATATTGGTTGTTTGAGTGCATTCATAGCATCATATTGAGTCGATACACCCACACGAGGAATACCAAACACTAGGATTAAATGGTAAAACGAGACATTTTTGGAAATAAAGAAATGGAATATATTGGGGTAGATAACGTTAATTTTGAGGAATATATATATTAAAGTTGGTCTACATTAATAGGTTGTGCCGAGTCGATAGTTGTTGTGCTGTGATACCGTTATCTTCTGCTAGTGTTTATTTGTGCGTTGATTGCTTGCGTTGATTGCTTGAGGTGAGTTTCATAGCCCCACTTTTATCTACGTTTTAACTACGTTTTGAACTATTTTGGGGTGAGAATCATGCTACTGTTTTTGGACCGTTAAAACTATTTGGATTTGCTTATATGCCCGATTGTTTAGATAGATGTGCGGTAGTTGTTGCCTTAGTCTAGGTTTAACCGTGCCTAACTAAGAATAGACTTCTACCTCGACCTAGTCCGAGGTTGGCAATTGTTCTAGATTTTGCCACGGCGGTCTTTGGACTAGAGTCGCAGGGCCCGAGTAATCCCGGATGCGGATATGATTGGAGATCCGGTAGGATCGGTGTGTGAAACGGTATTTATCTATCTAGGTCTTGCATAGCAAATCAACTCTTACTGGTCCACTATGATTTTGTTGAACTTAAACCTATGAACTCACCAAATGTGTGTCGACCTTTTAGCATGATTTCTCAGGTATTTGAAAGACGTTTGGAATACGTGATCGGTGGAAGCTTGGCAAGAAGGCGGGGTTCAAGGATCATTTCTGACTCTGATAAACTATGGGGACCTATTTGATTAAACCATGTTTTGGGTCAAATATTTACACTTTTGGATTAAATGTTTTGAATTTAAATTTGGGATTGGTTTGAATGTTAAATGACTATCTTTTTGCTATACTTGTGTGCGATACCAATCCAATAGTAACGCCTTGAAAACTTGATTAAGTCTTCCGCTGTACCGAGATTTGGGGGTGTTACACAATTTGATCACCATAAGGGCTGTTTCATTCTCCTCTTCAACTTCCATACCATGATCTAGCATTCTTCTCATAAGATCTCTTGTCAGTGGATATCTTCTTTCTGCTAACATATGGATCATGGCCCCATCTTCTAACTCCAAAACATGCACTCCTGATTCTTCAAAGAATCTCTAGCTGGTAATCTCCCAAACTTCTTGGTTATTCCAGATTGCATTAGTGCTTGTCTCTTATGTCTCTCAGATGGTTATCAAATCTCCCAGCAAGACTAAGCCAACTCCAGTTGAAGGAATATGCTCAAAATACTCTTGCACTAGTTGATGTAGGTGAAACAGATCTTCCCTATCTATTATGTGCAGTATATCCCATAACAAATTAAATACTCTAAAACTTTCATCTTCTCTATGGAACATTAGGTAATCTCCATCTTCTGATTATACAACTTAAAATGAAATATTAGACTTCATTACTGCAACATCTTTGGACTTAGGATGCTCAAAATCAACAACTCTTAAGTAATTTCTCAGCTCATCAATTGTATCAGTTCTCAATTCTATCTTCTTTGATGGTTGTTCATCTTAAGTTGTTCTTTTTCTCTTTAAGCTCCTTTTTCTTGCATCCTCATTCTGGTTTTCATCATCAAAATGAATAATCCCAGCAACTTCCTTCTGATATGCTTCTCTAATAGCATTATATAAATCTTTCATCTCTAAATATTTCAGCTTCTATAATCCAGTATATCCTTGACCCTTCAGATAAGCCATCATGGCATTTCTTTCCTTAGCAATACTTGGTGGTCTTTGTGATATAACAAATTGGCTTTTCCGGTATAGCAACTTCAACATCTAAGTGAGCTTGTAGCTTCCTAGCAGCTTCTTCATTCTTAGCCACTTCAATAGCTCTCAATTACGCCAAAGTAAGCTTCTTCTTCTTCTTTGTTTCTACCAGCTTACCTTTTCCTTTATCCTTTGGATCTAAAGCGGGTTGAGAAGCTTGAGGTTGTTCTTCAACTCTGTGAATACTAACACCTCTTGGTCTTGACAAGTTTTGTAATATCTAAGCAACAGCCTCATCATCACTAGCGGTGTGCTCTACTTTGGGTGTATCGACTTCCTCTTCTTGTAGGACTGTTGAAGGACTAGCTTCTTCTTCAAAATTTAGGGTCCTTGGTGTAATTAGCTCTTGTCTATATGTTCCTTAAAGAGCAACCTTGATCTCCAAAGACTTTGTATACCAAGATTTTGAGGCTCGGAGGCTCAAGATTTTGAACATTAACTCGAGCTTTAGTACCTTGAGGTTCAAGATTTGAAGTTCAACTTCGGTTCTTCATAATGTTCAATATCTTCATTCAAATTCTCTTGCTCCAATATCCTCCCCAATTGGAATGAAGACGCTTGAACCTTCTTGCCCTTTGAAGTCTTCTTAATTTTCCTTCCTTTCTTCTTCGTGACTTCACCCACAACTCAGTGCTTACCTTCATGGCTAGAAAATTTGTCACTCTTTCTAGCCATGAAGGTAAACACCTTAGGTGGAAGGACTACAACTGGTAGCAAGCTGGAAGGTTTAGGCTCATCCTTAAGTTGTTTGTTCAAAAATAATTGAACAAATATTGGGTACATTAACCATGGTGAACCATTGGAGATATGAGATAGCATACCATCTAAAATCATTTTGGAAAAGTTGAAAAGATGATTGGTAGCTAATCCCACTAAGGCAGAGGCTATATTTGAACCAAATTGTTCCCATGAAGTACTCTTGGGACTTAAACAATGAAATAAAACATGGACTAGATACTTCCATTGTGGACTAAACAAGGGTTTCTTAAAGGTTGTTTCAGTGAGAGATCCCTCATATCCAATATCCCTTAATGTATCCCAAAGAACTTGTTCATCAAAACGAACAACCCCTTCCTCATCATTAAACAGTAAATCTTCTCTAATGGAGACTTCACTAACTTTAACAATCTTCCCAGCAATTTTAGCCTGAATGTATGGTTCATCATCTTCCATATGAGATCTAGCAGTTGCCCAAAATTGTTGAATCCAAGGCTCAATGATATCAGGTTCGACCAAAAGAGCGTAATTGATTGTTGATCCAGTGAGAAAATCAATTATGTCATGAAAGGCAACATTAGATGGTGTTTTATCTAAGTTGGCGACCATGTTGTGTTTACTAACTGTGTTGCCATTGTTTGCAAAAGAATGTATGAAACGGTTAGGGTGAATATGAGAAAAATAAGGAAGAGATGTATAAGTATAAAGTTGAGAGGGAAAATCGGAGGTAGTTATTTATAGGTAAGATTTGAAAAATCACATTGAATTAATAAAGTTACCGTTGTTTGAATTTTACCCCATCTTTTGACCGTTGGAACAATACGTTGACAAGACTAGCAATGCTTTCCACGTAAGCGGTACTTTCCAAAGCAGTACTTTCAGAGCAGTACTTTCAGATAAACAATAAGCAGTACTTTTCATCCTTTTTCTTCTCAGTGGCAAAAACATCAAAAAGACATTGTTTATCCTCCCCTTAAACAATGCATAGGACTATTAACTAACTAGCTAATAAGTCCTCCCCTTAATTGTAGCTTAATAGTTAATCATTCCAATCTAAATGATTGAATCTGGAAACATCAAATCCCTTTGTGAGTAGATCAGCTACGTTATCATCTATGTGGACCTTGACAACATTGATGAGCCTATGCTCATAACAATCTCGAATAAAGTGATGCCTGATCTGAATATGCTTGGTCTTGGAATGAAAATTGTACTCTCATTATCAATGTTGATAGGAGTATTCTTAAAATTGAATCCATAATCCAAAAGTTGAATCTGCATCCACAGTACTTGTCCACAACAGCTTGCAGCAGCAACATATTCTGCTTCAGTGGATGATGTTGCTACAATGGTTTGTTTCTTACATTGCCATGAAACTAATCTTCTTCCAAGATATTGGCATCCTCCAGTGGTTGATCTTCTATCATAATTATAACCTGCATAGTCGCTATCTGAAAAAGCTTCCAAGTGAAAAGGTGAATCCTTTTGATACCACAACCCTAACTTAGGTTGTTGTTTCAAATAACTAAAAATCCTCTTGACTGCATTCAAATGAGAGACCTTAGGTGAGACTTGATATCTTGCACACAAACAGACAGCAAACATGACATCGGGTCTAGATGCAGTTAAGTACATAAGATAGCCAATTATTGATCTATAAAGCTTAACTTCCACAGCTTGTCCATCTTCATCCTTTCCTAATGAGTTGATAGCTTTTATGGGTGTGGTGACAGGCTTCATAGCATCGAAGTTAAACATCTTAAGAATGTCAGTGACATACTTATCTTGACTAATGAATATTCCATCCTTTGATTGTTTAACTTGAAGCCCCAAAAAGAAAGTTAATTCACCCATGGAACTCATTTGAAACTCTTGTTGCATGAGCTTCTCAAATTCTTTCACCATAGACTGCTTTGTAGCTCCAAAGATAATATCATCTACATAGACTTGAACAAGCATGATATCCTTCTTGTCTCTTGATAAACAAAGTCTTATCAATTGCTCCTCTCCTGTAACCATGTTGCAATAAGAAAGTGGAGAGTCTTTCATACCAAGCTTTAGGTGCTTGATGAAGGCCATCTGAGCCTTAACAACTTTGTAGACTTTGTTTGGATGGGCGGGATCCTCAAAACCGGAGGTTTTTGACATAGACCTCCTCTGTAATCTTGCCATAAAGAAAGGCACTCTTGACATCCATTTGATAAACAGGAAAGCCCATATATGATGCAAAATCAAGGAATATTCTAATGGCTTCAATCCTTGCTACAGGAGCAAATACTTCATCATACTCCACTCCTTCTTCTTTTCTATATCCTTGTGCAACTAATCTTGCTTTGTTTTTGATGACATTCCCTCTTTCATCTATCTTAACTCGGAAAACCCATCTTGTACCAATTACTTTCTTTCCATCTGGTAGATCACATAGTACCCAAACTTCTTGAAGTTTGAATTGAAGAAGTTCTTCTTGCATGGCTTCAACCCAACTCTCTTTAGTTAATGCTTGAGCTACATTCTTGGGTTCCTCTTGAGAGATAAAACAAGTGAATAAACATGTTTGTTGATCCTTATGATTCATCCTGTTTTGTTTATACACAAAGCTAAGTAAAGCATTAGGAGGGTTTGAGAAACCTTTAGCTTTGGTTCTTGTGAGCACCCCTGATGTAGAAGGTCCAATGATTTGACCAGTGGGATGATCTTTATGAATTCTTAATGTAGGAGTCTGTGGAACTTCAAGATCATCATCCAAATTTGTGAAATCAGCTCCTTCACGGAATTTGAGAAAATACCTTCATCATCTAATTCATCATCGTTGTCTTGTAACCCGGCATGTTAGGATCATACAAATCATCAAAAGCATCAAGATTGGTGCAACAAGATTGATCCAAAGTCTTGTGATCCAAAGTACGTGAGGGTATTCTCAGAGACTTACCCTTTTCTTTGCTTCTTAATAAGCTCTTCTTTGTTCATCCTCATAAGATTGTGCTATTGTTTCTTGAAAAGCATCCTATTAAGCTCATCTTGAATAGCTTGATCTTCAGCAGACAAAGTGGATTTTGGTTCATTAGTACTTTTCTCGTTTTCGATGCTTATAGGTTCTTCATCGTGAACAACATCGGTCTAATATTAACTCCATGAACAATGTACTATAAATCTTCTTCTCAGTGAATAACTTGACTTTCTTCTCTCGACAGAACATAGTTCATAGAAGGAGTCAAAACATCAAGATCAAACATCCAATCGGGACCTTTACCCTTTTGATTTTCTTGATCTTCTAAAATTCAACATGAAGACAATCTTGAACCTTTTGGTAACCTTGTTGTACACTCTAAATCCTTTGCTATTGGTACAAGATCCCAATAAGTATCCTTCATCCGACTTGCTATCAAATTTGCCCAAAGAATAAATAGTATTGAGAATAGTCGAGGACATCCAAAGGTTTCATAAACGTATGTTAGGTTTGTTTCCATAAGCAACTCATAAGGTGTCTTCATCCGAGGTTTAGTGATCGATACTCTATTCAACATATAACAAGCGGTGCTTAAAGCTTCAAATTTCAAAATTGAATAGGTAATAGAGAATGCGCAAGCATTGTTACATTTGCTTGATCAATGTTATGTTCTTTCTCTTTGCAACACCATTCTGCTATGGATTTCTAGCAATGCTAAACTCCCTCTTGATTCCTTTCTTGGCACAAAATTCATCCATAAACTTGTTCTTGAATTCAGTCCCATTATCACATCTAATACCTCTTACTTTGAGTCTCAATTGGTTTTCAAGGGCTATTATAAGATCATGAATAGCATCAAAGGTTTCATCTTTAAATCCCAAGAAAAATACCCAACTAAATCTACTGCAATCATCTGTTACAACTAAGCAGTACTTCTTCTTGTTTAAGCTTGCAATGAAGCAGTCCAAACAGATCCATGTGCAAAGAACTCTAGAGGATCTCTAATAGTTCTTTCCTCAATCTTCTTGCATGATGCTTTGTGTTGTTTACCCTTCTTGCACGCCAAACATGAATGATCATTCTTGTATGTTTTGGAAGGTAAACCTCTAACTAAATTTCCTTTAACCAACTTGTTGATATTCTTGAAATTCACACGGCCTAATCTTCTATGCCACGATGTGCTTCTTAAAGTGTTGCCTTTGCTACTAAACATGTTGCTCTTTTAGAAGAGTTAAGACTCTTCATATTCAGACCAGTCTGGATCATTAGTTCTTGGTACTCTCGGTGTTACCAAGTTATCATCAACAAGCTTGAACTCGGGAAAGAATAAGACATTACGTAATGGTTGAATAACACAGGGTGCTTCTTGTCACAGATCGAGAGACCGACAAAGGTTGAAATTGAGCTCCTTCACATAACGAACATTCTCAAAATCTATGATTCTGCCTTGATGGTTCCTTTACCAATAATTCTACCTCCACTAGGATCATTCCCAAAAGCAACTCTTCCTCCAAAATAAGATCTAAAATCGAGAATCTCTTTATCTCCTGTCATGCTTCCAGAGCAACCACTATCAACAATTAAATGATCTTTAAGCTCTTCTTACAGGTTGCCTGCACAAAGATGAAAGAGTTAGTTAATTTTAGGAACCCAAGCCATTACTGACTTGTGTTCCCCTTGTGGAGTGACATACTTAAATTCTTTAAGTATGTAATCTCCACTATTTTTAACACATGATCAATTATCTTTGGTTGTTCCAAAACTTGTGTTGGTTTTCAACAAAACTCTCTTTTCATCAAAATTATCTTTATTATTTTCAACAAAATTCTCTGTTTCACTCATACTTCTTGAAAGTCTTGTTTGTTCCCATCGTACTTTCTTTCTTAACCCACCGGTTTTAACTTTTGTGTAGATTTCTTTGATCTAAATACTCTTTTGAGGTATAACGCTTTCTAGATTGATAGTAATTGGATCTCCTAGGGCTTCCATTCCAAAAGTGCTAGCGAGACCTTGATTGGGTAAAATCTAGCAAGATGCTTTGAGAAGGTCTTGCTTGAGAAACTTTTGGCTTACGAAGACCTTGTAAAGTGCTTGAGGGTACTGGTGGTTTTGAAAAAGGTCTTCTCTGGTGAGGGTACCTATAGTCTTTTGAGAAGTTGTTGTGGTTAGCCCTATGTGAGTGATTCCAAACTGGTTTATTCTCCCTTGGCTTATGGTTGGTAGATCTGGTCTTTGGGAAGTTGCTTAGATAATCTGAGTGAAAGTCACAGTCCTTAATCAAATGATCAGGACTATAACAAACAAAACACAATTTTTGACCCATACTCCCAAAATTTCTTCCTTTAGTTCTATGACCAAACCTAACCTGACTTTTTGGTGAATTATGAAAATTATTTTGACCAAAATTATCCCAAAAGGTTTAGCAAGATTTTGAAAAGTTTTTCTTGAAGGTATCATTGAATGTTTAGCAAGACTTTGAGTTGAAGGTCTTGCTTTCGACTCTTAATATTATCATCCTTAGGTTTCTCAACTGTTTCTTTTGGGGTTTGAACTAGATGGACTGAATTAGATTGACCGATAAGCTTTTTCCTAAACTCTAAATTGTCTACTCCAAAACAAGAAACATCTGTCCTAAGTGGTTGAAAACTGTTGGATATTAGTTTTACATACACATCAAACCATAACAACAAGGTGGCGTATAAGTAGAATTCTAGAGAGAAAGTTAGAGGTTTAGGGAACTTTAGTGAGAGAAGAAAATTCTTATTATGAGCTCCAACTCTCTACCTTGGGAGGTAGAGTATTTATAGTCTTACATAAAACGCCACACATCGGGTTGTGGATCATGCATCTGATGGGTAAAGACCGTCCGTCCTCCACGGTGTTACAAAACTAAATACTACTTAACATAAAAGAACTATGACTACGAGCTTTCTAACGATTACATATACTTGAGGTGACCGACTCTTTAATACCGGAATTTCTAATTCCTAACAATCTCCCAAGGGAGGTCACCTCAATCATGTACCAAACTTACATTGAATACAAATAGATATTACATTAACAATTGATCTTGCATTCTTGATGTAGTCCTTTGCTCTAAGCTCGTAGTCATTGATTCTTCACATTGCATGTTTGGTTACTTGGTGGAGGTCTTTCACCGATCCACGTGATAATAATTTTGAGCCATCTTTTGAGATCATCGACAATTAAAAATCTCGACACATCCTTTGTGGTGTTGGTATTATGTGATGTTGTGACTATAGGACCGACATGCTCACATTACGGATCATCATATCTTCTCATCGAGTAGCGGAAGCATTTTTGATTCATGATATTGGCGGCAGCAGTAGCGTAAGCATGGAGTGAAAATATCGAGTCATTGATGCACTAATCATGATTTCTTTTAGATGAATGTGTTAAGTGAGCATGCGGCTATGGATTGACCGCTTCATTCGATCACCGCAAGCGTCGGGTGTACCGCATACAACGATTAGCAATAAATCGCACGAAAGTGTCTTTGATCACTTCGTTGAATTGAGGTACACGCCCACGGTTCCTCGTTGATCGATACATGTCTTACTGTGATCGGTATAATTCAAGAATTTCCTTGACGAGGGTTTCGCGAAATGCTCTAGTCGTTCTCAAACCGGAACATCTCAAAGAAGACAACACGGAGTGAGTGAACCAATAATTTTAAGTCCACCGATTGATGAAAAGAGATTTGAAAACAATCGTGTATTGCTCAATAGAAATTGTTTTTGCAATACAACGAAGGTTTTATTGAAAATCAATTATCAATCATAAAACACCTTTTGGTTTGAAAAATGAGTACACGGTCGATGTGCTAAAGAAAAGAGTTGTTAAGCATAAAGACCGGTTTTCAAAGGTATCCGTCAATCCATAACTTTGAACGAGGATTGATTCAAGAGATTGAATCGCCCATTGTTTCATTCGGTTGTCACATGGTTGATCCATGTAATAGATCTCACATGCCACCTACCAGAGCTTGTTTGATGTTGGCTCGAAGGCTTTCCATCTTCATTGTGAATATGTATACACATTACTCGGATGTTACGGCAATACCACAAGGATAATCGTGGGACTCAAGATATAATCTCTTTCCACATTGTGTGAAACAGAGAGTCTTCATTGAAAGTGTCCTAATGAGATTTATTGATGATCTCGTGGCTCTAGACTCAATTTGTGCATATTTGGATCCCTGTGGGAGACTAGGGAGAGGTCTCCTTCTTCAATATCAACAATCTCTAAGAAAGTCGATAGATAATGTCGGTTCACCGTGAGAATGAAACAAGCCCTTTTAAGAGGAACTTGAGTGGTTTGGAAAGTTGAAGTGCGATGCGTCCTTTGGGTCCATGACGTCTTGTCTTCAATACCGATGTTACCATCGGTAGCATATGAAGTGAACCCGTTTACGCCCTAAGGTTGAATAAATGGAGGGCTATTTGTTTCACCCTTTCTCATTCAATTCTTTTAATTCTTCAACCCTTCAAGAGCTTACGAGACTTCATAGCAAGAACCTTGTTGGGTTTGTTCGATGATTGCTCTATCTCGATCCGCACTCTTCCCATATCTCACTTTTCTCCTTTTATCATCATACCTAAGGACTTCTACACTAACTAGTGGATTGTCCTGGGTAGATCCCTCCGGTTACAGCGGATCATGGGAACACATACCTAAACTTATCATCCTTATATCACCGTACATAAAGTAAAGTTGGTCGGTCAATTTGGTATTGTTCATCCGCCATTGGAACCAATTGAAAACCATTTGAAAATCAATCCGGATACTTGTGATATATTATCAAAACATTTTGTGTCCGAATTGTTTTGATAGTTTTAAACAGTGCTCCCCTCAACATGTGCATCAAATATTTGAAATCGTTTTGCACACGGAGGCAAGAGGAAGAATTTACTTCTTTGATTACCATTTTCTAAAGATATCAACATCACTTCCTGATCAAATCAAGAAGATAAAGCATTTCGGGAAGGATGAGGTTTCCATAAATTTGCTCCCCTCAATATGTGCCTCGAGATTAGAAAAGAGTTTTGCACATACTAGAGGACCCTGCACATGGGATAAATGATCACGTTTCAAATCATAGGTTTAAGATAGATGCTCCCCTCAACATGTGCATTGAAAATTTGAAATCGTTTGTCACATGTGGGAAGGACAGCATGTACATCCTTATAAAACCATTTACCGAATTATCGGTTTAAATCAATTTAAATCACACATTCTCCCGATCACAATTATCAAATCATTTGAGATTTGTGATCTCTTATAGATTAAATTGATTTTGAAAGCTTTTAAGGAGAATTGTGACTTGATTATGAAAGCGTTTGAACGATAAGGATCGGATTTAAGACTTTAAACTCCATTGATAAAACATGCATGTATATCTTTTGAAAACAGTTAAGTGCCAAATAACTTTTAATTTAATTGAAATCATTCTCCCCTCGATCAATGACATAGGTTGTTGATTGAGAGATAGAGATTTTGCAAATAAATCGATGATTATCAAAATAGAGACGAGTTATTTTTCAAAGCAGTTAGTTTTCAGAGATAAATGTTTATAGAATCGAGCATGGAATTTGAAAACATGGTAAAACATGGCCTGTTCTTTCTTTTAAAAGCGGGTTGTTATCCGAAAATGACAATAAACCATTGTTTCTCTTTCTCCCAAAATATTTTTGATTTTTTTTTTTTTTTTTTTAAATTAAAATTGAACAATATCTAAAGTCCGTGTCATTCTTTGAATGACAAAGACAAAACCGTAGATATTATCGAATCGAGAAAGACATGACAAAATAACAATATTTTGAAGATTTTCGAATTTTCAAATTTTTATGGATTTTGAAGGTTTTATATTTTTCTATTTGATTTTTGAGGATTTTATAATTTTGTATTTTGTTTTTCGAATAAAATATTTACAAGAGATAGATGAAGATAGACCTTTACTCCTCGTCTTCCTCACGAAGACATTTGAGTGTTTACGGTTGAAGGCTTTTCAAGCCAAGTCGTGGAAGAATAAACTCAAAACGTTCTCTTGGAAGAGCTTTGGTGAAGATGTCGCTAACCGATATTCGAGACCTCACAAAATAGAGTTCCACCACACCTTTTCCACTTGTTCCCGATGAAATGATGTCGAATGTCGATATGCTTTGCTCTTGAGTGTTGAGCGTTGTTGCATGAGAGAGCAATAGCACTTTATTATCACGATGATGAGGGATTTTGTTGAATTCAAAGCCATAGTCGGATAATTGAGATCTCATCCATAAGATTTGAGCACAACAGGATGACATGGCTATGTATTCACCTCTGTAGAGAAATAGAAGTACTCATTTGCTTCTTTGAAGACCACTCACAAGCTTATCACCCAAAATCGAGCACTGATGAGTGTCTAAATACTCATCATTTCGTTCGCATTTAAGCTACAAAATATCGAAAACATACAAATATGCTTCAAAATATTGGAATTATCTCCAAATTGTGTTTTAGGTGTTAAAGTGCAAAGGGATGGCGATGAAAAACATGCAAAACATACATAATTTACAGTTTCAGTCCCTGAACTTTGATAAATTGGCAAATTTAGTCCCTGGTTAATCAAAACTTGTAAAAATATCATAAAAGGTCCTTGTACTAATGATAAATTGCAGGTTCAGTCCTTGAAAACACTTTGGGAGAATTACAATTCCAGCCCCTCAGCTTTGTAGGAATTACATTATTGGTCCTTGGGCTTTTAAGCCATACAAACCAAACCGGACCCTTAAATATATACTCCCAAAGTCCAAATCCAATCCTATAACTCGGCTAGCCCAACACCCAGGCCCAACCAACCAGCCCACTCCCTTTGTAAATAAATAAAACCAAACGAGCCCCCGTTTTCCTCTTCGTCTTCCACCTCCCCACTCCACCTGTAACTGCCACTTGCACCCTCCACCTTGCACTTCCAGCTCACCCCTACTTTCCTACCCACTCCTTCCACCACCTCTGCCACTACTAACACTCCACAATAAATGCCCTTCACACCCCATTTTCACTGAAATACCACTCCTACCCACGGTATTGAGCAAAACCACCCCAACTTGGTCTAAACTTCACCAAACGTGTCCCTCCACCTCATGCTACATCCCAAGAATCCTTAATTAGTCTCAAACGCCTCATATCCACGTGGAGCATTTTGCGCAAAATGGATTTAAGCGGTTTGGATGAATTTGACTCTTTCAAGGGCTAAGATGAAGTGGGAAAAGATATTTAAGCTAGTGGGATGAAAAATGGTGATAAATATCAGTGGAAGACAGAAGAGAGAGGCATCATAATTTTAATTTTAGTTTATGATCAAGTAGAATAATTAAACTAGTTGTTACCTAGTGTAATCTTTAAATTCTGTTTCTAAAGTGTTTGTTAGCTTTGCCAAAGTGTAATAAACGACTTTTGTTCTATCAATTTCAATCTATCTTTCGGTTTTCAAGTATTTCAACTTTGTCCCATTTTCATTACAAGTCTCTTAAATTCTGTTTGAATGGTTGTTGTTTAAAAGATCTCTTAAACACTACTTAGCTCTCAGTGAGCTATTGCAAGATTTTGGACCTTATTAACCAGCAATAATTCATATAAAAAAGGAAAATACCAAAAAGAATCAAGTAATTAGGGTAATTAATATAGAAGTTACTGTGAAGAAGCAAAGGAGCAAGTGCTATCTTGGATTGCCTTGGTTTAGAGCTCTGTGGAGAGCATTTAGGTGTGGTACTCAGTTCTTGGTTCTCAGATTTTGGCCTTGATTCAAGTTGTAAGCAATTTCTTGATTTTTGCCATTTTCTGTATTAGTTCTTAATTTAGCTTAATCTCTCTTGTTTTATACTTATTTGGTGTTGGTTAGTGATAATATAAAGTAAAATTAGTAGGTTGTTAGTTGAAAATCTTAGTTGCTAATAATTTTAAGTTAGACAGTTAAAATAGTGTAGTAGTGATTCATAGTTATAAGTTGTTAATTACTGTGTTCTTGTGTTAATCTGATCTTATATAATCATAATCAAGTGGTTAAATTCAGTCTCATGTTCTAAATCATTGTTGAGTAACACTAATCACAAAACACAGTCCTTTAAGGGGGTGTTTGGATCAAGTCGCCATAGTGAGTTGATGCATGTTATTGTACTTAATACTTGTTCTTTGCATGTTAGTTTAGATCACACTAGCTCGATTCTGTCATAATATTTAGGTCTTATTAGTTTAAAAGTCAAAATAGGTCTTAATCTAATCCATATGTTTAAGCTGTTAGGATTATTAGGTCCATAATCACCATACTAGCTTAGAATCGATAACCTAGCTTAATTTCACCTTATCATAGCTTAATATAACTTAAGTAATCGGTAAATCTAGATCAAAGCTCGGATAAGTCAACATATTGGTTTAACTTAAAAGTCGATTTGCTGACTTGCATGATTTTGAATGAACTTTGGATTCAAATTGTGAACTTGTTAATTGATATTAGGACTTGAGCTTGTAGGTTTATATAGTCTTGTTCTTGATCTACTTGTTCTTGTTTTTCATAATAGTTATGCTAGCTTATTAAGAGCTTAATTAGTGCTTAACTTTTGGTGATTCTTCATAGACCTCCCCATGCGGGTTTGACACCCACTTTCACAAGCTTGCATAAGCTTGTTTATTGAGTGTTGGTGCAGTATTTTGGTTCTTTGTGATGCCCTTGTGGCTAGTTACTTGAGTAAGTGCTTATTTGTCCTTTGATTGCTTATTTGGTCTGCTTATTTTTGCTTAACTTGTGCTATCAAAATAACCCAATCACTGATCATCAGTGTAATCAAGCAATTTCACAAGCCCATCATAAGCTCATCACTGAGCTTTAGCTTGTGATCTTTGGCTCATTTAGAAGCTAAGCAGTCCATTAATCAAGTTCAAGCTTTAATTTACCATTACAAGTCCTTTTACTAGGGCTGTATCTCAGCTTAAGCTTGTCCATTCACTCAGTTAACTGAGTGAACTCAGTCAACCCACCCAACTTCATAAGCTCCTCACAAGCTACCCAGTGGTCCCCATTGGTCAAGCTTTGGTATTTTGGAATCCTTACCAGCCCCACTTTATAGTTCAGCATTCAATAAGTCCTATTGAGCTTATTTCATAAGCTCAATTTGTCCACTTTGGTTGCCTGTCTAGGGTGTTTGGATCTCAGTTTCATTGGAAGTGTTTATAAGCTTATTCCAAGCTTATTAGCCAAATCCAGTGATCCCACTTGTTCATATTTGTTAATATACCATATAAACACAGTACTAATCTTTTTTTTTTTTAGCTTGTTTTATAGATTTTACCAAGCTTACAAGCTCATTTTCACTCACTCATATAACTGAGTGAATCAGTTTGGACCCCTCACTTCACAAGCTCTTTCTGAGCTCATCAGTGGGTCCCACACCTTCAATCTTGGTTCTTCCAACCCCCCTCCTACCAGGCTTGAACCATTGACCCTTTGTTTGGCCTAGATCATAGTGGACCCCACTTGGTTTTACCTCACAAAGTTGTCCCATTTTACGTCTCGTAATCCAATAAGCTAAGTGCTTATTTGTGTTACGTGGCTTATTCAAGCTACTTAATTGGTTGAATCTTGTTAAATCTTGTATAAGTAACTTATTGGAACCGAGAATCTACCCTAGTGAACTCCACATAAGCTCATTTGAGCTTATTTCCTTCTAAGTCAGCGGAAAAGTCAAGCTGTTTGGAGTAATAAGCACTTACGATTGCTTATTACGTGTTCTAAGCTAGTTGTTTTGTATTAGTTTCTTATTTTAATGTTTTATAAAAGAAAACCAAAAGATCCATTTTAAGCTAAGTGAAAGCTTTTACTTAGAAGCTTATTTGCTTATTAGCTTATTTTTGTTAATAGCATATAGTTTTATATTTTCCTAGCTTCTTTTATTTATTTTAGAATTTTGTAAAAGTTTTAGATTTTTGTTTGCTTATTTAGTATATATAATAATTAATAATAGTATTAGTAATTAGATAATAATAATTAATTAATAATAAATAATATATAAGTTATATAAATAATTTTCTTTTCTAATAATTTTATTTTATTCTTAGGATCTCAAAAATATAAATTTCACATTTGTGGGGTTTATATTGATCACTTTTCACTTTTATTTTTGTACGTTTACGTAATTTTATTTAAACGTACGTTTTAGGTTTTAAACGTTCATCATTGTAAAAATAGTGATAGCGTTTATTTAATACATTTATCTTTTATTTCCTTTAATTATACCTTTTACGTTTCTATGGTTTTGATCGTACTTATTAGTTGATATAACTCATTTGAGTTATTCATACTTTTAGTATTGTGACAAATCATTCATAACCCTATTCTAATCAACCAAACTATATAACACATTCGTTCAAACACAGTTATCACAACCTCGTTGGGGAATTAACGACAGGGAATATAATTGTACTACCTCGGATTATTGCATTTACGGTTTCTTTAGTTTGACTTTAGTTGTTGACCATTCACAAGTGGTTGATAAATAAAGTTGTCTAGAAAACCGCGAATCGGCACCTCGAGGCGTGCCGACGTGTATCTTGACAACTGCATGATCGGCATCTGCATAGGCCGTTAGTGACATACCGGTGTCCTTGGTGCAAAGACCCATATTGATGGTTCCTTGGAATCCGAAAGACCCGTTTAATCGCTTCAAGGTGCTTTTAGTAGGCTTAGCACGGTATCTAGCACACATGCAAGCGGCGAACAAGATGTCGGTCTACTAGCGGTGGGTACATCGAGATCCAATCATACTACGATATTTCGTTTGGTCAATCATGATCCCCGAGTGGTCCTCATCTAGTTTGGTTCGATCAATCATGGGGGTGTCAGCAGGTCACTTCAATCAAATCCAAATTTCTTTAAGATCTCATTGCATATTTAGATTGATTTATGAAAATGCCTCAGGGACTTTGTGAAATTTGTAATCCCAAGAAAAATGACATTTGTCCCATCATTGAAATTTGAAATTTTGAACTCATTTCATTAGAAAACGATCACATTCTATTGGGTCCGTCGAGGCAAAAATAATATCATCAACATAAATTTGAACATGAATTAAATGTTTGCGACTTCGGTGAGCGATGTAGGATCAATCGCTCCTTTGCTAAATCCGGTAGATAGAAGAAACTTTGACATGTATCATACCATGCCCTTGGAGCTTGCTTTAAACCGTAAAGAGCCTTCTTCAAGCGATAAGCGTGAGTAGGATGCTCTTGATTCACAAATCCTTGGGTTGGCGGCGTGAGCGACTTCTTTAAGATCTCCGTTCGAAATGCCGTCTTTACATCCATCGATGAACTACCATGTTCTTACTAGCAAGATTAGCGAAAGATTACGATTGCCTCGATTCGAACAGCTGGAGCAAAGATTCTTCAAAGTCAATACCCTCCTCTTGGCGGTATCCTTTAGCAACTAATCGAGCCTTGTTCTTCAACACATCACCATGCTCATCAAGTTTCACTTTGAAGATCCATTTAAGAGAAATAATCATAGCACATTACGGGCGGTACTAACTCCCATACATCAAGTCGATCAAACTCATGAATTTCATCTTGCATGGCATTGAACCGACTATCTTCATTCATGGCGGTTTAACATCTTTTGTTCGATCTTGGATAGTACGGAGTTGAAGAAGCACCATAAGGCATCGGTTGCAAGTTGTTTAGGGTTGATCTGAGACGAGAGGATTTCAATGATGTTGTCTAATGGATGATCGTGAGTCCATTTTACGAGGTGTTCATGTGGCGGTTGTTGAGGGGCGAGGTAGGCGAGTCGATGTCTCTGAAGAAGATGGTTACGATGATGATTCGAGGAGCAAATATGTTTTCAAATGGAGCATCTTCAGGGTAGCAAAGGGATTAACTTCATCATTGATGCGAAACATTTCCATGATGTACATTTGAAGAATGATGATTTGTTGATGAGATCAAGGATCGGCAGGTGCTTCTTGACTTAAAGATATTGAGGCGAGGATTGACTTCCTTCACGGGAATATGAGCATCCTCTGTTGTAGGGATCAACACCTCATTAGTAATTGAATCATACAGTTCATCAAACATAGGATCAAACAATTTCTTTAAATCATCTTGGATGGAGGTACATATGGAGTTTCTTGAGAAGAGTTTGGAACAAGGATGAACCAATGAGGCTGCTTTTGAAGTCACGGGTCTGGCGGGAGTGTCGTGGAGCCATTTGACCGGTCGACTCATCAAATGTAACGTGAATTGTTTCCATGATATTTCGGGTTCTTTTGTTGTAGATTCGGTATCCCTTTTGTTTGAAGCATATCCTACAAATACTCCAATGTCACTTTAGCCCTAAGTTTGCCTAAGTCTTGACCCTCATTAGTTGGATAACACAATGCACCAAACACACGAAGGAAGAGATTAGGTTTTCTGTTGTGGACAAGTTCATATGGGTTTTCCATGAGCAGTGTGAATCGAGAACGATTTTGTGTGTAGCATGCGGTGGCAATAGCTTGACCCGGAGAAACATTGGAACCTTTGAGTAAATCGACATTGTTCTAGCGGCTTCTACAAGAGTTCGATTTCATCTTTCAACTACACCGTTCGTTGAGGAGTTCGAGAACACTTCTTTGGTGGTGATTCAATGCTTTCATAGAAGTCACTAAGTTGTTTGTTAACAAACTCGGTTCCATTGTCTGTTCGGATAATTCGGCGGTTTTGTTAAGTCGAACCTGCAATTGTTTAATGAGTTTGATGATGATATCGGGAGTTTCATCCTTTGTCCTTAAGAACTTGACCGGGTGAATCTAGGTAATCATCAACCACAACCAACACATATTTCTTACCAAAGATGTTCTGCACTCTCATTGGTCCACAAATCCATATGAAGGTATGAAGAACTTCAGTAATTGAGATTGTAGGTTTGGATTTGTGGGCAAACTTTTGCTTTTACCCAATTGGCATCTTTGAACAAAGATGATCCTTTTCATACTTTAGTCTAGGTAAACCTACAACTAAGTCCTTTACGGAAAGATCGTTGATGGTGCCAAGTTCAAGTGATTGAGGCAGCGATGCCATAACCATGACTTTGTTTTTGAAGCCTTTGATAACAAGCGATTGAGAAGCCCTCATCATGTCATCGATAGAGATGGTGTAAAGATTTGAGCCACGAGTTCCTTTTAACAGTTCCTTACCATTAAGATCTCTAACAAGCGGTATGTTTTCAAGGCTACTTCTAGATCGAATCACGAAATTGACCAGCGAGAGCAGATTATGACCCAAACCTTCCACATAGTAAACTCTAGAGATGACACTATCACCAACAACGTAATCTCCATAACCCATATGCACCGAAATGATCATTACCAATCTAACAGTCCAGATGAATTTGCTCACGAAGTTCATGAGCGCGACCGGTCTCGGTCATATGCTTGGAACGGCTGAGTCCGGTACCACGAGCGATTTGAGCAGTCCGCAGTTGAACACGAACAAGAATGTATAAGCGGATAATTGGGATCCCCATGCAAGAATGGGTTCCATTTGGTTAGTTACAATGGTTGGAACACCCACATCGAAATAGAAGCATTCATATCGAAAGTGAGGCAATGGAATCATTGTGAATGGATGCGATACTAGTGTCTCAGATTAGCCACATTCACGGTGTGATCACTTCTTAAGGAATAGTTCTACGGTAGGCATCCATTTTCTAGTGGGCATTATCGATTAGTCTTATGACCAGCGGTATCAATAAAAGCCTATTTTCTTGAATGTTCTTCCTTTGGGTTTCCACCGTTTTCTAACTTTCTTTCGTTTTGCCTTTTAGCCTTCTTAGCATGAATTTTAGCATTAACAATATTAATGGACAATTAACATCATTAGGCGAATATTAACACCACATTCATGATTAGAAGCGAATTCAAGCGGACATCGATACAAGGTTTGCAAATAGTATCGAATTGAATTAATTACGATGACGCCTATGGCTAATACTAGAATCAACACGATACGTTTTATTCAATTCAAGCTTAAAGTTCCTAGATTGTTCTTCTACTCTCTTCCGGTGCACATTCTTAGCTTGAGAGGTCCTATCATTCCTTGTATTGTCTTGAGACTTTGACTGCTCCGTTTAATGTCACCGATTACTCTGTAGAGGAATGGGAACATTAGTTGGTTTAACTACTCTTTGCATCACTGTTTAGATGTCTTGGGATCTGAACTACATGCAGTGCACTAAGGTTCACTTTCTTAAAACTAAGTCTTGAGATTTGTACTCTAGAAGGCACACTTGAGTTCTCTTTCTTAGCATTGTGGATCTGGAATCTGAACTACTTAAAGGCACACTCGGTTCATATTCAAAGCGTTGGGAATCGAATGCATATCATACTTGGCATTAGGCATCGAGCATGGAATCAAAGGATTAACTCTCACCTAATGACTTTGGGCAT
>CM040246.1:165032068-165069022 GCA_022545495.1 Chrysanthemum lavandulifolium
GTGGTCTTGAGATCCACATACGCTTTTCTCTGTAGCTTTCTAGATAAGCGGTTTCAAGTGCTTAAGTAGAGGTCATTAGCGCTTTTGCTTATTAGTTCAGTTGGCTTAAATCTTGGTAGATGCTTATTTAGGTGTTAGGAGCAGTTGCAATAAGTTTCCTTAGAGTAGTTTTAGTATAATTCACCTTCTGTAACAGTTTGGTTCACTGTAGAGCTTATTTGCTTATTTACATTTGCTTATTCTATATTCAGTTACACTGCAGCCTTTGATTTTCACACATAAGCCCATGTTTTATTATTTTTCATAGATCCAGAATAAGATTTTAGTATTTTCCTGAATTTTTCATTAATTTTGGTCACTGTTTAGTATTTTTCTTAATTAAAATTAGTTTTTAATCATTTTTAATTATCTTTAATTGCAAATAAATTAGAAAAAGCTTAAAAAAATTTGTTTTCTATTTTCTTAGGTTTAGATAAATATAAAAAGCCAAAAACATATTTTTCCATATTTTTTTTAGTTAAATTTGTATTTTTAAATATTTTAATTAGTTTTTAATAGTTTTAAATTCATAGAAAATAGAAAATTAATCGAGAAAATTACAAAAATAGTTTTGAAAATTCTAGTTTGTTATTTTAGACTTTTCTAAGTCTTAATTTTATTTTCTAGCTTTATTTCCTAATTTCTTGTATTTTAGGTAATTATTAAATAGTTAAAATAGTTTTTAATTAATAATAATTAAATAAATAGTTATAAAAATAATTTTCTTTTATAATAATTTTCTTATATCATTAGGTTTGTAAAATTTCATTTTCATATTTTTAGGGTTAATATTGTGTAAGTTTCACGTTTTAATTTGGACATCGCGTAGTTTTTAATTCTAGTTTTATAAAACATAAAAACAAAACATCATTTTAAATATAGTGATAGCGTTTATTTAATAGATTTTATCTTTTAATTTCCTTTAATTTGCATTTAAGCCCCTGTAGTTTATGGGCTTTTCCTTAGTTATAATCATCTTCAAATCTCTTTTCCCGTTCAAATCTCTCGATCACTACACGTCGACTATTCTCGCTGACATTCGTTGGGACTTAACGACTGGGAAACACTATACTCTCCCGATCTTCATTGCATTCGTGTTTGAGCGGTTTTAAGTCGATTCTGATGCGCCATTCACAAGTGGCGAGCTTGAGTAATTTAGCAGCAGACTGCTTGCGGATCAAAATTTTAGCGCCCGGCTTGCGGGAGCGATGCTAATAGTCTTACGTTTAGCGATTAGTGATTTGACATCACTCCTTGTTTATACCATCTTTTAAAAATCAAAACCAAAAGATTTTCATCCTTTGTTTTTGCAAAATGTTTTTCAAAAATACCAAAAATATTCCTCTTTACCCTCTTACCCTTTTGATTCTTTATCTCTTTACCCTCTATCCATTTGATTCTAACTTCTTCTATTCGCATGGAATCTCTCGAGGACGATTCGGGACGGTGAAAAGCTTGGACTTTATCACAAATGTCTAGAATTCGTGTTGTTCGTGAAGATCCATTAATTACCGCTGGAAATGGAAAGAAAAACCGGGTGACAAAGGACCGGTACTTCCTCGATAATGGAAGTACTAAATCGTCCAACCCACGGTTATCCAAAGATCTAATCCCTCAATTGCTCCTAAGCCGTCTAGAATTGATTCTAAACTTTCACGGTTTACGGTTAAAAGCAAACATGCAGAATTCAGACCGGTGACTCGCAAGAATGACTTGCCTAATCTTCACGTTTCTCAAGAACCAGAACCAGAGACCATAACGGAAGTGGTGGAAATTGCTAGCTCTCAGAGCACACCACTTGTCCCACCTCCGGATTTTTCAGAATGTTCTTCGAGATTTGATAGTCATTCAGATCACCATGTTGGTTTTGTTGATTCTTTGAATAAACAGATTCCTTCTCATAACTCTCAAATAGAATCGTTTATTCCTTGTGTCGGTTGTGGAGAACCTCTTTATGGTTCACCATGTCGTTGGTGTACGTGTGTACAATGTGGTAATGATATCCGTAACGGGAGTTGTTTGTTTTGTGGTTCGAGGAATTCATTTGATTATGAGCCTAATCGAACTCATTTAACAACCCTCAAACTTTTCCAATTACCCACCATGCCCGACTTATCTTCATATAACCAACATTCTTCTTTGTGAGTTTTGTGGAGGTCCTCACCAAGGATCCGAGTGTCAATCCGAAACACGTTTGTCTGAGCAGTTTCGGTAACACTCGGGACTTTGAAATGACCAAATTCCATATTATTCACACGACCACCACAACAATCATTTTGTTGTGAGAGCTGTGGAGGTCCCCATTCCACTCGATTGTCAAACAGGAATCCATTTCCTTGTAACAATTACGACTATCCATATCACGACCAACCTCCATAAAGGCCAAATGACTCAAACTCCTCAAACAAACCCAACAAGACACTTATCTAGAGCTTCGGAGTTAGTGAAAAGAGTCGAGGAGTTCAATAAACCGCACTTCATAATGTTCCCAGTATTTCTTGTGTATATTGTGGGGTCCTCATGATGATTATCAATGTCAACCTTCGGTTTTGACAAATCTTCACTCCCACAATGTCCCGTCATTCAAATTCGGATGAGAAATCCATGGAAGAATTGCTAGGTGAAGAGCGGTCGCTAAAATAAATTCCCAAATTGCCTTTGAAAAATCATTGGGAATCAATTGCAAAAGAAAAAGCGGCCAGATCTAGCTCGCAGGTTCGTTTATTCGATAGCGGTGATGATGAGGATACACTTGATTCATCAAGTTCATCGATGATATCCCGGTTGAGATTCATTCTCAAACAACCGCTTTCACACGAGGTTCCCACTCACTCTTTGAACATGGGGGCGAGCATCTTGACCTTGTTCACGAAAAGGAATCGGACGAATTCATAAAGTCTAGTGTTGAGAACCTTGTCCCAATCCCAAGAGAGTCACGAGGAATTCTTGATCATGTGTGATATCCCTCCTCTCTTGTCTTCCAAAGTGATCATATTGAGATGTTCTCCGATTCTAATGATAATGATTCGTTATCTTGTGGAGACATCATTTATATGGAAGATTCTCCTTCCGAGCTTGTTAGCTTAGAAGAAGAGAATGATGAAGTTCTTGACATCGAAATCAAAGATGAAGCACTTCGTGCAACATTACCGAATGTCGGTCTTCTCATTTCTAAAATCGAGGCTTTCAATAAAAACCTATTTCATCTCCTATCCCCATTAAGGATAGTGACATTCTTTCCGATGATTCTATTAGGAAATAAAAGCCTTCATTCTAATGATATGGGAGAGAAGATTAGTGGCGATACCACTTTTCATTCTCATAATTCTCTCCCGATTATGAATCATGTACATTGGAGGAGTTCACGGTGAACCCACTCATATCAATTCGAATATGATTCATTCACCTTCATGGAGTTCTCGGATGAACTCACTGTTATCATATCTCCACGAGTATGATAACTTCTACTGATCTAGACACACCCGGGATATGTCTAGACCAATTGAGCTTAAAGATGAAATTCATGCTAGCATGAATTCCCTTCCGATGATGATGAGTTAGTCAAGATCATTATCATGACTTTATTCTCTTCTTCACCTATCCGTAGCTTCTCCTGTTCTTCACTCCTTGGGAATGAAGACATTATCTTTGACCCTGCATTTCCATATACCATTTGTGAGTCGGGTGCATGCGTATCTCATCGGTGTGGAACTTTCACGCACTTCAATGTTTATCCAAACATCTTAAATGAAAGTCCGATGGAGATTGTCTCTTCCACTTACTTCCCCATGAACAAATTAATTGGGTCGAGTCAAGCTAGCGACTCGGTAATCAAAAACGATGAGTTTAACATGGGTTTTCACCCGTGTGTACCACCTAGTGTGGGGGAGATGCCCACATGTTGTATATAGATCTAAAAAATGAATGAAAATTGTAAATACTAAAAAGAGAATAATTGTTGTGTTTCCACACTTAGCTAGTAATGTTATCTTTTACGTTCTAAGTTTCGGCATAACGGTAGGTACTTTGAATATTGAGGACAATATTCATTTCTAAGTGTGGGGGGAAATTGCAGCGAATTTGATCATAAAATGTACCCTTTTAGTCCCTTTTTCCCCAAAATGGCCAAATTTTAAATTTTTTTTTTTTTTAGTGGAAGTACTATGTACTAAACACAACAAATGGTAATCAGTCCACCATGTCTAACCCACAAAAGGATTGGCTAATCCAGAGCAAGCGGCTCTTGGTAAAGATTTCTCAAATCCGTTGACGACTTGCAATTTGCCCAAAATTGTATGGTATTCATTCACCATATCCTTAAAAGTAAAGAGTTGGCTAGTCCGCAAGTTTATGGCTTGTGGTAAAGGCGATGGAAAACCATAATTGGTAATCGACTCACCAAAGATAATATTGATAATTTATCTAAGAGTTGGCTAGTCCGAAGCAAACGGCTTACGGTAAAGACAAATCAAATCCGTTGAAAGTCGATGATTTGCTCAAAATCATTTGGTTATCGTGTACCAAGGTTCTTACTTGAACTGAAACATTTGGCTACTCGAGTAATGGCTTTTGGTAAAGAGATGAAATCCATTAAGTTTTCTCAAAAGATTGCTAGGGACTAGCAATAGTTTAGTGGGGATTGATGAGTGTGTAAATACTCATCATTTTGGGTCTATCTGAGCGCAAAACGATTAAAATGCTCGAAATGCATCAAAATCTTGAAAATATTCCAAAATTACATTTTATATGTTTCGGATGCAAAATGTTTAAAATCGATGAAAATTGAGCAAAGTTTGCATAATTGGCGATTTCAGTCCCCAAGTTTCTAAAATTGTCAAAAATAGTCCACAGGTCAAAATTTCAAAAGAAAAGTCACCAAAGGTCCTTTTAAAATCATAAGTTGTCAAATTTAGTCCTTTGGTGAAAAATGTCAAAAGTTTGAGAAAATTACAAGAATGGTCCTTCAAGTTTGAAAATTGGCAAAATTGGCCTGGAAAATTGGAAAATGGCAAGATTGGTCCTTGTACTTTTAGAACTTGTCAATTTCAGCCCTTGGATCAACTTAGTGAAAATGGCGTAAATGGTCCTTTGAATTTCAGTTATACAACATTAGTCCTTGTCCTTTATTAAACCTAATACCTTTTTGGCCTGCCTAGCATTTTGGACCCCTGTCTTTAACCCTTTTGACCCCCCGCACTAATATCCGGTCAAACCACAAGTCAAAGACCCTTGGCGCCTTTTCACTTTCTCCCCACTTGATGCTGCTACTCCTCTGCATACCTTCTCCCAACACCATCCCATCACCTTATCACCTTCCCTCAACTCCCTCATCATCACACTGTCCACCCCCTACTTGCAAAATCGAGTCCACAGAGGTCAAATTAAGCTTTCCGCCAAAATGGTTAAAATGACCAATACACTCTAAACTCTCCCATTGGCTAAGATGAGAGGTGGGATTTGATCAAGAGGCAGCGTGGAAGCTTCGGGAGCTATAAAAGAAAGGAAGAAAGAGTAGAGGCAGTAGTTAGTTTTTATTTTCTTATATATCGTTTTTAAGTTAATGTTTTAATTTAAAGCAAATGTTGTAATTTCGCTTTTTACGTATTAAATTTAAGTTATAACATCTTTGTAATGTGTTTTGAACATTAATCCAAGTCTTTAATCTAAGTTCCAAGTTTAATGCCTACTGTTGCATTTTTCAGTTTCAAACTTTCATGAGCAAGTTCTTAGAACTTTATTTTTAAGCTAAATCAAGCTTATGCAAGCTTATTAAAGCTTACTGTAAGCTTATCTTTCATTTTCAAACAATTTTGAATAATAGTCAACAAAAGTCAACTTTGGTCAAAATCAATAGTCAAAACAGTTTTGAGTTTAAATCCTGATTTCAATGTGTTAGTTAGATGATTTTAATATCATTTGGTCTATTTCAAATCATTCAATGTAGTTTTCGATTGAAAGTCATGTTTTAAATGTCATTGGATCATAACAAAGGTGTGTTTGGATTGCTTATTTAGACTGTTTTAGAGGTTATCATTATGGGTTAGATCAATTGCTTCAAGCTTGTTTTATGTTCTTTAGGTCATATCTGTGTTTGTTTTAATGTCAATTGTGCTCATAGTCAACTTTGTCTTAAATCTGTTCTTGTATTAAATTCTGTTGGAATCAGTAGAGCTTGTTAAGCACATAGGCCTAGAAGTAGATAACCTAGCTTACATTGCTTCTATTTCATCATTTTACATCCATATCAGATCCTGCATTTGAATTTGAATCTCATTTAGTCAAATCTTACAACCGCTTAAAAAGTCAAATCATCCATAAATCGGTTTTTTGCAAAACTTGCGGTCATTACTGCTTGTTCATTTTAGCTTATTAGGGTCTAAGATTTGGCACCTTTGCGATAGGCTAGGTGGTCTTTAAGACCACTTATCCGGTTTTCTCATTTGCTTATTGGATAAGTAGTTAGAGTAGCTTAAACATAGGGTCCCTGTTTAGTATTCTTGCATGATGCTGACCTCGCTCCACTTTTGCACTTTTGTTTTAAGCTCTAACTTCTTCATTACTTGCCCTCATAAGCTGAAATTTGGTATATATGATCTATGGTTGGTGGTCTTGAGATCCACACTTCTGCTTTTCTCTGTAGCTTTCTAGATAAGCAGTTTCAAGTGCTTAAGTAGAGGGTCTGTTAGCAGTTTTGCTTATTAGTTCAGTTGGCTTAAATCTTGGTAGATGCTTATTTAGGTGTTAGGAGCAGTTGCAATAAGTTTCCATAGAGTAGTTTTAGTATAATTCACCTTCTGTAACAGTTTGGTTCACTGTAGAGCTTATTTGCTTATTTACATTTGCTTATTCTATATTCAGTTACACTGCAGCCTTTGATTTTCACACATAAGCCCATGTTTTATTATTTTTCATAGATCCAGAATAAGATTTTAGTATTTTCCTGAATTTTCATTAATTTTGGTCCTTTGTTTAGTATTTTCTTAATTAAAATTAGTTTTAATCATTTTAATTATCTTTAATTGCAAATAAATTAGAAAAAGCTTAAAAAATATGTTTTCTATTTTCTTAGGTTTAGATAAATATAAAAGCCAAAACATATTTTTCCATATTTCTTTAGTTAAATTTGTATTTTAAATATTTTAATTAGTTTTTAATAGTTTTAAATTCATAGAAAATAGAAAATTAATCAGAAAATTACAAAAATAGTTTTGAAAATTCTAGTTTGTTATTTTAGACTTTTCTAAGTCTTAATTTTATTTTTCTAGCTTTATTTCCTAATTTCTTGTATTTTAGGTAATTATTAAATAGTTAAAAATAGTTTTTAATTAATAATAATTAAATAAATAGTTATAAAAATAATTTTCTTTTTATAATAATTTTCTTATATCATTAGGTTTGTAAAAATGTCATTTTCATATTTTTAGGGTTAATATTGTGTAAGTTTCACGTTTTAATTTGGACATCGCGTAGTTTTTAATTCTAGTTTTCTAAAAACATAAAAACAAAAACATCATTTTAAATATAGTGATAGCGTTTATTTAATAGATTTTATCTTTTTAATTTCATTTAATTTGCATTTAAGCCCCTGTAGTTTATGGGCTTTTCCTTAGTTATAATCATCTTCAATCTCTTTTCGATTCAAATCTCTCGATCACTACACGCCCCGACTATTCTCGATGACTCGTTGGGACTTAACGACTGGGAAACACTATACTCTCGATCTTCATTGCATTCGTGTTTGAGCAGTTTTAAGGCGATTACGATCCGCCATTCACAAGTGGCGGGCTTGAGTAATTAACTTGACTGTTTCTGCGGATCGATAACTTATAATAAAGATGCACCAAAACTTATTAGTGCATTAAGGTTATAAGTTATTGCATCACGATTATAAATTCTTGAATCATAATTATGATTTTAGTGCATTAAGGTTATAAATTCGCATCACAATTATGATTGTGATGCGATTTTATAATCGTGATGCGATAAAAATTTTAGCGGAATTTTTGGCGGAAAAAAAAATTTTTTGCCCAAAAAATTTTTTTAGCGGGAAAATTTTTTTTTTTTTGTGAGGTGGGTGGGTGGGGTGGGGTGGGGTGACACATGGCATGGTGATGTGGCAAATGTGACACATGTCACCCACATGCCTTCTCATTCTTTTCATTATAGAAACTTTCATTTTAACCCTACCCTATATACATATATATATATATACATATATTATATATATATATATATATATATATATATATATATATATATATATATATATATATATATATATATATATATATATATACATATACATATATGTTTATATACATATGTATATGTATATATATATATATATACATATATATATATATATATACATATATATATACATATATGTATATATATATATATATATATATATATATGTATATGTGTGTGTATATATATATATATATATATATATATATATATATATATATCCAAGAATTATACTCAAGTGTTTGTGAAACAACACTTTGGATTGAATGACAAGTAATGTATGTAGTCTTCTCACTAAACTTAAACACAAAAGCAAAGTTAATTATTTAATTAAAAATTATGCTAACCATTAAAGTTAAACTCTACGACTTAGTTCTACTTGGAGAAAGAAAATGAGCTATTGAAAGTGTTTAATTTTTAATACAAGAGGTATGTTTTCCAACTTTACAATTTTCTATTTATAGGCGGGTGCAATATGGATACCCGTGAGGTAAAAGTAACATGTCAACTTTTGATATGCTAAAGTACACTTTGTACTTCAGCTTCTTATCCCAGTATGACTACCAACCATACTTTCGGCTTAATAGTGATGACAACTGTTTGTACTTTATACCAACTATGGTACTTCTTGACTTTTGATAAGTGCTTTGAACTTATCTTCCCAAAAAATTTCCCGCCCAGACTTCAGAGTCTTAGTTGCTCATCCGAGGCACTAAGTCTTTGTAGTGCATTAGTGTTTGAGAAGATCTTTCAGGGAGTCAGATTTTTATTGTCATCACACTCTTCATCATCCAAGTCTTGGTTCTTATCTTCACTCTCTGAGTCCCGCCTTAGGTTTTGATGAGTATTTCTTCTTCAAACTTTGAAGAACATCTTGAGGATGACTCCCTGATGATATAGCATCGAACCGTACACTTCGTGTGTTTTCATTCAAATCTATCTTGTTGGGAATTAAACAATGGCGATTAATCGCTTCTTGATATCGCTAAGCATACAAACTGAACTAGTGAAGAATACACTAGCAGTATTAACTGACTTAGTACTGCTAGTACATATGGTTTGTACTCTTAATAGGATATGCACACGTTTTGTATTTTAAGAATAGATATTGTATATCTTATACAATTTTATAGTTTTCTTGTAAAGGACTCCTTGTCCTATAAAAGGAGGTCCTAGGTTATAATGTTAAACACACCGATACACAATCAATTAGAACAGTCGTGTTAAGAACTTCAAGGTTGTATACCCTAATACTAGCCAAAGTATCCGTATAATTGTTTAATAATATTGAAGTGGTTTGATCATTACTTTGTCCATTGCATATTCACTGTTCTATTAATTAATCTTCTAAGTGTTATCAAGTAGATTCCGCATACTTGATTAACATTAAGCTTTGTTTCATTTACATTTGTTTTGGATTCATCCAAGGCAATATACTTATACAAGGTAAGTAGATCCAAGGTTTGTGACTCGCAAGTGGTATCAAAGCTTGTGTATCTGAAACTCTGAATTAGAAGAAGTTCATTCCAAACAAGAAGCAATGGAATCTGAAAACAGCCAAACATATGTTACTGCAAAGATCCCCAAGGTGAAGCAGGGAGAATATGATGTATGGAGGATAAAGATTGAGCAGTATTTTCTAATGATGGATTACAATCTTTGGGAGATCATAGGGAATGGAAAATCCTTTATAGCAGTGCCCATTCCAGGCAAAGAAGGAGAACCTCCAACCATTCCAAAGCCAACATCCAGTGATGAAAAGATCAGAAGAAAGAATGGTCTAAAGGCAAGAAGCCTATTGCTAATGTCTCTCCCTGATGAACTATTGTTGACCTACTCCAAGCATCAGGACGCAAAGAAGATGTTTGAAGCTATTGAAGATGGTTTTGGTGGGAATGAAGCAACCAGAACAACTCACAAGACTCGCTAAAGCAAGCTAGCTTGAAAACTTTTATGCAACTCGCATGAATCTCTTGATTCCATATACAATAGGCTTCAAAATATTGTTAGTAAACTATCCATTCGGGTGTGGATCTCTATTGAAGATGTGAACTCTAGGTTCATGAGAAGTCTACCAAGTGAGTGGAATACACATGTAGTGGTTTGGACCAACAAACCAGACTTTGAAAAGATGAAACTTGTTGATCTGTACAATAATTTTAAAATTGTTGAGCATTAAGTTAAGAAGTCCACTTCAACTGCAAACTCAGAGTCACCAAATCTTGCTTTTGTGGCTCAACCAAGCACTGGTAGCACCGATGATGTTCTTGAAGTTAGTACTGCCAATACTAATTTTGGTATTGTTGGCTCACATGATACTCCTGGTAGCCTGAGTAATTCCACTGTCAATGCTTTTCTAGCCAGTCAACCAAACGGATCTCAGGTTATTCATGATGATTTGGAGCAGATTCATGAGGATGACCTTGAAGAGATGGACATTAAGTGGCAAGTAGCACTCCTGAGTTTAAAGGCAAATAAATTCCTTCGTAAGACGGGAAGAAGATCATCATCCACAATGATGAAAGCGCTAGCTTTGACAAGTCTAAAGTGGAATGTTACAACTACGTAAAACTTGGACATTTTATAGGGAATGCAGAGCCCAAGGTCACACGATGGAAGAAACATGAATGAATAGTCAATGATGAAGATTCATCTTCCAAGGCTATGGTGGCCATTGATGGAGTTAGGTATGACCGAGCTACATGGCTCATGAAGAAACAACTCCTCCCAACATGGCACTAATGGCCTTCTCAGATTCTGAGGTACACAATACTAAATCTTGTACTAAAACTTGTCTGAATAACTATGAATCTTTGAAAACTCAGTATGATTAGTTAAGGATAGAATTAAATCAAACTGAGTATGATTTAGCTAATCATAAGAGAGGATTAGCCTCTGTAGAAAAACATCTTTGAATGAACAAGTTGTTGTTCTTAAAAGGGACATGTTGTATAAAGATGTGAAATATCCTTGCTTAAACCGACTTAGACAAAATCAAGTTAGAAAAGGATAACATTCAAGCTCGTGTGGACAAATATGCTTATTCAAAAGATTGCTCACATAGGATCATAGAGGCTGGTCTTCTTAAACTAGAAAAGGTTTAGGATACAATAGGGTTGCACCACCCACTTGTGTTTATACAAGCCTCCTAAATTTGAGCTTTCTAGCACAGAATAGAGAATGTTAAAGAACTTGAAATTCGGTGTGGGATTAAAAGGATGAAGAAGAAGTGACTAGTGAGGTTAAGGACAATTCTGATACCTCACAAGTTAAAACTTCTCAAGATGATGAAACTAAATATGTCCCACATATAGAGATTGTTCAACCTAACCAAAATGCAAAACCATTTAGGAACACAGTCAGGTATGCTGAGATGTATAGGTCTAGAGAAAAATCACCCACTCCTAGGGGAAACCGAAGGAGTTGGAATAGACAACAATCACAGCACCTAAAAGATGAGTTTGTTAGGTACAACAAATCATGTTTTGAATGTGGAAGCCTTAAGCATCATCAAAGGGGAAGTATGATTCATGCAAACAATTTTACTAGGAAGGATGACTATTCTCATTCAACCTATTTCACTCCAAGAGTAGTTCTCTTGAAAACTGGCCTTAAAACTGTCAATACCTCAAGGCCAAATTATACTGCTTACCCCCAACCAAATGTTTTTGGTGCAAGACCCATGAAATCTTTTACAAAGCAAGCACCATTAACTGACCCAAGATCCATTAAAAGAAAAACAGCATTATCCTTTTAAAACTTTAATCAACATGTTAAATTTTAAAAAAGGAGGTTTAGTACTGTCAGACCCACAGTTTGTACTGGTAGGCCTAAACTTAATACTGCTATACCAAAATCTAACACTTTCAGGTCTAAAAGTAATGTTGTATGGGGTAACAAAGGGAATGTTTCAAAGACCACACTTGTTTGGGTTAAAAATACCATTAAACTAAACTGTGCATCTGATAAATTAAAGAAAAATGCCCATCTTGATGAACATGGAAGATCCAAGCCAGTAATGGTTTGGGTTCCCAAAGGAATCTAATTTTCTTTCTTTTGAAATGTTAGTCGTACTTTGTCCTGTTAAAGTGGAAATTCTTTGTTTTGTGTTTCTCTGGTTTTAGACTAACACTTGCAAGTAGGGCACAACACTTTGAATGAATTAAGATGTGTGAAACTTTGGCAGTTGTAGCCAATGGAGTGGTATAATCAGAGATTTAACATGTTGATAATCACATAGATGCCAAAGAATTATGAGGCATCTAGACCTTTATTGAACATGAATTGATGGTTACAGATTAGATGCTTTATTCGATCTAACCCACTTTTGCCATTCTATCATGTTTCATGATAGTGTGTTACTCTAAGAAGCTCGCATTGAGAACAATGAGCAAAAGTGAATCTAACACCTCTGCTTTAGAGGTAACAACCGCCACGAGTGGAAACCCCATCAAGAAGGCTCTTTGAATGAGTCATCTCGTCACAAGTAGTACTGGCATCAAACTGTTGGTTTTCACACAACCAGAGGTCATTTTAGACCGAACTTTGATTAAGTATCTTCCTTTACACTTAATCCCTTCATAAAACTCAATGCCGTATTGTTTTGTAAGAAAATTGAGTTAATACTGCTTATAAAAATGTTTTGGAAAAGTTTTTACTACTAGGAAAAATTTTGGTACTGCTAGCATAACTTAGTCTTGTTGGGAATTTATTCAAGTAATGTACGTAAATAACTACTTTTGAAAATAATCGTTGGGTTATTCTTTTGAGCTTCTAACTTGGAAAGTATTTACTTTCTATCTTTCATCGATTATCTTTCTCTTAAGTCGGTTAATCTTGAAACCCTAAATCTTGTCTATAAAACTCAATTAGCTCTCAAGTATCATTCATTCAACATCGATCTAAAACCCAAAGAATAAAACATTTTTAACCATAAAACATAAATTCTCTTTAATGACACCTCTTAAATTTCTTTAGAAACACAACGGTGGCATTCTTGGAGAAAACCAAGGAAGCATGCGACTTTCATGAGATAGTGGATTTTCTGAATCATGCCCACATTAGGTATGCTCTTACAGTTCATCCAACTGTCATTGTTTCCCATATCAAGCATTTTTGGCAGACTGCCACTGTCAATACTTTTGAAGATGGAAACAAACAGATTAAAACCAAAGTTGATGGCACTATCATCACTCTTACTGAAGCATCTCTTAGGAGGCATCTACACCTAGGTGATAAAGATGGTATTAGTGAAAGTCGCATGCGGTATGACACATCATCTAAAATTTTATCTTTTCTCAAAGGTTGTTTTGCCCCACAATGGAGATTCTTAATCCATGCTATTCTTCATTGTTTAAGTTCTAAGAAAACTTCATGGGAGCAGTTTAGTAGAAACATTGTTATTGCTCTCATATACTTATAAACTAATAGAACTTATAATTTTCAAAATTGATTTTTGATAGTATGGTGAAAAATATGGATAATCAGTTCAAGTTTTTAATGTGTCCATGATTTGTTCAAACAGCTTTGGAAAACTCTCAAGTTAAACTCAAGTTTCATTCAAATATTTACAAAATCCTTGCCTAACTCAAAAGCTTTTAAGTAATATGAAGATGGCATCTAATGGGTTTAATGGACTTGTAGTACCTTTGTTTAAAAACATGCTACACATTAAGAGTGAAGGATCAACAATCCTAGTTGACTCCCAACACACACCCAAAATTCATGGTTCTCTATCACCATCCCAATCATCTTTATCACCACTTAGGAATAATACCGATAGGACTCTAATTTTCCTCAAAGATAGAGTTCCTACTATAATTCTTGATGCAGATGAGGCTGTCTCTGAGAGTATAGGAAGGGCTGCTCCTACTTACATATGATTAGAAGTCGGTCGGGACGGGGTAACATAAATAAGACCCCTACTATAGCAACATCTAATGTATCCGGTTCTAAGGGATCACCACAGTGATGGAAACCCTAGCAACATGGAAAACATGGGGTATATGTTTAGTGATCCACCTCTCCCATAAGCTAACACATCCGGAAGTGGTGAGGTAGTTTGCAACTTATCTGAGGACTTGATGGCTACATGTACCAGGCTTACATAAAAGGTGACTAACTTGGAGCAGGAACTTAAGCACTCTAAGACTTCACACACCAGGTTTAATACCAATCCTGTTGGTAAAGTGAAGAAATTGCAGCTCAAGGTGAAGTCACTTCAACAACCAAAAATATTCAAACTGGTTGTATCAAGTTCGGACAGTTCTGATGAAGATATGGAGCAAGGGGATTCTTCTAAATATGGGAGGAAATCTAAAGAAGACCTTGATGTAGACATTCAAGGGAGGATGTATATGGAGTCTGATATAGGACATAATGATGAGCAACCTGAGCAAGTTCATTAAGACACATAGCATCCAGTTAATGTTGAAAACCTTGTGAAGAATGTGAAAAAGGTAGCAATACAAATGGGAGTTACAGTTGATACTACTGCAGGTAGAAGAATCATTACACAAGCAGTGCAAAATAAAGATGGTACTACTGATATTCCAGTTAATACTATTAATGATCCAGATACTGCTACTTCAATAAGAGTTGATTCTAAAGAAAGCTGTCTTAAAAGGAAAGCTACATCATTTGATTCCAGTTCATAAAATAAGCACAAAGTTGAATAAGATACTTCTGAAGAGGTTGAAACACAAGAAGACATGTCTGATAAACAACTTCAATAGGAGATGGTGGCTATTCCAGATGCAGTGTTTGTTGAACCATTGCAGTCAAAATATCCCATTGTTAATTGGGAAATTCATACAGATAAATTTGGTATATTGTTAGGATTTACTAAATCCGCTTATTAAAGTGTCGGTCACCTCAAGTATATGTAATCGTTAAGCTCGTAGTCGTAGTTATTTAATGTTAAGTAGTATTTAGTTAAGTAACACCGTGGAGGACGGACGGGTCTTTACCCATCGTATGCCCGATCCACACCCGTGGGTGGCGTTTTGTGTAAGACTATAAATACCCTCTACCTCCCAAGGTAGAGGGTTGGAGCTCATAACAATACTTTTACTTTCTCTCACTAAGTTCCTAAACCTCTAACTCTTTCTCTCTAAAAACCTTATAGTTATACGCCTATTTGATCATGGTTTGATGTGTATGTGAATCCAATATGTTAAAATGGTATCAAGAGCCATGGTTTGATCATCTCTCTTGCATGTTCTTGGATTTCTAGTGGTTTTATATGGTTTTGGGTTTGAAAAGTTTAGTGGTTTTGCATCATTGGATCATTTCTTGTGTTAAAGTTTGAAATTTGAGTGTACTTTTGTGTTTAGAATCATTGTAAGTGCTTGGGTTTTGAGTTGGAAAGCTTGAATCACTGTGGTTAGGCTTGTTTTGGATTGAAAAGGGTTGTTTTTAAGTTTTTCTACCTAGCGACTTGGTTCTCGGATAAATATTCTTCGAGCGACTTGCTTCGTTATTTGGTAGCGACTTGTAGTTGAAGTGGTAGCGATTTGAGTCCTAGCGACTTGTCTATTCGCACAAGACGACAAACAAGACAAAGTAGTGGAGACACCACTTCGGCTAGCGACTTGGTTGACGTAGCGACTTGTCTTTATTATTTCTAGCGATTTGTCTTTTTTGTGATTAGCGAGTTGCTCTTTAGCGACTTGATCTCTTAGCGAGTTGTCCCTTAGCGATTTGCCCACTTAGCGAGTTGCTCTTTAGCGACTTGTCCACTTAGCGAGTTGCTCTTTAGCGACTTGTCTGCTTAGCGATTTGGTGCTTTAGTGAATTGTGTTTAGCGACTTGATTCATAGCAACTTGTGCTTAGCGACTTGCTTCATAGCGAGTCGAGTCTTTAGCGAGTTGTTACTTAGCAACTTGGTGATTTAGCGACTTGTCTTCAAGGATTATAGCGACTTGGTTGATTATTGTTTCTAATAAGGTTTCTCTTGATTTAGTAAAATCCGTGAAAGAATCTATTTCCGGTTTAATCATAGAGTTATAAAATTCGTGATATCTCGAAAACATGTCTACCAACGCGCCCACAATAATTTCTTTTGTTGCCGAGGACGTTCCAGCAACTGGATCGGACACTCGTCCACCTATGCTTGATGTAATCGACTATGACTCATGGGCTCAACGAATTAGGTTGTCTTGCTTGGGAAAAGAAAATGGAGTTAACATTCTCAAGTCAATTGATGAAGGACCGTATCAAGTTGAGACAACCGAGACATACTCGATACTGATTCTTGATGGCACGGTGATATTAGGACCGACGGACCTAAAATGTATGATGAACCTGATCGATAAGGATAAGAAGAGATATGATGTAGACATCGGGGCTTCTAACATCATACTTGTGGCTTACCTAAGGACATTTACAAGTCGATCAATCACAACACTGAAGCTAAGGCGGTTTGGGACAATGTCAAGATGCTTCTCTCGGGTTCGAATTAACCAAGGAAGACAGAGAATCACAATCGTATGATGAATTTGAGCATTTTAAGATGAAACTCAAGAAAGTGTCTATGAATATTACGTGAGATTCCACAAGCTTGTAAATGACATGAGGAACATCCAAATGACCATGCCAAATATTCAACTGAACTCAAAGTTTGTGAACAACATGAATCTCGAATGGCACAAATTTGTCACCTCTGTGAAGCTAACCAAAGGATTGAAGAACACCAACTATGAGCAACTGTATGCCTTCCTTCTTCAAAATGAGAGACATGCTATGTTTGAACGAAGGATCCTTGAACAGTTCAAATCTAAACAGGGAGAAACAAGTTCTTCAAATGATTCAACAGCCTTCTACACCAATGTTGGAATTACCACCAAAGCTTCTCAAGTCATACCTACTGGAAACGGTAATCACAAACTCATTCCCGATCCGAGGTTCAAGCAATCTGATGCTGATGCAGTCATGGAACACTTCATCAATCAACTAGCTCTTATGGTTAAACAGAACTTGACCCTTACTCCACATACTAGGTCTTCATACTAACAATGAAATCGAGCGCATCCAATCTACACAATCATGCTATTGTCGAGATGGAAAGGTTATGGTGCAACCAGTTCAAGGAAAGATGAACAAGGAAGAGGTGGAGTTGGTGGAGGGTATGTGGCTAATCGAATCGTGGAAGGAATGAAAATCAAGGACGAGCAAAGCAAATCAAGTGTTACAACTGTGGTGGTGATGGACACATTGCAAGGAACCGCACATCTCCAAAACGCCTCAAAATGCAGTACTTGAGGACAAGATGTCATGGTACAAGCTCGGAGACGATTGGTGCGGTTTGGATGAAGAAGAGTTGTTGTTTCTTTCGAGGAAATGCCAAAACCTATGATGCGGATGTAGATGAGCGACCAATTCAGAAAAGGTCAAAATCATCAAAATGCCTTTCAAGTAGCGTATCGTGATGCATTTGACTACGATGTCGATGATGAACCATCGCCTGCACAATCTTCATGGCTAGCATCTCACCTATGGTCTCTCCAAAGGTCCCATTACCACAATTTGGTCAATCCAAAGATTCAATTATTTGAGGTATTAAAACTATATGATGAAGTTGATGAGCAAAGATACATGACGGTACAATCTCTTGAAACTTATGAATCGATATTGATAATGAGGGTAATAGTAATCTCGTCCCATATGATCAATATGTGACACAAAGTGAAAGTGAGATTGTACCAAGTGATGTATCCTCTGCATCAATGATGACTATGTTTTTATGAATACACCGCATGTGCCCTAATGATTCTGTTATCTCGACACGAATGCCTATAAAGAACAAGTTGCTATTTATGAACAACGTGCTAAGTTTGAGTTAACTACCAAGTGAGCGGAAATGGATGACCGAATGCATACAATTATTAGAAAAAGTAATTTTAGGAAGAAGTGTTAAAACAAGAGTTAAACTCCTTACAAGAAAAGTTTTCTAAAATCAAGCAAAAGCAAGAGCTTCAAGATAATGTTAAAGTGCTTAAACAAGAATTCAATGCTAAGGAATCAAAACTTTTGAATGATTTTTCTAATCTAAAAACTTTGAAAACAAGCTTGAAAATAAGTTGTACGTACAAGGAACACCATTCGAATCGCTCACATGATCACTAAGCATAGAGTCTTAAGCGATAAGCACAAGATTCCCTTTAGAGGAACCAAATCTTTAGTATTGCAAAATGGCTAAAGCTTTCCATAAGATTGTATATGATGGCAATGAGATTCTTAAGCCTAGGCAATCACCTTCATGTATTGGAAGCACGGAAGATGATAGAAAATTAGGAGATGCCTCTAGGGAGAAAATGGATAAGAAACTAGAAGATCATAAGTGAAAAAGAATAACATAACGATCAAACCACATGATTACTCAAAGAAAATTGGATCTCCCCGAGCAGGTTTAAGCCTCAAACTCAATTAACCACGTAACAAATTTTTGGAAGAAAGACATGGATAAGCAAAAGCAAACGTACTTGTTGAAACAAACACTTCCTTAGGAAAGTACTGCAGACTCTTGTGTATCCTCCGAATATACCAATGCATTTAGTTCCTAGAACTATTGCCACTAATAGCAAGACCTTAATCACCAGTATGTTGTTTATCAACTATTCGTTGATTTTGAGAAGACATGTAAGAAGAGAATCACACCTACGGGGATAAATGAAGGGAAAGGGTTTTGAGCAAACTAAAGAATGTTATTTAAGCGAGGTCATGCCTTTCTTTAAACAATTAAAAGGTCAATTTGAGAGTCTTCAAAAGGGATTAACTCGGATATCAAAGAAATGGAAAAGGAATTTGATGCAATGATAGTTGAGGTAAATGATTATGAACGGAACTTAAATATAATGAAATTGAAAGGAAGAACTTGCATATCTTAAATGAGAACTTAGTATTAAGTTGTGGCTCAAGATGTGTTTTATCTTGTTACTCGAAGATTCTATTATCGCTTCTCAATTTCATGAATTAGCTGCTGCCTTGAAAGTTTCCCATGATCGTGTCATTGAGCTTGAAAACAAAAACTCAGAACTAAATGAGAACATTGATCAGGATGATCACGATAATTTGGTAAAACAGTTTTCTAAGCTAGAAGTTGAACATTTTAATTTACAACTAAAATATCAACATCTTAAAGAAAATGTCAAAACCTCAAACATCAAGACATCCTCAAATGTTCCGAGTTTGATGCACTTTTGAAATAAACAAACGTGACGCAATGATTCAAGCTCGATGTAACACAATCGAGAAAGTTGAAAGCCCAAATTTCACAATTAAAGGGTGAAAAGAACAACATGATTGGTTCCCAAATGCCTCCTCATTTAGATTCTCAAGTGCTCTCAAACTTTCCATCTTCAAAACTTGGTTAATGTTTTACAAAAGGAAAATGAGATTTTCTAAAAGAAAATGAAAATGTTAAACGACACTTTAAAGAGCTATATGATTCAATGAAATTCACTCGTGACAAGAACAACGAAAAATAACGTCTTTACAAAAGGAAATTGAGAATCTGAGGAGTCGGGAAAAGGGAAAATGCCACTTGTCTTTAATGAGAATGTTGCATCAAAGTCATCTGCAGATCGCAAATATCTTGATGTTAAATACATTCCTCCTCATCTTAGAAATAACGAACTTGTGTTTCATAACTATTTCGCTCACCTTAAGGATAGTCTAGAATGTCTCTGTGAGATTGTAGAAGAGGATTTCATAAATAAGACACTTGATAGAGAGATTAGGTTTGCTTGCATTCAGGCCAAACGATCTCAAGAGCTGCTAGAATGTTTAAGAGCAACATGTCCTAAATTCTTAGGTGCAAAAGATAAAGTTGTGATGCCTTGTTCTATGCCTAGTGCCAATTATGCAACCCATTATATGCCCAGTATCAAGAAAGTGAACTCTAAAGTGCCTGCAAGTAGTTCTGATCCATGCACGTCTAGTTCAGAATGCAAAAGTAGCCCAACCAACTAATGTTCCCATAATTCCTCTACAGAGTAATCGGTGACATAAAAGCAAGTGGGTCAAAGCCTCCGTGCAATACAAAGCAAGATAGGACCTCATGAAGCTAAGAATGTGCATTGGAAGAGAGAAGACCACCCTAGGAGCACTAAGTTTGAGTTGAATAAAACAAATTGTGTTGATTCTAGTATTAGCTATAAGCGCATTGTAATTAATTCGAATTTCGCTACTATCCGCAAACCATGTAATGATGATCGCTTGATTTCGTTACTAATCATGAATGTGGTGTGAATGATTTGATTAATGCTGTTAAATGCCCAGTCAAAATTGTTAATGTCAAAAATCAAGCTAAGAAGGCTAAAAGGCAAAGGCAAAAGAAAGTTAGAAAACATTGGAAACCCACAGGAAGAAAATTTAGTAATATAGGTTATCAATGGATACCTACTGGCCGTAAGCTTAATCTTAAAGAGTCTTGCCCTAAATTTGCTAAGTCAATGCCTATTAGAAAATGGATGCCTACTAGTAGAACTATTCCTTTAAGAAGTGAACATACTTTGAATAGGTCGAATACATACACTAGCACTGCATCTATTCCTGATGATTCCATTGTTTCTACTTCCGATGTGGGTGTTCCAATCACTGTTACTAACCAAATGGAACCCATTCTTGCATGGGGATCCCAATTATCCATTATCCATTCTTGTGCTCGTGTTCAACCGCAGATAGTTCAAATCGCTTACGTGGTACCGGACTCAGTCGTTCCAAGCATACGATTTGGAGATCGTCATGACTCATGAACTTCGTGAGTAAATTCATCGGACTGTTTGATTCGGGAATGACCATTTTGGAGCAATTATGGGTTATGGAGACTATGTTGTTGGCAAAAGTGTAATCTCTAGGGTATATTATGTTGAAGGTCTTGGTCATAACTTGTTTTCATTGGTCAATTACGTGATTCCGATCTAGAAGTGGCATTTAGAAAACATACTTGTTTCGTTAGAGAACTTGATGGTGTGGACTGCATAAGAGGAACTCGTGGTTCAAATTTATACACCATCTCTATCGAAGACATGATGGAGTCTTCTCCAACCGCTTGTTGTCAAAGGCTTCAAAAACAAAATCATGGTTATGGCATCGTCGTCTCAATCACTTGAACTTTGGCACCATTAATAATCATTCGAGAAAGGATCTTGTAAGGGGCTTACCAGTTAAAGTATGAAAAGATCATCTTTGTTCAGCATGCCAATTGGGAAAAAGCAAGAAATATGCCCACAAACCCAAACCGACAAACTCAGTAATGGAAGTTCTGCATACCCTTCATATGGATTTGTGTGGACCAATGAGAGTGCAAACGATAAATGGGAAGAATTATATTTTAGTCGTAGTTGATGACTACTCTCTATTTACTTGGGTAAAGTTTTTGAGGATAAAGGATGAAACTCCAGATGTCATCATCAAACTTATCAAGCAGCTTCAGGTTCGACTTAACAAAACTGTTAGGATTGTTCGAATAGACAATGGCACAGAGTTCGTTAACAAAGACTTAAGTCAATTTTATGAAAGTGTTGGAATTAGTCATCAAAGAAGTGTTCCACGAACTCCTCAACATAACGGTGTAGTTGAAAGACGAAATCGAACTCTTGTGGAAGCCGCAAGAACAATGCTAATTTATACAAAGGTTCCAATGTTTCTCTGGGCTGAAGTCATTTCCACTGCTTGCTACACCCAAAATCGTTCCCTCATACACACATCTCATGGAAAAACCCCATACGAACTTGTCCATAAACGAAAATCTGATCTCTCCTACCTTCGTGTGTTTGGTGCATTGTGCTATCCAACGAATGACGGTCAAGATTTAAGTAAATTAAGAGCTAAGGCGGACATTGGAGTTTTTGTAGGTTATGCATCAAACAAGAAGGGTTACCGAATCTACAACAATAGAACTCGAGATTTCATGGAAACTATTCACGCCACGTTCGATGAGTTGTCAGGGCAAATGGCTCCAAAGACAATCCTATTCGGACCCGCATCTCAACCTTCATCAAGTAGTCCCATCAATTCTACTCTTGTACTATATCCTCACTAGAAACTCTTTATGTACCTCCTTGGAAGATGATTTAAAGAAATTGTTTGATCCAATGTTTGATGAACACTATGAGCCAATTGCTAATGATCTCATCAATTCCATCAAGCAGGTCGCTCCTATCCGCCAATGAAGTTAACCCGCCGGTTTCTATGTCATTAAGTCAAGAAGCGCATCTTTGCCGATCACTCGTCTCATCAACAAATCATCAATCATCGAGTGTACATCTTGGAATTGTGTATGGCACCTATGATGGAGATAATCCCTTTGCTACTCCGAAGATGCCCCTTTGAAAACATATTTGCTCTCGAATCATTATCGAACCATCTTCATCGAGATATCGACTCACATTTCAGTTCCTCAACAACAACCACACGAACACCTTAGAAAATGGACACATGATCATCCATTGGACAACATCATTGAAATCCTCTCGCCTAGTATCAACTCGTAAACAACTTGCAAGCGATGCCTTATTGATGAGTCTCTAAATACTCGTCATTTTGTATAAAATAAAGCGCAAAATCATCCGAAAACACTCAAAACGCATCAAAATGATAAAATGTCACAAATCGGTGTTTTATGTGTTTTAAATGCAAAATATCAAAATCGGATGAAAACGTATCAAATTTGCAAAATTGCGCTTTTAGTCCCCAAGTTTCAAAAGTTGTCAAAATAGTCCTCGAGTCAAAATTTCAAAGAAAATCGCCAAAGGTCCTTTTAATGTCATAACTTGTCAAATTTAGTCCTTTGGTGAAAAATATCAAAAGTTTGAGAAAATTACAAAATGGTCCTCAAGTTTGAAAATTGGCAAAATTAGTCCCTGGAAAATGTGAAAATGGCAACTTTGGTCCTTGCATTATTAAACTTTGTCATTTTTAGTCCTTTGAGCAACTTTTCAGATTTGGCGACAATGGTCCTTATAATTTCGAAATTACAAATGAGCCCTTGTCATTAATACCCTTATAACACCCTTTTGGCTGCCTACCCATTGTGATTTCATCATAATGAATTTTGGACCTCCCTTACTTATTAATATCGCCGATCAAACCAAATGGTCAAACCACCACTTGCCGCGTTTTCTTCTCTTCCCACCCGCCTCTGCTACTGATCACCACAAAACCATCCCCCTCCTCACTTTTCCTCCCTTGTCCCTCATCATCAACACAAGACAAGAACCATTAAATGATCCTAAACCCTTAACACTCAAGTCCTCCACTGTGATAATCCACTTTGGCGCCAAAATGATCAAACGGCCAAAATTGGCTCAAAACATCCAATGGACCTAAATATTGGTGGGAACTGCTCAGAAAGAGAGAGAGAAAAAAGTTGGGTATAAAGAAGGAAGAAAGAAGCATAGAGAGGCAGTAGTTAGTTTTGTAATTTTTGCTTAATGTCGTTTTTATCTTAAATTCCTTAATTTAGTATAAAAACTTGTAATATCTTGTTAAATTGTATCAGTTTAAAGTGTTTAAGAGTTTTGAGACTTAATGCAAGCAAGAATTTAGTTATGTTTACAAATGCAACTTTCTAGTTCACTGTCTAATTTGCAGTTTCAAAACTTTATGTTCAATCTTCTAAATAGCTCATGTTGTAGTCAAATAAGCTCATTTAAGCTTTTTAGAGCCTTTGGTATGCTTTTGAAATCAGTTTAAGCAATTTAGTAAAAAGTCAACCAAAGTCAACTGTTGATGCTCATTGGGTTTGGTAATGAACAATGGTGTTGCAGAGGTGGATATGGGTTGGATTAGTGTAGCATAGAGTAGTTCTGTGTTTGATACTGGTCTGCACACCAGTTGGATTAGTGGTAAGTGAGTTTCTCAATTTCATTTTTTGAGCCACTTTGCATATTAGGCTTGTATTTGTATTTGTGTTTGAATTTAGTTCCCACTTGCTTCTTTAGTGTTAATTAGGGTTTTTAGACTTGGTTTGATCCTTATCACATGTGGTTCAGTAGTTTGTATATGTTTTGTTGCATAACAGTTGTAATATAGGATGTTTGGAATTGCTATAAAAAATGTGTTAGAAGCTTAGACAGAGGTAGTTAACTGTTGGTTCATGCTCATTAGGTCCATACTAGCTCATTAAATCCAAAATATTGAACCTGCACTTGCTCAATAGTCAAAATCATCTTTTTACCATCTTAACAGGTTCACTGTTGGAACTTTAGCTAATCAAATACTTATTTTGTGTTCTAATTTCATAAACACATCTTGCAGTAGTCTTATTTCACTTTATTTCATCAATTTCAGCACTTAAATCCAGATCAAACTTCACTTAAGTCAACTTTTCAGTTTTGCATAAAAGTCAAAAATTCCAAAAAAACTCAGTTTTGGCTCAAATGAGAAGAATTTTCATGGATTTATTTCTTAACCAAAATCAGTAAAATTGGGATATGTCCTAGTTCAGTTGATCTAGTTTCTAAAAATGATTTTTGTGTAATTTTTTCTAGTTCCTATAAGCTCTGAATAAGCTCTCTTTTAGAGCTGATTTGCTCTGTCTCACACTCAGCTAATACTGAGTGTGAATTCAGGCAACTTGCAGCCTGTGTACAAGCTTCAAATAAGCTCATTAGAAGCTGATTTTTGGTCCATATGTAATATGCTAGGTAATCTTTAGGTCTCAATAGCTGTTTTTCCATTTCAGCTTATTTTGTAGCTTGTGCAATAGCTCAAAGTTGGTACCCTCTTGACTGTTTTAGCTTATTATCTCATTTCCTCAAATCATTGCAACTTGTAATCCAGAGGTCTTAAGCAGTTGAGACTTGTTTCTTTTGAGTTATTTTAGCTTATTAGAACTTCCCTATCAGTTTGGTACCTTTTGGTGTTGTTGTAGCTTATCAAAGTGCTTATTTTTTAGCACTTTCCATATCGATTGCTTAATCCTCCAAACAAGCACCTGTTTTCCAATTTTATATCTTCCTAATATCATTTTAGACTTTCCACGAAATTTTCAGAATTTTCCAAGTTGTTTTGCTATTTTTCTTAATTTAAAATAGTTTTTAAGCATTTTAAATAGCATTTAATACAAAAATTAAGAAAAGCTTCAAAAAATAATTTTCATTTTATTAAGTTAAGATAAATATAAAAGACAAAAAGTATTTTCTAGATTTTCTTAGTTAAATTTGTATTTTCTAGCATTTTAATTAGTTTTAAATAGTTTTAAATTAGTAATAAATATATAAATAGTCTAAAAATATATTTTCAGTTTTAAAATTAGTTTTATCATATTTTAGATTTTTCTAAGTTATAATTTCATTTTCTAGGTTAATTTTGTATTTTCTTCTATTTTAGTGCATTTTAAATACTTAATAAATAGTTTTAATTAATAATAATTAAATAAATAGTTGTAAAATAATTTTCTTTTCTATAAATTTTCTCATATCATTAGGTTTGTAAAATTTATTTTCATATTTTAGGATCTATATTGTATAAGTTTCACTTTTTATTTGAGTACGTTTCGTAGTTTTTAATTTAAACGTAAGTTTTAGGTTTTAAACGTTCATCACTTTAAATATAGTGATAGCGTTTATTTAATAGATTTTAACTTTTTAATTTTCTTAATTTGCATTTAAGTCATTTGTTATTTATTAACTTTTTCAAGAGTGTAATATCCTATCCGAATCCTTTCTCGATCGCTATCATTAGTGATCATTCTACCGTCGATCAAGTGTTTGCACACCATTGAGTCTCCTTGGGACTAAACGACCGGAATCTCGTATTCTCGATCTTCATTGCATTTGTGTTTAAGTTGTTTAAGTCTTTTAGACTTGGTGCTTCTTCAACTCCGTGTTGTCTAAGATCGAACCAAAGGATGTCAAAGCGCCATGAATGAAGACAATTTGGTTCAATGCTATGCAAGAAGAAATTCATGAGTTTGATCGACTAGATGTATGGGAATTAGTACCGCTCCCGATTGTGCTATGATCATTGCTCTAAAGTGGATCTTCAAAGTAAAACTTGATGAGCATGGTGATGTATTAAAGAACAAGGCTCGATTGGTTGCAAAAGGATACCGTCAAGAGGAGGTATTGACTTTGAGGAATCTTTGCTCAGATTGCACATATCGAGGCAATCGTAATTTTCACGGCTAATCTTTGCTAGTAAGAATATGGTAGTCTTCGGATGGATGTAAAGACGGCTTTTCTTAACGGAGATCTTAAAGAAGTCGATACGTCTATCAACACGAAGGTTTTGTGAATCGAGCATCCCACTCATGTCTATCGCTTGAAGAAGGCTCTTTACGGTTTGAAGCAAGCTCGAGGGCATGGTATGATCACGCTATCAAAGTTTCTTCTATCACGGATTCAAAGAAAGGAGCGTTGATCCGACATTGTTCACCGTAAAGTCACCCAAACACTTAATTCACGTTCAAATTTATGTTGATGATATTATTTTTGCCTCGACTTACCCCAATGAATGTGACCGTTTTCTAAGGAGATGGGCTCCAAATTTCAAATGTCAATGATGGGACAAATGTCATTTTCTTGGGATTACAAATTTCACAAAGTCCCGGAGGCATTTTATAAATCAATCTAAATATGCAAATGAGATTTTAAAGAAATTTGGATTTGATTCTTGTGATCTGCTGACACTCCCATGATAGGCGTACTAAATCGGATGAGGACCACTCGGGGATCATGGTAGATCAAACGAAATATCGTAGTATGATTGGATCCCTAATGTACCTCACACCAAGAGACCGGATATTCGTTCATTTGTTTGCATGTGTGCTAGATACCGTGCTAAGCCTCACCAAAAGCACCTTGAAGCGGTTAAACGGGTCTTCGGTATCTCCAAGGAACCATCAATATGGGACTTTGGTACCCAAGGACACCGGTATGTCACTAATGACCTATGCGAGATCACGATCATGCAGATGTCAAGATACACTTCAAGCACGCTGAGGTGCTCGGGTTTTTGGTGATAAGCTTGTGAGTGGTATTCTAAGAAACAAATGAGTACTTGATATCCTCTCAGAGGTTGAATACATAGCCATGTCATCTTGTTGTTCTCAAATCCTATGGATGAGATCCCATTATCTCGACTATGGCTTTCAATTCAACAAAATCCTCTCATTGTGATAACAAAGTGCCATTGCTCTCTCATGCAACAACGTACAACACTCAAGAGCAAAGCACGTCGACATTCGACATCATTTCATCAGGGAGCAAGTGGAAAACGGTGTGGTGGAACTTTATTTTTTGAGGACTGAATACCAGTTAGCAGACATCTTCACCAAAGCAAAATACAAAATTACAAAACCAACAAAAAGCAAATAGAAATATATAAAATTTTTAAAATCCATAAAAAATTAGAAAATCTTGAAAAATCCCAAAAATATTGTTATTTTGTCATGTTTTCCTTATTCGATATCATCTACGGACTTTGTGTTGAAATTCAAAGAAAGTCACGGGTTTTTAGATGTTCTTCGAATGTACATAATTTGTTTAAAAAAATAAAAAATAATAAATAAAAAAATAAATAAAAATAAAAATAAAAATTTGAGAGAAAGTGAAACAATGGCTTATAGTCATTTCAGTCTATAACCCGTTTTTCAAGAAAGAACAGAGCCATGCTTTATCTTATTTTTCACATCTCATGCTCTGATTCTAAAAACAAATGTTTGTCACAAAAAAGACAAATGTTTCCTTGACAAGTATTTTTCCTTCTAAAAATTCTTCTAAAAAATATTTGTTATCTTATTGAAAACTAATAAAAATAACTCGGTCTCAATTTTTGAAAATCATATGGACTTGACATTGGTCAAAATCTCTATCTCTCAATCAACAACTTATGTCATTGATTGAGGGGGAGAATGATTTCATTTAAATCAAAAGGTTATTTGTCATACAACTGGTTTAGACCAAGGTTTATGTCATGTTTTCAAAAGATACTCAAGCATGTTTTTGGAGTTTAAAGTCTCAACTTTGATCCTTATCGGTTAAATGTTTTCTTAAGCAAGTCACAACTCTCCTCAAAAGCTTTCAAAATCTATTTAAATCTACAGAGATCACAAATCTCAAATGATTTGAAAATTGTGATCGGGGGAGAATTTGTGATTTAAATTAGATTTAAGCGATAATTCGATAAATGGTTTTATAATGATTTACAAGCTCTCCTCCCACATGTGCCAAACGATTTCAAATTTTCCATGCACATGTTGAGGGGAGCATCTATTCAAACCAAAAGGATTGAAACGTGATTGATTTGTTTCAATGTGGGTTTTCCTAATATGCAAAACACTTCCAAATTTCTATGCACATATTGAGGGGAGCAAGTTTTGAAAACCACGTCCTTTCCAAAAATACCCTTAACAAAGTATGAAAAATGCTAATTTTGATCGAGAAAAGTGATGTTGATATCTTTTAAAAATGGTAATCAAAGAAGTGAATCTTCCTCTTGCCTCCGTGTGCCAAACGATTTCAAATACATGATGCACATGTTGAGGGGAGCTCTTTTCTAAATATATCAAAACAATTCAGTACAAAATGCTTTGATAATATATCACAAGTATCTGGATTGATTTTCAAATGGTTTTCAATTGGTTCCAATGGCAAATGAACTGCACTAAAAGACCGACCATTTTACTTTATTTATGAAGTTATAAGGATGGTGAGGTTAGGTATTGCTCCCACGATCCCGCCAGAGTGGAGGGATCTACCGAGGACAACCCAGCTAGATAGTGTAGAAGTCCTTAGGCATGATGAAAAAAGGAGAAAAGTGAGATATGGGAAGAGTGCGGACTCGAGATTGAGCTAGTACTAGAATAAACCCAACAAGGTTCTAGTTATGAAGTCTCGGTAAGCAGAAGGGTTGAAGAATGAAAAGAATTGAATGAGAAAAGGGTGAAAATAAATAGCCCTCCAATAATTCAACCTTATGGCGTAAACCGGGTTCAATACATATACTCTTGGTGGTTACTAAGGTAACACTCAGTATTGAAGACAAGACGTCATGGACCCAAATGACGCCTCGCACTACAACTTCCCAAGCAACTCAAGTTCCTCTTAAAAGGGCTTGTTTCATTCTCACGGGAACCTACATAATCTATCGACTTTCTCTTAGAGATTGTTGATATTGAAGAAGGAGACCATCTCCTAGTCTCGCATAGGAACCAAATATGCACAATTGAGTCTAGAGCCACGAGATCATCAAATAAATCTCTTTAGGACACTTTCAATGAAGACTCTTTGTTTCACACAATGTGGAAAGAGATTATATCTTAAGAGTCCCACGCATTATCCTTGTGGTATTGCCGAATATCCGAGTGATATGCAAACATATTCACAATGAAGATGGAAAGCCTTCTAGATCCAACATCAAACAGGCTCTTGGTAGGTGGCATGTGAGATCTATCCAATAGATCAACCATGTGACAACCGAGCGTAAACAATGGGGCGATTCAAACTTATGAATCAATCTGGTTCAGTTATGGATTGACGGATACCTTTGAAAACCGGTCATTGTGCTCAAAATTATTTTCTTTAGCACATCGTGTATTAATATTTCAAATATAAAAGGTGTTTATGATTGATAATTGATTTTCTCAAAACCCTCGTTGTATTGCAAAACACTTTATTGAGCAAAGACTCGATTGTTTTTCAAATCTCTTTTCATCAATCGGTGAATCTCAAATTATTTGGTTCACTCACTCCGTGTTGTCTTCATTGAGGCGTTCGGTTTGAGAACAACTAGGGCATTGCGAAACCTGTCAAGGAGATTCTTGAATTATACCGATCACAGCAAGCTTGTCTTGATCAAGCGGGAACCGTTGGTCGTGTACCTTAATTCAACGAAGTGATCAAAGACACTTTTGTGCTCTTTATTGCTAATCGTTGTATGCAGTCGCTGACGACGTTCTGGTGATCGAATGGAGAGGTCAATCCATAGCCGCATTCTCACACAACACATTCATTTCCAAAGAAATCATGATAAGTGCATCAATGACTCGATATTTTCACTCCATGCTACGCTTTCTGTTCGCACATGAATCAACTAAAGCTTCCGCTACTCGATGAAAAGATTTCATGATCCGAATGTGAGCATGTTGGTCCAAAAGTCACAACTTCATATAATGTCAACACCACAATGGAAGAGTCGAGATTTATGTTGGTGATGATCTCAAAGTCGGCTCAAAACTCATTATCACGTGGATCGATTAAAGACCTCCACTTGGTTTAACCAAACATGCAAAATGAAGAATCAATGACTACGGACTCTCGATCAAGGAACATTAACATGAATCCAAGAACAATCTTAATGTAATATTTGTTTGTACTCAATGTATTTTGAGGTGACCTCCACGGGGAGATTGTTAGGATTTAGTAAATCCGATTATTAAAGTGTCGGTCACCTCAGTATATGTAATCAGAAAGCTCGTAGTCGTAGTTATTTAATGTTAAGTAGTATTTAGTTAAGTAACACCGTGGAGGACGGACGGGTCTTTACCCACCTGTATGCGATCCATGGCCCGTAGGTGGCGTTTGTGTAAGACTATAAATACCTCTACCTCCCAAGGTAGGGTTGGAGCTCATAATAATACTTTTACTTTCTCTCACTAAGTTTCCAAACCTCTAACTCTTTCTCTCTCTAAAAACCTTATAGTTATACGCCTATTTAATCATGGTTTGATGTGTATGTGAAATCCAATATGTTACATATATTTTGGAAGATCATCAGATTGGGAAACAAAGTGGAAATGTTCAAGACTTTCTCTGATATGGTCAAGGCATTTGATAGAGATGATCTTGTGAAACTGTGGAATTTGGTCAAAGAAAAGTTCAGTCATGCAGATTCTGAAAATAACAAGGAACTAGAGCTATTGACTGAGCTAGGTAGATTATTTGAACCAGATCCTCTTGATAGTCTGTGGAAATTTCATGTTCCTGACAGAGCTACAACATGGATATTATATGATACATCTGGTGTGCATCATGTATCTACAACTGATGGTACAAATGTGTTTATGCTGGTAGAAAAAGAGTACCCTCTCAGAGTTGGAATTTTGGTGTTTTATGTTATCTGCAAAACTTACTGTGGATAAAGACTCAGAGATGGCAAGAGGACTAATAAGGAAGATTAGAAATCAGCTTGACCAAGCAATGAAAACTGCAAGAAGAAAGTAGTGTTTGAAAGAATCCCCCTCATCAGAAGACAAGAAGTTTAATTGAAGAAACTTAGTGATTTGCAGAGAAATCATATAATTAGGGGAGGATTGTTGGGAATTAAATAATGGCAGTACTAACTGCTCTTGATACTGCTAAGCATATAAACTAAACTAGTGAAGAATACACTAGCAGTATTAACTGACTTAGTACTGCTAGTACATATGGTTTGTACTGCTAATAGGATATGCACACATTTTGTATTTTAAGAATAGATATTGTATGTCTTATACGATTTTATAGTGATAGTTTTCTTGTAAAGGACTCATTGTCATATAAAAGGAGGATCTAGGTTATATTGTTAAACACACCAATACACAATCAATTAGAACAGTCGTGTTAAGAACTTCAAGGTTGTATACCCTGATACTCCAAAGTATCTGTATTATTGTTTAATAATATTGAAGTGTTTTGATCATTACTTTGTCCATTGCATATTCACTATTCTATTAATTATTCTTCTAAGTGTTATCAAGTAGATTCCGCATACTTGATTAACATTAAGCTTTATTTCATTCACATTTGTTTTGGATTCATCCAAGACAATATAATTATACAAGCTAAGTATATCAAAGGTTTGGGACTCACATATACTAAGAGACTTTAGGTTTTGAATTGACCAAACATTTCTTCATTAAGTTATGTTTGTAGGAGGCGCATATTTACTTTTTAGGTGGTATATCTTAAATTGTGTCCAAAGCTATGATCTTGTTATTGAAGCAGTATTATTTTTCCTTTTGATGCTCCTTTTTTAATTGGAAGAGTTTGCCGAAAGTTGCCACTTAACGTAATTGTTTTCCTTTTAAATAAAATATCGAGCGCATCTATAATGTATCCAAGAGTTCTATCCAATGTCTCAAAGCATTTTCTAAAAGAAAATTTTTCTTATCAGATATGAATTAATCTTATAATTTAAATAAAATATTATCTTTCGTAAACATAAGGATATTTTAGACATATGAGGTGAGATCAATACAAAACACATTTAATCTAAAGAACAAATCATAAGATCTCAACCATTCATCTTCTTTTCATCCAATTGGATGAGATGAAAGCAAAAATTTAAAGAAGGGTAAAATGTAATTATAAAAACCCACTTTCCACCCTTTTTTAAAAAACAACATATCTTTAAACAGTAAATCTTCAAGCCTACAAAAAATACACCATCGCGACGAGAAAAAATCATCTTCTATTGATATGCGACTTTATATAATTTAAATGAACTTTTTTTCAAAATTTCGTCGTAAAAATCCCACCTGATTAAGAAAAAATCTCACGGGATTCGTAAAAAGACGAACTCTTTTTCAAATTTCGTCGAGAAAAATCCCACCGATTCGTAAAAAATCCCACGGGATTCAAAAAGACGATTTTTTTTCAAAATTTCCGTCCAGGAAAAATCCCACGGATTCGTAAAAAAATCCCACGGGATTCGTAAAAGACGGTTTTTTTTCAAAATTTCCTTCCAAAAAATCCCACGGATTCGTAAAAGACCTAATTTTTTTCAAAATTTCATTCAAAAATCCCATGCGATTAAGTAAAAAATCATCTGGGATTCTTAAAAGACCTAATTTTTTTTTCAAAATTTCGTCCAAAAATCCCACGGGATTCAGAAAATATCCCACGGGATTCATAAAAAATCACAAGATTCGTAAAAAGATCGAACTTTTTTTCAAAATTTCGTCGGAAAATCCCACGGATTCGTAAAAAATCCCACGGATTCATAAAAATCCCACGGATTCGTAAAAAGCAATTTTTTTTCAAAATTCGCCCAAAAAATCTTACGAGATTCGTAAAAAATCCCACACGATTTTAGGTAAATCACATATGATTTGCATAAAACTCGTGTATTTTTTGGTGGATGACGTTAATTGATGTAAATTTTATATTCTCTTGAATACTACTTTTGTTATAAGGGTCTTTAAATAGATTTTGCTATTTATATACAGAATGTTAATACCCATTGTACAAAATCCAAAGGGCGAAGAACTTGTAAAAAATATATAAAATAACTTTTTCTACATTTTTTATTAAATACAGTAGATCTTTTTTTAACATACTTTTTGTAACATGGGTTAAAAAAAGATTTTGCCTATTAAATAAATAAGAGGATGGAAAGGTTTGTATAGGGTTATATACAATAGAGTTATATCATTAGTCACTATCACTTTTTGGTTTTATTTGAGGCGTTTGCAGAAGGAGAAAGAGAAATGGGTTGGATAAATGTGAGTATTGGTGATTAGGCTTGTGTGAGAGAATAGACCAACGAGTACAAACACCCTCCTTGAGTCTTGAAGTTTAACATTGGACTTCTCTTGAAGTTTAACATTCACAGCCACCTTTACCAAAAGAAACTTTCCAAGAACTTAACCACAATAATACCTTCATCCTTCTATTAGCCTCTCACCTCCCTAATCCATCCTCCGCCGCCGCAACAACCTCACACTCCGCTGCCACCCCCGCACCAGATATGGCGGATCTACGAACTCGCCGCCACAGATGCCGTCACCCCCGTCCCGCAGCTCCAACAAACACAGATCAACCATCGGAATACAAAACTCGTCGGAAAAAATAGATCAGAGGCGGATCAACGACGGTTTATGATGGTTTGTGTGTATGTTAGGTGAGAAAGGGAGTGTTTGTAACTGGTGAGTGTGTGTGTTTGGGGTGAGAGTCATGTGTGTTTTTGTGTGTACCGTGTATGTGTGTCAGTGTGTGTGGGTTTGGTATAAGTATACAATGACTAAAATGGCCCTTAGTATATTTTTATTTTAAAAAATTAATTAATCTATACCGTTGGATGGGAGAAGGATGGATGGTTGAGATCTTGTGGTTTGTTCCTTAGATAAATCTTGTTTCGTATTGAACTTTTGTCTTAGACATATTTCATTAGGGTTTTAAAGCTATAAATACATCTCACCGTGAATCAGATTATTATCACTTAATAATGAATGAAGCTAAACCTTAAAACCCTCCTTCTACTCCTCCCTTTGACGTCCGCCGAACCCTAACCAAACAACATGTGTTTTGTGTTTTTGATTTGATCATCTGCTTGTTCCTGATGTGTCATATAATCAAGCCTAGCAGTTGAGGAAGTTGATTTAATGTTAGTGTGGAGTAACTATCGATTATATCACACTATTGATCTGAAGTTTGTTGTTGATTTTGATTTGTGTTCATCTGGTGGCTGCATAAAGTATTTAATTCTACTAAGGTGTTTATGATTGATTAAAATACATAAACTAATTTTACTAAGTTTTTCTTTATTTGCAGTAATATGATTAATTATTTATTCAATTACTAAATAAAATTTAAAATTTACTATCACTTACAAAATGTTTTCCATCAATTGATGCTTAAAATTGCTGCAAAACTCAAAATTTTAATTTTACTATTAAGGGACAAGAATATATAAAATTCGTTCAACCATAAGTTTAATATTTTTATTAGACAGATTCACTTTTTCTCTTTAAGTTCTATTTAATCATCATATAGGAAAATCTTTTCCGCTTTGATGATAGGTTTTGAAATAACCGTGGCTCTACACCAGACTATAATACTTGTTGACTTACAATTTTGGAACAAAATTGATGCACTTGCATGCCTGTCTTTCAAACTTCACCAAATAATATACCATGTGAACATAAATCTCTAATTATGCACCTAAAATATATGTACCCAACTTTTCAAGTCTTCAAACCTACGGTCGTTGGTACGCCAAAGTCCAAACCATGCTGCCACAGAATGGTAAAATCAGAAATCTAGTTCGCGATTCCGAGCTATCCAAGGATCTGTTACATGTTATCTAGAACGGAAAATGTGAGCAAGCTAACATTTTTTATGACTATGGTTATAAGTTTTCGATTTTTCCCCCCTTACTAATCCTGCTTATGTTCAACTAGGGATAATAGTTGTAGAGTTTAGCGGGAGTATTAATACGCCCATACTCAAACCCGTTTGTAATATCTGGCATTCGTACTTGACTCAAGGTTGTAAAAATCGCTAAACGCCAGTGAGGTGGCCGGATAATCGGAGTGGAATTTTTATGCACAAAATTATAATTTTAGATATTATATTATATTATATGTATGAGATAAACATAGTGTATCAAAGTTTAAATATTCAAAGTGCTCAAATATAAACATAATACATAATTCTTCAAAGTTCAAAGTCAAACATAAATATTACTCGGTTTGTTTATCATTTTTAAGCGATCTTTGACCGATTGATCGGTTTGTTGACCAATTTTTAAGAGATTTTGTCTAATTTTTAAGCGGTTTTGTTGACCAATTTTTAATCGATTTTGTTTAATTAATTCGATTAGACCGATTTTGTTCGATCTTGTCCGATTAATCGATTAGTTGATCGATTTTTAAGCGATCTTTGACCAAACCAATTAAATAGGCCGATTATGATAAATCAAGTGACGGTGACGATCGGCGATCACGCGAAGATTAATCTACCGCCAGGCGACTTTTTAACAGAGACTCGACTAGACATTTACCCTGTTAGAATTATTTTGATTTTGACTCCATATAAAAAATAGCGAAAGTACATATTGTTTGGCCCGAGGAGAGCCCATTAAAGGAATTTATTTCTCCCATAAGAAGATGAAAAGATAGCCTGCTTGGTGATTGGTACAAGGAGCAGCTTTTGTGCACTGCCGATTACGTTTTAAGGATGCAAAATGCACGAGAATACACTTGATATTAATAGTTACTAGTAATATATATTTGGGCTATTTTGAAAATATAAATTGATATCTTCCATTGGATATTTGTCATGTCATTACTTAAGACGAGCTATGATGCATGTCATGTAATATAAAATAAGTGAAGAAAAAGAGAGAATTACCCAAACATTTTTTTTTCTTGAATTCTGACCTTCGAGTTAAACTATTCAAATGGCCAGCCTCGAGACCCTAACCATTAGAAGAGACTCGTACGGCTTCGCACTAGAAGAAGCCCAAGTGACGAACTCAGCTAAGCTAATTATTAGTGTCTTAAGAAAGCAAATTAATAATTATATAATCGTAACATGTTGAAAAACTTTTTTAGTCTAACTTTGATGATGTGAATCATCAGTCACCGTTAATTTGCTAAAGTGAAGCGAGACACGATCACTGTAGGCCCCATACTCGCATGTTGTTTCTGCTATAAGATTATTGCTTGTCCCTAGTAGAGAACCATAAATATTCTTGTGAGGCAGATATGAAAGCAATACGTTAATGTGTCACACTCTTCCAAGTTATGTGATTCCTGTCTCCAAATAATCTATATCAACTTATCTAGAGTTGGTAAATGATGATAAAAATAAAAGATACAAAATTGTACTGACTTAAATTGAAAACTTGAATTTTTGTTTTAACAGTACATTCAGCATAAGTAACACTTAACTTTGCATGTGCTTTTGTATTAGATTCGTCTCAATTAATGGCCTGTAAGATCTTAAGTGATCGCA